>OZ023273.1:88141765-88529763 GCA_964007475.1 Hybos culiciformis
ATTGCGATGTCATAATGACAACATGAAGTTAGTTGAATTTCTTCACACAACACACACACACATGTTTTCGCCACCCACCACCAGAGGACACCAACACCAACAACCTCTAATTTCGCCACCCCCCACCAGAGGACGCTATAACAACATAAAGAACATGACCTCTGGCAGGCAGAAAATTCAACCGCAAGTTTACATGCGAAAGATGGCAGCCCCATCGGTAAACTAGCCCACTATTGACCAATCACCAATATGGGTGAAAATAAAAAAACACGATTCGAAAGAAGCAAACTAAAGCCTCGGATAAACAAACTGATACCCAGGAAAAACAAACAAATGAACGAAATAGGATTAGATTTGGAATTTGGAATGTTAGAACCCTTAAAGAAACCTCCAGGTTAGGACAACTAGAGAAAGAAATGGAATGTTATAATCTAGACATGATGGGCATAAGCGAAGTCAGATGGAAAGATCATGGTGAAATGACAACATTAAAAGGCAACAAATTAATCTACTCAGGTCAGAATACACACGAAAAAGGAGTAGGAATAATAATGTCCGAACAAATAGCCCGCTGTCTAATTGAATGGAAACCGATAAATGAGAGAATAATTACAGCAAGATTCACTCATAAGAAAGGAAATATAAGTGTAATTCAATGCTATGCACCAACAGAGGACACAGACGAAGATAATAAAGACATGTTCTACGATCAGCTAACTCAAGTCCTACACTCAATAAAACGCAAAGACATCATCATCATGGCCGGAGACTTCAATGCGAAAGTTGGGCATAATAATATAGGCAATGAAGATGTAATGGGCCAACATGGATTAGGACTAATGAATAATAATGGTGAACGATTAATAGAGATATGCCAAACACATAATCTAGTAATAGGCGGTACAATATTTCCCCATAAGATCATACACAAATATACATGGACGTCACCGGATAACAGAGTAAGAAATCAAATTGACCATATATGTATAAGTGGTAAATGGAGAAATTCAATGGAAGATGTGAGATCATACAGAGGAGCCGATATGTACACTGATCACAATTTAATCATCACTAAACTTAACCTTAAACCAGTTAGATATAGACCTAAAAAGCAATTAAGGAAAAAAATCAACTTAGCTGCTATAACATGCAAAGCAAGTCAGTTCTCAGATGCCCTTAGCAGTAGAACACTATCCAACACAAATAATTGGGAAGAAATATGCTCAAAGTTTCAACAAACAGCCGAAGAAATATTAGGAGTACAACAAAATACAAGAAAACCATGGATTTCAGACCAAACTTGGAATCTCATTACTCAGCGTAAAACCCTGCATCAAATCATAATACAAAATGATGATATGGACAATAGAACAAAATACAGAGAAATTGCCAAAAATGTTAAGAAAGGAGCAAGAAAGGATAAAAGAAGATACTTTGCCAACATAGCGAGAACCATAGAATCAGATGCAGCAAAAAATGATATCAGAAGTGTATACAAGAATATCAACAAATTAACCAACAATGCTAAGAAAACAAATAATCTGATTAAAGACACTTCTGGTAACATACTGACAAACAATGAAGACCAATTAAGAAGATGGCATGAATACTTCAGTAACATAAATAGCAATAATAATAGCGATAATACACCATCAAATAATTCTCTGATGAACAATGAAGAAGTCAATGAACCAGATATCAGTGAAATCAGTAAAACAATAAGAAAACTAAAAAATAACAAAGCAGCTGGTAGAGATGGATTACAAGCGGATCTACTTAAGATATGTCCAGAGCAAAGCGCCGAAATCATAGCGCCGTTCATATTAGATGCATGGAACAATGAAAGAATACCACAAGAATGGAAAAAAGGAATAATAGTTAAGCTGCCAAAGAAAGGTGACCTACGTGATTGTGGTAATTGGAGAGGCATTACACTGCTCAATACAATAAACAAACTAATGGCAATTATAATAATGAATAGAATATCTGTAAACATAGAAGGGACACTGCGAGATAATCAAGCCGGATTCAGACCAAAAAGAAGCTGCACTGATCAAACAAATACACTACGAATTATCATAGAGCAAACAGTGGAAATGCAGGCAACCTTATATGTAGGATTTGTAGACTTCTACAAGGAATTCGACACAATAAAAAGAGAAGCTATATGGAACTCTCTAAGGAAAAGAAGAATAAACGAAAAATATATAAGACTAATAACATCCATGTATAATAATGCAGAAAATGTAGTCCTTCACAACGGCCAGTATAGTGAGCCTTTCCAAATAACAACAGGAGTAAAACAAGGATGTATCATGTCCCCATCATTGTTCAACATAGTGTTAGATGACATCCTTGAGGAAGCCTCAACAGAAATGGAAGGCATAGAATGGATGGATGGAAAACTAACAGACCTAGACTATGCCGACGACATTGCCTTAATAGCCAACAACTGGCATGATATGCAGAATAGCATCAATGCTCTAAATAATAAAGCTGAACAAATGGGATTAAAAATCAATATAAACAAGACTAAAATGCTAAGGATCAATGATACAAACAACAATGCTATCCGGATAAATCAAGAGTCAATAGAAGATATAGAGGAATTCACCTACCTAGGAACTACAATTGCAATGAATGGTGGTTCAGATAAAGACATTCAAAACAGACTAACCAAGGCAAGAAGGACATTTGGAGGAATGTGTAAGATATGGCAATCAGCTCAAATTACACGCAATACAAAGATAAAAATATTCAACGCAAGCATCAAGTCAGTACTTCTATATGGTTGTGAAACCTGGAGAATTACGAAAAATAATATCAAAAAGCTGCAGACATATGTCAACAAATGCCTGCGAATCATATGCAAAATCTTCTGGCCCAATAGGATTAGTAACAAAGACCTATGGAACATAACGAAAGTGGCAACAATAGAAGAAACAATTAAGAAAAGAAGATGGAGCTGGATTGGTCACACACTTAGAAGACCAGTAGGGGCAATAACAAGACAAGGACTAGCATACAGTCCGCGAAATGGAAGAAGGCGTAGAGGAAGGCCTTGTATAACGTGGAAACGAACGGTAGAATCCGAGATGAGATTACATAACCAGACTTGGGAGACAATAACAGAAAAAGCCCAAGATAGAGTTCTATGGAGAGCACAAGTTAGCGACCTATGTTCCTTCGTGGAATAAGGGAATAAAAAAAAAAAAAAATCAATTACAAAAAAACTTACTTATACAAATAAATATATACATATATAAAGAAAAAAGAAACCAAAGAGAAAGTGCAACCTTCTTTTCTGCCTTCCGAATCGTTCCAAAACTTTCAGTAACTCGCCATTTAGAAAAAAAAAAAATAAAGTCAACGAACATATTTTCGACGTAGTTCACGCGCGTATGCGACAGAAAAAAGACACATTATATAAAACTTTTTGAGGCGTGTTATACTCAAACACGTAAATTGTACTTCACCCGCGTAAAAGTAAAAAAATAAATCTTTTATATTTTTACACCATAGATATTTCTACACCATAGGTATTAAGAAATGCAATTGCTTTATTTTTATGTAATTGAATGGCGGTCGCAGTTGAGCATAACTGGCAAAATACTCCAATTGTGATTTTCTTTTTAACATCGCGTGGCGTCGTTTCGTAAACTTGCGTGAACTTCTTCGACAATGTCTCTAGCATAAAAGTAACCAGAAAAGGAGTTCTTTTTTCATAAATGTGTTGCCCTTCACTAAGCGAAATATGAAAAAAGAATATCTGGAATACCGTGCATATACAAATTCCAAAATTTATAAATATTTTTGTATTTTTACCCGAGACTCAAAAATCCATATATATATTAATATTAACTATATATATTTAGTTGTCTATGTATTGAATGAAAAAAGTGTAGCACAAGTAGAAAATCAGATGTTTTTCCAATTCACATTTTTTTTATAGCTAACCATGACTGAGAAAAAAAAAACACAGGCCGGTCACATACGTTCTTGGGACATTATGAAATGTAAATTTTTTTCTAATAATATTGGCACCGGTAGTGAATGTTATTTTTAAAAACATTTTTGCTAAAGTTCGAGATGTTTCCGTTTCCGTTTTTGATTTAAATTTGTATTTTGATTTGAAAAATATAAACAAAGTTTGATAAGTGAAGTTTTAAAAATTAAAAAAAAACAAGAACAGATAATTTTTAATATTTTACATTTCATTTGTGTTTTTTAATAATTCATTTTTTTTTTTAATAATGGCTCCTCGATGTTTTGTGAAAGATTTTGAATCGGTTTTTAAAAAAGGAAGCCAGATTAGTTTTCACTGGTAATATAATTTTTTCTTAACAACTTTTATGACAATATTAAGCTTTTTAGATTTCCGACTGATTCAATTGGAAAAAAAACGGCGCCGTGACATTTGTCCGCGGGACATTTGTCCGCGATGAAATTTGTATGGAAAACTTCGCGGACAAATGTCTCAAAATTAGCGGACAAATGACATTTTGCAAAATGACATTTGTCCGCGATTGAATTATCTAACTTTAGCGGACAAATGTCATTTTGCAAAATGTCATTTGTCCGCGATTGATTTTTTAAATTTCTAGCGGACAAATGTCATTTTGCAAAATGTCATTTGTCCGCGATTAATTTTTATCGCGGACAAATGACATTTTGGAAAATGTCATTTGTCCGCGGCGGACAAAAGACATTTCGAATCGCGGACAAAAACAAGTCGCGGACAAATGTCCCGCGGACAAATGTCCAACCCCCGAAAAAAACATTGGATGTTCAACCTAAAAATTTTGAATGGGCAAAATATTGATATTGTTCCAAATAGTGCCAAAATTTACAGCAATCACTTTAGTCATTTACATTTTATAATTAATTATTTTATAATAATTATCATAATTAGTTTATCTTAATGAAAAAAATGTGATAAAAATGTTTAATTAAAATGTGATAAAAAAATGAGGTATTAAAACTATTCTTTTAATAAAATATAAGAAGTTTCAAATAAATTCAAATAAACTTAAATTTTCACAGGTAAAAATAATAAATCTTTTGATTTTTAAAATAAAATTACTTTATACGTTCATTTTTTTTTATACGAAAAACAAGGATTATCCATTTGTGATGTAAGTATAAATTTTTATTAATATTTTTATAATTTTTTAGTAAAAAAAAAATTGCCAAAAATATTACGGAATATGCATAAAATCCGTAATATTTTTGGCAATACAACAGAAGAGTGTTTTAAACCCGTTTTATAGGGGGGGGGACCCCTGCTCAAATTTTTTTTTTTCTACAGTAACGGACAAAATAAGACGAGCAGTAGAAAATTAAGAAATAATGAAAAAAAATGAATTAAATTTGGACCACCCAAAAGGTAAAATTTAAATAAGATTTATTTTTAAATCTAAATCTTAAATTTTACAGCAAAGAAGCATGTTCGAAAACGAGTGTGCTGTGTGCTTGGATGTGGGTCCAATTCCGCACAGTACCAAAGAGAATATGACCGAACAGTTCCAACGTTTGGTCTTCCCAAAGGTGATGAAGATTTGAAAAGAAAATGGGTTACGGCAATTAATCTCCTCAATTTAAATTTAAATAGCCACTATACATCAGTTTGTATAAATCATTTTAAAAGTAATGATTTTGAAAATTATGATCCAAATGAAATGAAAGAGAATCCACCTAAAAGAATAAAATTAAAATGTGATAGTGTTCCATCAATTTTTAAAAGCTCTTTAGCAGAAAAACAAAATTTTCGAAAAGAACCAGAAGTTCGACGGACTGAGCTTGTCCACAAAATTGAGGACCTCAATAGATGTTTTGAAGCTCAAGACGTAATAGGAAGCTTTGTAAATTTTAAAACCCAATTTAAACAAAAAAATAGTTTTAATGATTTTAGATATTTTGAAAATTGTGATAGTGTCAACATTTTATATTGTTTTGCTGAAAACAATATAGAAAAAATAGCCAGAACAGTTCAATCATTCATGATAAGTTCAGCATTTGGTAATTTTAAGCAGATTATAAAATTAATACCCGTAGTTAAATGTTCTGCGAACGAGCTAAAAATTTATACGGATAGAGTTATTGAAATGGTACACGAACTAGGTTTTGAAATAATTGCAATATCCGTTGATAACCATACAATAAATAGAAAACTTTTTGATTTCCTAAAATCTGATCGAAATTCAAATTTCATGGTAAACCCAAATAATAAAGAGAAAAAAATTTTTTTACTTTCTGACCCAGTACATTTATTTAAAAATATTCGGAATAGCTGGCTAAAAAAAAATGAATTAAAATATCCCGATTTTGAAAATGGAGCTGAGATTAAAAATGCTAATTTTGAACATTTAAGAATTCTTTATTACGAGCAGTTAAATCTTCCGAATAAAAGTGCTCACAAATTGACGCACACTACTTTATATCCCAACAGTTTCAAAAAACAAAACGTAAGTTTCGTAGAAAATATTTTCCATGACAGTACAATAGCTGCTCTTCATGCTAAAAAGTGCGAAACTGCTGACTTTATCAGCATTATTAAAAATTGGTGGAATATTCTAAATACCAAGAATGTGTTTGAAGACTCGAGTTGTGTACTGGTATTCGTAACATTAATGATCCTTCAGTAAATTTTTTAAGAAAGTTTTTGGATTGATTATCAAAATGGGAGGAAGAATCGAATAAAGGCAATGCAATTCTCCTCTTGAAACCAACTTTTAACGCATTACGCAACACTACTAAGGCCATGATTGGCATCATTGAATATTCTATTTTAAATTTTAATAATGAATTAGAATACATTCTTTTAGGAAAATTTCAAAGTGATAATTTGGAGAAACATTTTGGCAAATATCGTCGCATGTCAGGTTGCAATTATAACATATCCCTCTTAAATATCTTTGAGTCTGAAGTGGCAATAAGAATAAGAAAAGTTATGAAAGAGAGTCTGCCTAAAAATAGCTTCGCAATACCTGAAGAGACTCAAATTAACTTAGATCAGTACGAACAAATTTTTGAGTCTGACTTCCTAGATAATGTTGAAATTGATGAGGGTAATGCATGGTACGTTTGTGGTTATGCCAAAAATTAAAAAAAAAAATTAAATGTAAATACTGTGAAACTTTCTTTGTTGAATCAAAAGGGGAATATAAAATGGAGCCTTATTTTGACTCCTTGCAGAGAGGAGGACTAATATTGCCAACTGAAATTGTTTTTCGTTTTTTCGTTCACATATGTGCTATTTTTCAAAAAATTAAATTAGTTTCTTCATTAAAAAAATTATTTTTCGAAAGTGCAAATCATAAAAATATATTAGCCGAACTTGCAATTCAAAGTCTGCAAACAGAAATGTTTGAAATTGATTTTCAGGAAAGTTGCACTTGTGGCATGAAAGCCCAAGCGCTTTTACGTTACCTTTCTTCACCACTTTAAAAAATTTTTGTAGAGATGCTACCGAAGGCTTTTATAATAAAAAAAAACAAACTAATTTAATAAAACAAAAACAAATTAAGGAAAGAAAACCTCTTATTTTTAAAAATTAAAAAAAAAATTAAATTCAACATAATAATAAGTCGTGCAATTTTCTAAATGAAAGTTCATTGTCCACATTTAGTCTTAACATAATTTTTAATGTTACGTTTTTTTTTTTTTAAATATTGTTGATATTCTATAAGTTGTACCTGATTAATTTTGTGTTTAATTCTGATTTTGTGTTTAATTCTGATTAATTTTGATTAATTTTGTGAATTCGAATAAAATTTTATTTTCATTGTTTAAATGTTGTTTTAGTCATAATTGGTCATTTTGAAGGCTTTTAGTTTTTTATTAATATTTTTGATACTTAGGCCTATCGAAATAACACAGTCGCCAATCTATGTTTTAAGTTTAATTAGTTTACCATCTTAATTTTTTTTTTGTAAATGATTTTAAAATTATTTATATTTTTCATATTATAAATTTTTTTTTTTTTTTAAAAAGTAATAAATTTTTTTCCTACAGTGTACATTTATTTTGGTCGAACCATTTGACAGATAAAAATTTCTATGTGTAGTCTTTATATAGAGAAGTCATTGATATATGGAAAAATCGAAAAATTGAATAATTTATTTAAAACAATTAAATGACATAAAAATCTGAAAAAATTAAAATCTAAAATTTCTAATTTAAATGTTCTCAAAATTTCTTAGCGCATTAAACAATTAAAATTTAAGAGGAAGCAACGGTTCTTACAAAAAAGTTATTTAACGAGATAATAAAATTTTTTTTCATTTAAAAAATGACAAACATTCTAATATTATTTAAATCAAAATCGTGTTTCTAATTTGTACGAGTTTAGTGTTTAGGTCTCATCGCTGATTAAGTTTTATTTTCTTCCTCAAATCCAGGGGGGCCAAGGGGGGCGCCTATGATTGGACTCATCGCCCGAACGGTGTTATTTTGTGGTAAATAAAAGCCTAGGAAGGTATTTCCTCATTATTTATTGAACAAGATACTCGATGTTTGAAGATAGACGAAAGCCAACCACTTATTTATTCGAGAATGATATACAGATATATTCAATTATGTCCATTATTTTAGTCCTTCACTCCGTAGAGATTTTCCTATCGTCCCTAAAGCACAAAATGTTTACTTAAAATTTAAATCTATTAAAGCTATTTACTCTCTAAATAAATTTTGGCTAAATTGTGGGTAAAAAAACTAGATTGAGCAACTAGATTGTGAGCAACTAGGATCTATTTGGAAATCTAGCTTCCAAAATTTACCTAGATTCTAGTTAAAATGCGAAACTAGATTCCTAGTGGAATTCTAGCTACCAAGGCTAGATCTTCCGTTAATTTACGATTGATCTAGTTTTTTAAACCTGACTAGAATTCAATTTTTAAGACTAGAATATAGTAAATTTCTTTACTAGAAAATCAAGTGAATATAAATAAATCGTACAGTAAAAGTAATTGAATTCTTGTTAATACTTTAACTAGAAAATCTAGTGGATATAAATAGATGATACAGTAAAAGTAGTTGAATTCTAGTTAATACTTTAACTAGAAAATCTAGTGGATATAAATAGATGATACAGTAAAAGTAGTTGAATTCCAGTTAATACTTTAACTAGAAAATCTAGTGGACATAAATAGATGACACAGTAAAAGTAGTTGAATTCCAGTTAATACATTTACGCTGTGATCCAGTTCTCTTAATTACAATTAACTCGTTTATGTTACTAGAATTTTTAGGGAAACACTGGAAATGTAGTTATGTGTAATGATCATCTAGGTAATAACGTTAACTTTTCTTACGTTGTTGGAAACTGCATAAATTATTTCAAACCTAGAAAACCTAGTGAAAATAAAATAAATACAAATACGTAAATAATTATTTATACATATATTACATAGTAATATATTTATTGTCATTTTCAAAAGTATTAATATTAACATAAAATAGAAATAAAAAATATGATCTTCATAATATAGTAAAAAATATTGAAATAAAAATATATCTTCATGATATAGGAAAATTAACATAGAAAACAGTAAAAATATATCTTCAAAGTTTCATGAAGAATTTATTAACACTTTCGATAAGTTTTACTTTACATTTTGGTAATTCAAAAATTTTAGTTTCAAAGAAATTATAAAATTTTTTTAAATTTTTATCATAATTAATTTGAAAAAGCCAGTGGAAATAAAAAAGTCTTAAATGCTTTTACCGCATCTGTTCCAATATATAAAACATATTGTTCTACAATGATATTGTATTCACCAACATCGCCTTTCTTTTCTGATTTACATATAATATAAAGATGTACATTCGAATTGTTTGAAACAAAATTTTCAATAGGCTCTTCAATCTAAAATTAGTAACTAAAATTAAAATTTTTTATTAATCTTTAAGAAGATATATTACATCAATCCAACAAATAAGATTTTGAATCTCTTGAAAAGCTTGGATGGTCTCCCATTCTGTGATATTTTCTGCGATTTGTGCATGAGATCGTTTTAATCCTCTTGTTACCAATAACTTTGTTAAAGCGACCAATGATCTAATAAAATCTAAAAGAAAAAAAAATACATGTATAGAGTATTAAGTAAAAGGAAATATATCACAATAATAATATATAATCTACATACCACTGCTTGTTTGATTGTGAACTTCTTTTTTTTCCAAAATTTTACCTATCAATGGTATGTATTTTTGTTCAAAATTGTCTAGTTGTGAACCACTTATTACACAATAATCTTTTTCAATCTGTAATATTAATGAAATTAGCTTTTATATTATAAAATTACATTTTTTTTACCAAAGCAGCGTTATAAGATGTAAGGTGTGGATAAAGTTCTAAAATTTCTTTAACTGGTTTTTTCGCTTTCATCATATTAATTCTGTGATTTTCCGTTTTTAGCATTAAATCAAAAATTTGGCTTTCATTTTGATTATTGGGCTGAAGCTTACTCAATTTGGTGATCTGTTAAAAAAAATTTTGAAAAATTAAATATTATAATAATAATTCATAAGCTTACCTCAGTATTTGGTTCTGTATTTGAGTTATCACTTTGGATAGAATTTTTTCGTGCTGCTGACGAATTTTTTTTTTTTTGGTGACAAATGCAGTCTAATATTTTCTAATCTGAATTCTACTCTACCAGCGGCTCTTTTTCCATCTCGTGATCCTTTTGGGTCAAACCAAAAAGTCTTTAAGAAAAGATAATATAATTATGTATATTATGTATATTATAAAGAAACTATTACAACTTACGTGCTGAGGTATATCTGGCAAATCAGCGCAACCCAGTTGTGGAAATGTTGACATTGACACAATACTCTTTGCCAGGTTTATTTTTTGTTGTATATTTGGATAACTTAAAATTTGGATAAAAAATCAATTAAGAAAAAATGAATTTTTTTTTAACTTACTATCCGCATTCCATCACAAGATCATCGACAACCATCCGGTTTAAATCAATAATTTCAAAATTGGTTAATTTATTACCCTTGTCTAATTTAGATATCAGTTCTAAGCCCGTACGGGTTTTTTGTAGGATACAACGTATTGAAAAGACCTATTAGAAGATAATTATTATCAGTCATTATAATTTTTTTTTTTAATTATTTATATTTACTAATTTGATTTTATTTATAAAATTTAAAAGAAAAAATGTGATTTCAATTTTATTATTATTTGCTGATTCCATTCATTTCTGAAATATTATGTTTCTTTTTACTAAACTTGTTTTGATTAAAAAAAAAATTATTTATCACGTTTGGAACTTCCACAGAGTTCGATTGCAATTAAAATATTTTAATTATTACAATTAATTATAGGCAATTGATTGAAAATTCAAAAATTGCAGTTTCATTTTTATCTACATTTCTCACAAAATAAAATTAAAATCTAATAAAATAATAATACGAAAAATAATTATTTAAAATTTATATTTACCTTATCATATTTATTTATGATAACGAAGACGTCAGGATAAGTCAAAACATCTGACGGAAAACTTGTTGATGTTGATGCAATACTGCCAATTTCAAAACTTGTTGATGTTGATGCAATACTGCCAATTTCAAATTCATATTTTGCTTTTCTTATTTCAAGGATAGTTTTCCTAGGACCTAATTTTATATTTAAATGGAGTAAATCTGCCTCTGTAATACTTTTTAAATTTGATTCTTTAACATTTTCATCTAAAAATATTAATTCCATTAATAATGGTATTTTGTGGAAATATATAAATTGTTATCAGAAAATATTTTCCAAATTGCTGTTGGTTTATAATCATAAAAAATATTTGGAGTTACAAAAATTGTATTTTCATTTTTTTCAACTTGAAAAGAATTAAGACTAGAATTAAATTTAATTGTTTTTAAGCATTTACAAAAAAAGTGTACTTGTGAATTCAAAATAATAATTTCTTTTATTTCGGCGAATAGAGGGATATTGTTCGAATAGTTTTTTAATCGTACTACCATATTGATCCCATATTCAACGTTATCAATCACTACACGATTGGTTTTACTGAAATACTCAGCATTACTTTTTATATGCTCAAAACTTAATAGCTTTTCCTTTTCTACTTTTCTCGAGGTATTTACATGAGTGGAAACATCATTGCTAAATAAATTTAACTATGAAATTCGTATGGATTGTATTACAGATAGGCGAGTAGCAATACTTTTAGGAACATTTTTATAATTGCAACCACTAACTATTTGTTTTTTGAGCACATTATGTTTCCTTTCATATGCCATACATGATTGAAGTGCAATAGGTCCCATTTCTAAAATACATTTTGGATAATGCTGTAGATGATGGTGTTTATTAATACAGTTTTTTTTCCGGAAATAGTTCTTTAAAATACAAATGGTGATTTTTAATTAGCATATGTAATTCAGATAACATATAATTTGATATTTCATATGAAAATATTATTTCTAGTATTTTACACAACATGGATATTAGTTCTAAATGTTTAAAATCGTTAGAATCAGAAATTTTATGATAAATCAAAAATTGCAAAGCTCTTGTTAAAAGCCATGTCTGAGCAGCTTTCTGTTTTATACTATTACTGGAACTTCTAAGCATTGGTAATGAAAAATTTGCTGATGGCTTATTTTTTTTTTTCAACTGGTCCATAACGAAACGAATTTATTCTTTGGTTTAAATATGAAACAGTAAAATATTTTTTATTAATGTAATAGTTAAGAACTAATTTAATTTCCATTGGACAAATTCCTTCAAGTAAATCATGCATTGGGCTAAAAGAATAGTTCGTTGTACAATGAAAATATAACAAATCATTCAAAATAGAATCTTTAAAAAACCCCACATCAGTCGGTTGAGTCTCTCCATTTAAAACTCTTGCACAGTCCTCTGAATGTTTTTTTGGATCTCTTAAATCAAATGTTGAGTTTTCTTTAATTAGATTTAATTCATTTTTAGAAATGTAGCACATCCTACAAAATTTTCTGCACGAAGGGCTTAGAAATTCAAAAATTTCATGAGCAGCTAAAGTATCACCCGTAACTGATACTAAAGTTCCACGTATTATAAATTGTAATTCATTTTTGTAAAAAATAATACCTTCATCTGATTGTAACGTTTTTATTTCTTCTACAAATGGACCCAAAACTTTCCGAAAACCATATTTGTTTAAATCTATTTTATTGCATATTAATAATAAAAATATATTATCCACATGTTAATTAAATGTTGATGGAAGATTTTGTATTGTGTAATAAAAAGCTCCAATTTTATATACGCAAGTTTTAGATCCTATTGGATTTGTAACTTCTACATCATCATAATACAAATTAATTCTTAGTGCATTATTAAATTTTTGAAAAAAACTATGATTCCGGAACTGCTTTGCATCTTTATATGATTTATATATTCCACTTATATCAGAAAAATTTTCAAAATCTACCAATTCTCGCATATTCTCATGTTTAAATATATTTTTTAATGTTTCTGTAATAGAAATATAATAAAAATTTTCATGAACTGTTGCGGTTTTATATAATCCTTGAATTAATGAAATTTCGTTTCTTTTTCCTAACATAATTTCTTGTGGATAAACTATATCTATTACAGATTCCAAAAATATTAACCGTTTTGTAGCAGTATTTATATCATCAAAAATATTTGAAAGATCAAATTTTTTCAACAAAGATTCGCAATTTTCATTGGATATGGTAGAATTTATTTTTAACGTTTTGATAACATGAACTTTTAGATATTCCGCAGTTTTATTTACTAAAGAAGACATTTCTTCTATTACAAAATCTCCAATTATATTGGTTATATTCATATTTAACACAGCACCACAGATATATTTATGTAGGTTAGTTTTGAAATTATTTTGATCTAAAATAATGGAACTACCATTTGAATTATATTCAACCATTTCACTTTGTAGAATTTCATTTTCGAAATTTATACTTTTTTTTTTTACGTGAACACGTAAAACATGTCGTTTGAATGACGTAAATAAACAAAAATTGCGCATACAATTTTCTTGTACACATATTATTTTTGCAGAACTATTCTTTTTTCCGAGATAAAATTGATGACCTTTGAAATGTCGATTTAAATCAATGAAACTATTTAATATTTTTATACAAATAAAACAAATTAAATCCATTATTAAACACAAGCACACTTGTCGAAATGTTATCTTGAACTAAATATCACCTACGCTAAATATCACCTGCGCAGGTAATAAAAACTGTTACAAACTGATAATCTAGTAAAAGGAACTAAAAAAAAAATTATTCAAACTAGATTATTAATTAAAGTAGATAGAAAAAGAGTTATAAATAATGACTTTTCTAGCTAGAATAGTCATTATTTATAACTGTTTGTTTCTAGCTAGAAAATTCATTATTTATAACTGTTTGCCTATCTACTTTAATTAATAATCTAGTTTGAATACATTTTTTTTAGTTCCTTGTACATGATTATCAGAAACTGATAATCTAGTACATGGAGCTAAATAAAAGTTTATTCAAACTAGATTATTAATTAAAGTAGATAGACAAACAGTTATAAATAATGAATTTTCTAGCTAGAAACAAACAGTTATAAATAATGACTATTCTAGCTAGAAAAGTCATTATTTATAACTCTTTTTCTATCTACTTTAATTAATAATCTAGTTTGAATAATTTTTTTTTAGTTCCTTTTACTAGATTATCAGTTTGTAATTCACGTGTGTAAGTCATATACTCCGAATCCAACTTCCCTTATAAAAAACCCATTTCCGCTCCTATAAGATTTTATCTTATTACAAATATCCAAATTTCCTCCACGAGCTTTTTACTTTTTACTTAATTTGCTTATTTTTATGAACTTAAATTTTATTCTTATAAAAAAACTAAAACGTAAGTTATTTTAATTGTGCAATTTTTATATTTCTTAATAAACTTAAAGAGGTGTTAAATTACGAATTTAATATTTCTAATATTGAATGTAAAATCATAAATATAAGAAAGAAAGGTAAAATAAGTTTCAGTTTTAGAATTTCGTTCGAACTAAAAATACGATTGTCTTTAAATAATATAATTAAATTAAATTTTGTTTAGATTATTCTAATTAATAAAAAGAATTTATAAAAAAAAATAAACAAATATATTTAATTTAATAAAAAAAAAGTAAAATAAAATTAAATATTGTAAAAAATCAATTTTTACATGTTTGGCGCAGTCGGTAGGATACCAAACCATTTTTACAAATAAATAAAAAAAAAAAAAAATTTTTTTTTTTTTTGTGAAATTGGTGTTCTTTTAAGAATTTATTGGTATCAACTTATGAGACCATATCGTAAACCTTCAAGTTTGAATAAACCTAGACTCAGAGTAATCACTGAAGAAAAATATAACGAAGAATTAGCTGAAGGACAACAAAAAGTTAATAACATTTTTGAAACAACTAATAACATGGCATTAAATAATATCACAGGTAGAGATCTAATTACTGAAGCTAGAGCTATTCCAATATTTCGTGGCGATGACACCTTTGAATTAACACATTTTATAAGAGAAGTAGAGACAATTCTTGGGTTGACCGCAGACCAAAATATGAAAAATTATTTGTTGAATGTAATGGTGAGTAAAATTCAAGGACCGGCAGCTTTGTCGATTAGAAGATTGGAAAACGCTACTTGGGACGAAATGAAATTACAATTGAAGAAATCGTTCGGTGTTCAACAATCATACTTGAAATTAAAGGAGGAAGCAGATTCAATCAGGTTCTGTAGTGTAAGTCAATATTATAAAGAGTTATCTCAAGTATTGGATAAGTTAAATTTAAAATATAAGTTAGATGATGAAAAGCCAGCAGGATTTAATACAATTAATAATGAAAAAAGCATATTAGAAAAATTTTTAAATAAACTTCCACGATCAGATAGTATGTTTTTAAGAATTAAGAACATTGAATCTCTTGAAGAAGCTTATTTTGAACTAATAAAAACAGGAATCCAAGATAACCCGACACCTTTTCAAAAAAATATTGTTAAAGCTAATAATAAACAAAATAATTTCCAGCGTAACTCTTTTAAGAATAATAACCAATATCAGGGACATATAAGACATAATTTTTCCAATAATAACAATTACACTAATAGTGTTCCTCAAACTTATCCCACGCCTAATAAATCTCAAAATTTTAACAATAATAATTACAATAATAGTGTTCCTCAAAGATATCCCACTTCTAATCAAACCTACAATTTTAATTCCAATCGAAATTCGAATTTCAATAATTTTTCTCGAAAACAGAATTATGATCAAAATTCTTTAAACTCTAATGCTAACAATAATCATGGAAGTTTTAAACCTATGGAAGTTGATTCAAATAACATTTAACAAAATTTTCGTTTACAACCTCGGAAAACCCATTACCAATAGTATAATTCTCAATTCACAATAAAAAAATTAATTGCCTAATAGATACAGGTGCTTCTATATCAATAATTAGTGACCATCTTTTCCCTAATATAAAACGAAATAAATTAACGAATCAAATTGAACTTGTTACATTATTTGAAAAAAACCAAATTACCCATGACATAATTACTGAGGTACCTTTAGAATTTGACCCTGACGCCACAATGACATGGAAATTACTGAAATTTTGTAATAAAAAATTCGAAGCAATATTGGGACAAAATATACTTCGTGCTATTGGCGCGAAAATTGATTTAGAAAAAGGACATGTTGAAATTAAAGGCAAAGTCACTAAATTTAAAAATTCCTGCCCTTACAACGATATAATCGAATTAAATTCATTAAATTTTGACAACAAAAATATTGTTGATTTTATTAAAACTGAACATCTTAACTATGAAGAAAAGAAAATGTTGAAAAAAATTATTTATGAACATAAAGATTTATTTTTTCAAGAGGGACAACAATTAACAAATATTTCAAATATCAAACATCAAATTATTACGAAACATAGCCAACCCATTTATTCCAAAATTTACAGATTCCCTAAAATACATGAGCAAGAGGTTGAAAAACAAATTTCTGAAATGCTAGAACAAGGTATCATAAAACATAGTAATTCTCCATATAATTCACCAATTTGGGTAGTGCCGAAAAAACTAGACCATTCAGGTGTTAAGAAATGGAGAATTGTCGTCGATTACAGAAAGCTCAACGAGATAACTGTAGATGACAAGTTTCCGATTCCAAACATAGAATCACTTTTTGACAAATTGGGTAAATCTCAATATTTCACAACTTTAGATTTGGCAAAAGGGTTTCATCAAATTCTTGTTGACGAAAAGGTCCAAGCTAAAACTGCTTTTTCGACCCCCCAGGGTCACTACGAATATGTCAGGATGCCATTCGGTTTAAAAAACGCTCCTGCCACTTTCCAAATAATTATGAATCACGTATTACGCGAATTCATTAATATTAATTGTGTCGTATACCTTGACGAGATCTTAATTTTTAGTACTTCTCTTCAAGAACATATTCAATCAATTAACAAAATTTTTCAGAAACTTCGAGAATTTAATCTAAAGATTCAAGTCGACAAGTGTTCATTTTTATCAAAAGAATCAGAATATTTAGGACATGTTTTAACTAATGAAGGCATTAAGCCCAACCCAAGTAAAGTTCAAGTCATTAAGTCACTTAAAATTCCTAAAACAAGAAAATCCATTAAAAGTTTTTTGGGGATAACTGGATATTATAGGAAGTTCATAAAAGACTATGCTAAGATAGCACAGCCCCTAACTAATTGTTTGAAAAAAAAATAATAAAATTGATGAAAATAATGTGAATTATATTGAAGCTTTTAATAAATTGAAAGAAATTATTACCAACGATCCGATTCTAAAATATCCCGATTTTAATAAAAGATTTACATTAACTACTGACGCAAGCCAGTATGCAATTGGAGCCGTTTTATCACAAAATGGTCACCCTATATCTTTTGCAAGTCGAACACTTAACGAACATGAAATAAAATATAGTACTATTGAAAAAGAACTCTTGGCTATAGTATGGTCTACAAAATACTTTAGACCATATCTATATGGCGTAAAATTTAACATAAAAACAGATCATCAACCATTAGCTTGGTTGCATTCTTTAAACGAACCCAATTCAAAGCTACAAAGATGGAGAATAAAACTAAACGAGTTCGACTTTAGTGTAGAATACCTCAAGGGCAAAGATAATAAAGTGGCCGACTTTCTAAGTAGAATAGATTTAAATAAAAATGAAATAAATGTCATTGAAACTGAAAATATTGATATTGGTGACGAAAGCAGTGAGTTAGCCACAATCCATAGTAATGTTCAGAATTTAGATAATCAAATTCCTATTTCGGAAAACATAGTAAATAAATATTTAACTCAAATTCATTTAGTAGAAGAAAGGACAGATGAATTACAAAACATAAAAAACACAGAATAATAATTATTTCAAAAAACGATTTAAATAACGAAAATTACTTAAACGACCTTTTGCGTAGATTAATTAAAATCGGAACCACTGGAATTTATTCTGAATTGCAGGAAAATGATTACAAAATTCTCCAAAATATTAATCCAGTTATTCAGTGGTGAACCCCGAATTAAATTTATTAGATGTACCAGAATAGCAAAAAATTTAGAAAGTGAAGATGAGCTAATTCAAATAATAAAAAACTTTCACGAAAATACAAATCATAGGGGAATCCTTGAAAACTTTCTTGAAATAAAAGATTTATATTATTTCCCTAATCTGAAAAGTTTTGTCCATAAATTCGTAAATAATTGCGATGTATGCAATCTGACGAAATATGACAGAAACCCAATCAAATATAAATATCATTTATCTGAAACACCTTCTGAGACGAATATTTTACATAAATAAAACAATATTTTTAACAGCGATTGATAAGTTTAGCAAACATTTATACGTGTCTAAATTAAACGATCGAAATAGTGTAACAATTGTTCAAGCATTAAGACTTCGTAATTCTCTTTTAGGGAAACCAGAGAAATTTATATTTGACAATGAGTTTGACAATTTAAATTTAAAGGATTTTTGTAGATCAGAAAATATAGAAATTCATTTTTCATCACCAAGATCTTGTACAGGTAATGCTGACATTGAAAGAGCCCATGGAACAATAAATGAACATATTAGAATTTTTAAAATAACACAACCTAATCTTGATATTGAGTCCAAAATCCTAAAAGCAGTAGAAATATATAATAATACTATTCATTCCACTACGGGCGAAAAACCAATTGATTTTCTCAGAAATAAACCTTTAGATTTTGAAAACATTAAACAAAAAAATTTTACAAAAAAAAGAAAAAGTTATTTCAAAATTAAATGAAAACCGAAAAATTTTTTTGCCCCAGATTCTGATGAAATTCTTATCAAAAATCCAGCAATTGTTAGATATAAAGATGAGCCTAGATATAAGAAAATTAAATGCTTTAAAACTGATAACAAAATAATTGACAAAAAAAAAACGAAATATCCATCCATCTCATATTAAAACAAATTTCAAAAATTTTTTAGGTGGTTTTAACGGTTCTAACAATAGGCGCGATGTTAATCAGTCCGTGTCAAGCCGCAATTAACATAGAAAAATTAGAAACAGAAAGTGGTTTTGTGACAATTCGACAACAAGATATTTCAATAATCGATTCGTATGACAAAATTATCCATATTATGGATTTAAAAGAATTAGAAATAATCTATAGAGGACCAGATTACAACCAGATTACAACCAGATTACAACGACATTTAATTTTCCGGAAGATCAAAGTATTAGTAGAACTCTTAAAGAGAAACAAAAAAAAGTAGAACATACATTTAAAACTCTAATACCGATAAGAAAAAAAAGAGGTTTGATCAATCTTGGCGGATCTGCGTTACAATGGCTTTTTGGCACAATGGATGATGAGGATAAGAAAGAAATAGAAGATCACTTAAAAACTGTAGACGAAAATATTCATAATAATATCCAAAGTTCAAATCAACAAATAAAAATAAATTTCTCAATTCAGAAAAACATACAAAAATTACAAACCAGTATCAATGATAACCATCTCGCAATTGATAAACTTTTAAATTTTGTGACTTTCGAAAATCGAAATACTATTAAACAAATTCAATTTTTACTATACTAACAAATATTAACCTTTTAAATGATGAAATTGAAAAACTTCAGGAAAACGTTATATTCTCAAAACATAAAATAATGAGTAGGTCCATTCTTACCCCAGAAGAAATAGATTTTTATGAAATAGATATTTTTAAAATTCAAGAACTCAAAAGTTCCTTAGCTATTAGTGAATCAAAATTAATTTTTGTGTTGGAAATCCCTGTACTAAATCAATTCAAATGAACAAGTAGACATAAACATTGTAGATGTAATAAGTTTTGAAAATAAATCATACTATCTGGATCAACAAAAATATAAAAACAAACTAAATTATTTAAAAAATAAAACTCGAACAATTCTAATAAATAAGCAATCTAAAAGCTTTGCCCAGGAGTGCAAAAATCTTGAGGAAGGGGGAGTCATATACTCCGAATCCAACTTCCCTTATAAAAAACCCATTTCCGCTCCTATAAGATTTTAACTTATTACAAATATCCAATTTCCTCCACGAGCTTTTTACTTTTTACTTAATTTGCTTATTTTTATGAACTTAAATTTTATTCTTAAGGCCGGTATTCAACTGGAGATAAAATCAACTTTTTCATATAAAATTTTATCTGAGATAAATTTTAGTTGAGTGAATTTAATTTATCGGTACCCAACTGAAGATAAATGGAAATTTATCTGAGTAAAAATTGTATGAAAATTTTTTCACTCAAATAAATTTTATTTCAAAAATTTATCTTGCAAAGAATGTTTTGAACATTCTTTTCAAGATAAATTATGACATTAGGTCGTGTAAAAAGAATTTGACGTTTGTTGTTTGAAGAAAACAAACAAAAATCAGAAAACTAAAATAATATTAAAATTAAAATAATAGTTTAATTTAATTTAATAAAATAAAATAATATTGGTAAAATTAATTAAATAAAATGGATGAAAGTTGAGAGGTAAATAAATTAAAAATAAAATTGTTTAGGTAGTCAATTTTTATCTCACTCAATAATGTTCCTTTTCAAGATAAAATTTATCTTGTACTTTATCTTCAGTTGAATACCGGCCTTTATAAAAAACTAAAACGTAAGTTATTTTAATTGTGCAATTTTTATATTTCTTAATAAACTTAAAGAGGTGTTAAATTACGAATTTAATATTTCTAATATTGAATGTAAAATCATAAATATAAGAAAGAAAGGTAAAATAAGTTTCAGTTTTAGAATTTCGTTCGAACTAAAAATACGATTGTCTTTAAATATAATTAAATTAAATTTTGTTTAGATTATTCTAATTAATAAAAATAATTTATAAAAAAAAATAAACAAATATATTTAATTTAATAAAAAAAAGTAAAATAAAATTAAATATTGTAAAAAATCAATTTTTACATGTTTTGTACACAAATATGACGCTACAATATTAACACACATTATTAGAAAAAAAATAAATTTTGTAAGAAAAAATGATTCAAAATACAAAATACTTACCTTGTAAAATTTTAGCAGATTCTTCGTCAACACCATTCGCTATTAAATATTGGTATACTCGTTGAGCATCCATTTCAAAAATAATTTTTTTTTAAATTCCAAAACAAACCAAAACAAAATAATGTAACCAGCGCAAATCACATTGACAATTGACACAATAAATTAATATTCACCAAATGCAATTTGACAATCGGCAAAACGTAAAAATAACTGTTTTCATTTTTATCTAGTACAGGGGTGCCAGATTGAGAAAACAGTTAAAAAAAAAGTGGGGAAAAATTTGATGAAAATATTTTTATTTTTTCTTAATTTTGAAGAAACTCAGAAATATTGTGCTAATCTATAAAAATTAATAGATATTTGAAATTTCAGACTCGTAAAATGTCAATCAACAATATTTGAAATTTCAGACACGGACAAATGACATTTTGCAAAATGACATTTGTCCGCTATAGTTTGAAAATTCAATCGCGGACAAATGTCATTTTGCAAAATGTCATTTGTCCGCTCATTTTGAGACATTTTGTAAAATGGCATTGGTCAGCGAAGTTTTCCATACAAATTTCATCGCTGGCAAATGTCCTGCGGACAATTGTAACGGCGCCTTAAAATCTGAACACAATAAAAATTTGAGAAATCTTGGGGAAAAAACGTAATGAGCAATTTAGTGCAAAAACATTTTTTTAGTGCACAAAAACCTAAAAAAAGACGTGAGGAACTTTTTTAAAAAAACGTCTGGCATCCCTGATTTATTTAAGTAAAGAAATACTTTTTTTTAATATTTACATTTCTTTCACAGGGCCGGCCTGAACAAAACCGGATCTTGGAGAAGATATTGTTCGAGAAATAATTGATTAAGACATATTCGGACTTCAATCGCAAAGTAAAAAAAGAATTTAATATTCTGAATTTCAACTTCCTAATGTACTTTGTTATTGTGATTGTAATTGTGAAGCCCTAATATTTATTAAAACTGTTTACTAAATATGAAATTAACACTTTCATTATGACATACGTTTTCTTATAATAATTTATATTTAATTTATCAATTTCATGTACCTGGAATTACCACTTTCTCACATGTTTTATTACGAATTTTTGCTAATTGAGTTATGGTCAATCTCAAATAAGTTTTCAATCTTCGAAAACATCTTTCTATAGATGCGTAAACAAAATATTAGTTTCATAGTAAGTTGCTAATTGAGTTATGTTATGGTCAATGTCAAATAAGTTAAATAATTTTCTTGCATTTTTATTTTTTACTAATTATTTTGTAATTAAAACAAATCTAATCCAAAATAATAAAGAATAGTTACAGTGAATTTTGAACTGTACTCAATTACACTAAAAACTCATTAATATAAATAATTTATTTTATATCACATTTTAAAATTCAATTCATTATATTCAAGGTAATTTTTTTGGCAAACAAACAAATAAAAAAATTAAAGGCCGGGTCTGTTCTTTCCTTTTTTTATATGTTTTATTACGCCAATTCTACTAGAATCTAGTGCCGAAGAGAAATTATTTCTCAATTAGAAAAATTTTCTCATTTGTTTTACATATCGTACCGTCCTAGGAATATGTTGGTAAGTCGAGTTTCTGACTTTATGCGGGAGTAAGATTTTTGGATTAAGATTTATTAGTTACACCTTATGTCAATTTTTTAACTATTTATCTCTAAAAATACGCCTCTGAGAGCCTTTCAAAGAGTTATCAATTTTCAACATTTGAAAAAATTTCCAAGCAAGAACTTGAAAAGTCGAAATACCACCTTTTTGTACGGATGTTTCATAAATAATTTAGTCGTAACTCTAGTTACAAACATAATGCAGGGATTGTTTGTTTTTTATCAGGTTGTAAGTTTAGTTATAAATATTTTTACTTTTTTAATCATAAATTTAAGGGTTGTAAGTAACAGTTACCAACTTTTTGACCGAAATAAAAATGAAACCCTAGGTATGTTACTTCACTTGCAAACTTATTTTATGGAAACTTCGTCACAATTACAAAAGTTGCAAAATACTTAGTTTTTATAAATTTTTATTGAATTTGTGTTATTTTGGCGGGATAATGTGAAATTTTACGGACTAAAAGCTTTATAAAGTATGCTTTACTTTAATCTTCATTTGTGAAAAAAATATACGATTGGTAATACCTTGAAATCAGATGATTGATGTAAAAATTGATAACTTAAAAAAAATATTATAATAATAACTGATAAAAAATTTTAAATAAAAGCAAAATGTTATCTAGAGGAAAAATTTTACTAAATTTGGCAATTAAAAAAGGTAAGTTAAGTATAATTTCAAAACAGAAAATATTAAATTTATTTTGTACGTTCACAGTAGAAGACAAAACCAATGCATCAGGAATCGCTTCAAAGGACGAAATGAATAATGATCTTAATCCCGGTTAGTAAACTACTCAAATTTATCAACCAAATAGTTGAATTAATTTAAATATTTTGCATAGGAACAAATGAATGTCAGTTAGAAATTCAAAATTCTTTTAATGAATCATCACCAGAACCCTTTTTTACTGACAATGAGTCCAATTTCGAGCCTGCTAGTAATGAATCAGAAACATCCGAATCTGCATCTGACTATGATACTGATGTTCGAACTAATTTAAAGAGGAATCCTTCAAAAAATACAACTATTCGTAATAATTGCGATTCAATACCATCACAAAATCGCAGTGTTGAATTAAACAGCCCATCATTTAGTCCAATAACACCAAAATGTAGACAAAAATCTTTTAAAAAAAATGTGGGTAAAAAACGAAAAAGTGTTCCTAATGAGTGGGTAAGAAATTTAATTAAACAGAAATGTAATTCAGGACAACAATATACCAATTCAAAAGGTAAAATAATATCAAAAAGAGTAATGAAACCATCCTGTGGTAAATGTAGAAAAAAATGCTCTGATTTTATTTCGGAAGAGGCAAGAAAATCATTATTTGACAGGTTCTGGAAAATTGGCTGCAAAAAAGAACAATGGAATTTTATCTCTAAATATACCGAAATTGTAGGAAAGAAAAGTACAAAGGTGGGGCCCCTTAAGCGAAGTCGTTCTTGTGTTCGGAAATATTTTATTCCCTCCTTGAATAATCAAGAAGAAAAAAGAAAGGTTTGTTCTACGATGTTCCTAAATACATATAGCATTAGTTGGAAATGGATAGATACAGCTACTTCTAAGTGCAGTCTGGGGTCTGGTATTTTGTCTCCCGATAAACGGGGAAAGTACAAAAGACCCATCGATTTACATTCACTATCTATAAAAAGTAGTGTTAGGAATCATATACGATCATTTCCAAAAGTTGAGTCTCATTATTTGAGAAAAAAGACCACAAAATTGTATTTAAGTGACGAAGGACTGAATATTTCGAAAATGTATAGATTATATTTAGAACAAAATACCGATAGGGAAAATGTGGCCACATTGCGACAATACCGTGACATCTTTAATTCAGATTTCAACATCTGCTTGTTCAAACCAAAAATTGATCAGTGTAATGAATGTTACTCGTACGAAAACTATAACGATGACGAGAAAATAGAACACATTGAAATTTATAAAAAACACCTAGATGCAAAAGAACTAGCACGAAGTGTAAAGCAAAACGATAAAGAGGATGCTATTAAATCCGAAGGTAAACAAATAACTTCATGCTTCGATTTCCAAAAAATACTTACAACTCCCAATAGCGACGTTAATGCACTCTATTACAAAAGAAAGTTCTTCGCTTTCAATTTTACTATTTATGACATGGGTCACAAATTAGGCTTGTGCTATGTTTGGGACGAGTCTGTGGCTAAAAGAGGAGGTAATGAAGTTTCAAGTTGTCTTCTCTATTTCATAAAAAGTAAAGTTGAAAAAGGTTTTCAAGAATTCGTTTTTTGGTCGGACAACTGCCCAGGACAAAATAGAAACAAAATTGTGTTTTCTTTTTACTCCTGGGCCAGCTTTCATTTCAAAATTAACATTAAACACAAATTTTTAATAAAACGAAGGGGACAGTGTCCATGCCACCATTGAGAAGGACAAAAAATGGTATTCAATAATTAGAAACGCTAAAGTTTCAGGTGATAAATATGAAGTAATTGAAATGACAAGTGAAGAGTTTTTTAATTACAAAGAATTATCTTCAAAACTCTCTTTTAGTGCTAATCCAAAAATTAATTTTTCAAAAATTAGGGAAATTTGTTTTAATAAAGATAATTCTAACGTTATGTTATTTAAAGAAAATTTCGATCAAAAGGAGTACAATCAATGTGTTCTATTTTCTTCGAATAATCGTGGTCGCAAAAAAAATAATCCTTTTACGGGAGAAATAAATCAATTGTACGAGGGGCCGCTACCTATAAGCGTTAAAAAAAAAATGATTTGATGAGCTTATGCAACAGTATGATAATACCAAAAACGTGTCATCAATTTTATAAAAATTTAAGTGTTCATAATATTAATGACACTGACTCTGAAAATATTTTTCCGAGAATTATGTTTATAAGTAGAGTTAAATACTTGTTATTGGAAGAATTGAGGCAACAAGAGTATGTAACTTGACTTATGACCAAGTCACTGTGTAAATTGTCCAAGCTAAAAGTTGAAAAGGCTCTTAAACTCAATAGAATTCAATATTTGTGAAAGAAGGTATTTATAATACGATTCTATATTCAAAAATCTTTCATTTGATGTATGACACTAAAATTTATCACTTAATTTAAAACGTTGATAAGAAATTTTTGGTTTTTCGCTTCTCCTGAAAAGTAGCGTTTTTCGAGTTATCAACATATTCCTTGGACGGTACGATATGATTCATTCACCGCTTACTATGTCACATTAAATGAAATCTAGTATCAATAATTGAAATTGAGCAAGGAGAAACTAATCAAACTGAAATCTACTATCAACAATTGAAATCTAGAAAGGAGAAATAGATGATAATTGCAGAAACTAGATTTTAATAATTTTTCAAATTTGTCTAAAACTATTTTAAAACTATATTCTAGTTTTAAATTTTCAATATTGTAATCTAGTTTACCAAAATAACTGGAATATTAATGATCTGAAATGGAATCTATGTTCGGTAAATAATTTGTAAAATTTTACCTAGAAATCTAGCTTTTGAGAACTAGATTTTTGCGTGAACTAGCTTCTGAAACTATAAAACTATTTTCAATAATTGAATTTCCCAGTAAAAATCGATTAACTAGATCAGTGGTACGCAAACTTTTTACCTCCCGGCACAAAATAGAAAAAAAAAAAGTCAAGGCACAAATAGAAAGAATGTATCTTTTATATAGAATTTTTTTAATAAAATGAAATTACATGTATATATTTTATTTAATGGGATGAGTGCGCTTGTTTTTTGGCGCAAATAAATTTTATACGTGGTTCGATTTTTGTTAAACAAACTCGCAGCTCATCATCCAACAAAATTTAGGAGAAATTATTTAAGAAAAAAGCTCTTGCAATTTTTTATAATAATTTTATTCAAATTTTACCCTCTCTTAAGAGCACATTTGCCAAGTGATTTGAATCGTACTATATTAAAAATTTCAAAGAAAAATAGCAAGGCCTACTATGGAGAATTTAAAGCAAATTCGAATTTTCCATAAAAAATTCAATTAAATAACGGTCACTTTTATCAATTATTGTTACCTCTTGACAGTGTTTTGTTTTTATTAAATAACTACAAAAAAAATATTTTAACTTTTTTTTTTTTATTATATAACTAAAAAAAAATATTTTCGTACTAAATATTTTCGCATTAGCGGCACAATTTAAATTCTTTTACGGCACATAGTTTGCGTACCACTGAACTAGATCAAAGCTAGGGATTCTAGCCAAAATTTATTTAGACTAAAAACACAAATTCCTTTATGAAGCTGGAAATAAGCAATATTTCTAAATAAAAGTATTATTTAATCATTTAATGGGTTTGAGGAATGAAGAAGAAAAAGAAAAAAAAAAGAATTTAAGTAATTTTCTATGCCGGTTACAATTCTTTTAATGCACAAATAAAGAATAGTTAAAAAAAAATATAGTTTTTAACAAATTATTCCAGCAATTACGAGCTCAGGAAACTTTTAACTCTATTTTTTTTTCTTTTGAAACACGAAGGAAATATTTTTTATTTCCAATTTTTCCTTTTTTTTTTACTTATATGAATTATGAGATTTTATGTTTTTTCTACGATAGTTGTTTTTGTTGTTGTTGTTGTAAACATATGTACGTACAACTCGATGCAATGCGAAAATGAAACGAAAAAAATAAATAAATATAAAAATTATCTAAGAAATATTTTCTTCATTTGAATTATGGTTGTTTGGAAAAGAAAAAAAAAACAATATAATAAATAAATAACATAGAAAAAAAAGATTTTCTTTTTTTGTTTAATCTAAAAGTTTTAACTTTTATGGATTTTTGATTTGGATTTGGACAAAGGGTATAATTAATTTATTTCATAATATTTATAGAACATTCGTTAACCTACTTTTTTTTACTTTGGTGAAAAATATTTCCGTATAAATGCAATTATAATAATATAGTCTAATAGGTAATAGGTAATAAATTTAATATTTCCATATCAATGTTTTCTATTTTAATATCAAGTATTAAGTCTTAACTGAAAAGAAATTCTCAGAAAAGTAATTGCAATTTCCATAAAAACAATTCTCAAAATAATAATGTTCCATTCGGGAAACAGGAAACTGTGTTTTCTAGGAAAAGTACGGATATCAAAATAATGCACTAAAATACTTGTGTATAGTATAGTTACAACAATTATAGAAAAAGAGCATAATAATTAGATCTCGTATAAACGATAATAATAAAAATAGGTTTCCAAGAAATCTTTGATTTAATTACAGTAATAAAAATTGATAATAGTGCATAATTTAAATAAACCACCGTATTCGGGAATCATTAATAAAATATCTTTGAAGGGCGATCAAAGGAGTATAAGTAAATTTTTTACAAAATATACATTATTTGAATCTGCAGTACTGCTTACGTATTCTGTAAAAATTTCATGAGTAGATTCATAACAGTATAACTAAATAGATAAAACTTTGGGCGATCAAAATAGTATAAGTCGCCTTATACTAATAATGCGAGATAATTGTAGTTTTTAATCTAAGCAAGCATTGATTTATTAAAGTATTCGGTCTTATAGGTTTGTGACTTCAAAAAAAAAATTATTATTTAATTAATTAAGTGAAGTGTTTTTATACTGGGATGAATCCTACAAGCCGAGCTGCCAAAATAGTTGCACTTGCAAAAAAATCAGGTAAGAATAATGTTATAAAAGGACTATGAAGAAATAATTACATGCTAGTTTTTTTTGCTAGCTAAAACCATTTTTGAAGTGAACACTCAAGAAAAATCAAACAATAATTCTTCCACTATTTTTGAAGAGGTAATAGAGACTGAAATAGAAGATTTGTTGAATAATAGCAAAAGAATAGGTAAGGTTTTTTATTTGAATTTTATTACATATACATATGTACCTAATTTTTATTTTTTTTTTGTTTTCAAGAGAATGAATGCAATATTCCTTTAGATTTCGACAGTGATAATTCTGTCAGCGATAAGAACTATTTTCCGAGTTCCTCGCCAGCTTCAAACGCAGTAAGTGATGTAATATTACTGAATGAGGATATTACCACTGATAAACAAGTGATGACTAGTGCAAGTACTGGACTCACAGAATTTCCAGCCAAAAAATTTTCAGTAAAAGCCAAAAAAGATCGGAAACTGAAACGATGTAGCGGTCACCAATATATTTTGGTACGAGAAAGAAAAATGAAATTTGGTACGAGAAAGAAAAATGAGGTCCTTAGGAAATTGCCGTCAAAATTGCAAAGAAAAAATAAATGCAGATTTAAGGCAAACACTTTTTAATGAGTACTGGAACATTGCAAATCATTCCAAACAAGTTGCATATTTAGGATCACTCATTAATACTGTTCCAACGAAAGTGACAAGGAAAAGAGAAAACATTTTGGAAATAGACAGAAAAAGTAGAAATGTTACGAACGTTTTTTTTTTTTTTAAGGTGAACGGGGAAAAAGTAAAAGTGTGTCGCTCTTGTTTTATTAAAACATACGACGTAAGCCAAATGTTTGTTACCAATGTTATCAAAAAAACTGGATCCACACATCTGGGATACCAGTGAAGAATAGGCGAGGAGGATTACGACTCAACCTAAAACATTCTGATTAAACCATTAATGCAGTTGTTGAACATATCCTTTCATTTCCATCATATGAGTCACACTACACAAGGCGCACTTGTAAAAAAAAATATTTACCATCTCACCTTAATTTGCAGAAAAAATTTAATCTGTATTGCGAAACAACATCTAATACTGTTTCCAGAAAAGTTTATTCCAAAGAATTTCATAAACTTAATTTAAGTTTCAAGATTCCTCAAGTGGGTACATGCAATACATGTGACACCTTAAAAATGAAAATAAAATCCGAAATAGTTCCAGAAGGGCAAAAAAAGTACCAAGTGGAATTAAATGAGCATCATGATCTTGCAGATAATGCATACGCTATAAAAAGAACAGATAACCATCTTGCTAAAAATGATCCAACTTTAAGAGTATTTGCCTTTGACCTTCAGCAGTGCCTACCCACTCCATATCTCAATACTTCAGTAGCCTTCTACAAGCGTCAGCTTTGGACATATAATTTAACAATCCATAATCTTGGAAATGGGGATGTGAAATGTTACATGTGGCATGAGGCTGAAGGGGGACGTGGAGCTAATCAAATAGCTACTACGTTGTATGAAGAGCTTATAAATTTAAAAGATGAGGTAAAACATATTGTGTTATATTCTGATACCTGTGGAGGTCAGAATAAAAATTCTCATGTAGCAGCCTAGGGTTTTTGAAACTCGACCATTTTCGTAAGCTCGAGCCTTCAAGCTTTTTCTCTAAGGAGGATCGGGTAGCTCGAGCCACCCGAGCCTTCTTAAAAATAAAATACATAGGAAAAAACAATGGCATAAAGAAACCAATTTCAGGGCATAAAATTTTAACTTTACTCTTCTAATTTAAACATAATTTACTCATTACAAAATTATAAAAATAACAATAAATATTGCAAAATTATTAAACGAAACGTTATAAAATATAAAAAAAACAAAACATCATAAAATATAAAAACATAAAAAATCCATTTCAGTGTATCATTTTCTGTTAAAATTGACTGTGACTTATAAGATTGAAGTGAAATATTTCCTTATATAAACTTTTCTGTTCAATAAAATAAAAAAAAACAAAAGTAAAATGTAAAACATTAAAAATGCTGAGCTCGAGCCACTAGCAGATAAAAACTCGATCTTCATTCAAGCAAAAACAGACGAGCTTGCTCGAGCTTTTTGGATCGAGCCGGCTCGGTCCAAAAACCGTATAGCAGCCAAATTCTTATCTCTAATGCAACACAAACCATCATTAGAAATAGTTGATCATAAATTCATGGTTAGTGGACATAGTCATATGGAGTGTGACATAGACCATGGTTTGATCGAAAAACAAAAAAAAAGAAGTGAATATGCTATATCTCATCCATATGATTGGTACCAATTAGTTCGCATAGTTGGAAAGAAAAAAAAATTAGTAGTAAGAGAAATGACCTACGACCATTTTTTTAATTTCGCCTCATTTTGAAAAGATGAGTTAGTAATGAGAAAAAAAGATTGTGATGGCGAAATTTTTAAGTGGCAATCTGTAAAATGGTTAAGATACACTAATGTATCTGGACAAATTTATTTCAAACATAGTTTGAAAGAAGATGAAATTTTTAAATGTGTGTCATATTTAAGGCGGGGTCATCCAAACCCAAAATTGGTACCAAAAAAATTGTACACAGATATACTTCCAATTTCGAAAGAAAAAAAAACGATTTAATAAGTCTTTTGCCACTTATACAACCGGAATTTCATCAATTTTATAAAAATTTCCAATTCAGCCACTAATTCATACCCAGATATTGAAGAATATAATGAAGAGTAATTTCTTGTTTAGTTTCTTATCTTGAGTTTTTAAAGTTAATAACAATAAAAACCGAATTAATATTTTTTGTTATTTAGTTAGCTATTTTTGTTAAAATTTAATCTTAACATTTTATTTAAACTTTATTTTATTTTTTCAAAAAAATTTTATATAATTAATTAATAAATTGAATTCATATTAAAATGGTTTTGTTGCATAAAAAAATAAAAACAAATACAATATAAATACATGGTTTTTTATTTGATCATAACAGTATGTAGAGTATGGCTTTCCCGACACTTTTACCAATCCCGGGACCCGACACCTAAAAAAATTAAATTCCCGGGAAATCCCGAGACCCGGGATTTCTAATATATTTTGCTTAAAGTCTAATTCAATCAAAAATACACAAAATAACACTTTGAAGCAGATTTATTTTTAAAAATTTATTCAAAACGATAACATTGGTATATAACAAAAAATAAACTTCAAAATAAAAATTAGTTATTCGTTAACTCTTTTCTTTGTAACAAAAAATAAAATAAAAAATAATATTTATATTATAGTAAATATAATATATCATATTATAAAATTATAATGTAATATAATGTAAAAAAATTCTATATATCATATTAATTAAATGTTTAATTATTGTTTCTTATTTAAAAAGTATGATTTTAAAAAACTTAAAATGTTAAGAGATTTGTCGGTTAAATTTGCCCTCTTTTTGGAACAAAAATTTGATGAAGTAGAAAAAACTCTCACTCTCTGTGGAGGTTGGTTGAATAGTTTTTAGGGCGTTGAATAATTTCAATAAGTTTGGTGTTAAATTTCCAGTTCCTTCAAAAATAAGCATTTCCTTTTGAATAGTTTTATTGTAATTATTTGTAGTAGGATGTTTTATTGTTTGCGATTCCTTTATTGCTAATGACAATTGTTTCTTCAGAGCTTCTTCAGTGCTTGTAAAAGGAACATTTTTATTTACCTCCACTATATCTATATCACAGTCAGAATCAAAATCTGCTTCAATTGAATTATTATTGCTGAAAATTCTATTCATAAATTCTTTAATTAATTTTGTTATTACACTTTTCGGGGAAATTGGTAAATCAGTCTTGTTTTCATTTAACGTATATGAATCTGGATTTTGCAAATATTTCAATAAAGATACTAAATCAATGTGATACTAAATCAATAATTCGTTTTTTTATAGATTCCAATAATTCTTTCGCAATATTTGAATCGTATCCTTCCAAGGTTTTATAAAGAAAGATAATAATACATTCATTAGTGATTAAATTTGAATCTCGTCTGCCCAGTGCTTCCACAGCTATCTTAATAGGTTTTAAAACATTTAGCAAATCCTGAAGTGGTCGTTTAAAATCATCGTTCTAATAAAAGGAACAATTTAAATCAATTATTGCTTTCAAAATACAATCGAGCACCTTGAAGAACCGATCCAACATGGTTTCAATGCTGTTCCACCTGACTTTACAGTCTAAAAGCAAGTTTAACTCTCGTCCATGTTCAGTCTTTATATAACTTTGTAAAATAGCATTTTTAACAGGAGCTAATTTGAACAATCTGACAATTTTGCGAACAGTGTCTAAAGCAGCTTTAAAATCAGGGCGCAATATTAGAACCGCCGAAACCACATCCTCATTATAAGATGTGGATGAGAATGAAATGTTTTCACTGTCAGAGTAATTTTCTTTGTCGTTTTCACTTTCATTTGTTGTGGTTGTAAGAGAAACAGAAACATTAACATCTTTGTAAATAACATCAAGAACAGCCAAATGAATGGCGTGGTTGTAGCACTGCTGATGATAATAAGGTGAGTTTCGTCCAAATTTTCTCATTACTGATGCCCCATCAGTTGTTGATGCTACTATACCATTAACACCCGATAAGCCGAATTCATTAAGCTTTTGATCAACTAAACCTAGAGCTACTTCGGAAGGACAGCTACCAATAATTTTGGCGAGTTCTAAATTAATCACATCTCCACCTAATGTATGAATATTAACATTTATGTGCCTACGATTTTTTATACTGGTCCACTCATCCAGTGTTAGACTAAATTTGGCTTCTCTTCTTTTTAACTGTTTAATTTGATCGATAATCTGTTGTCTTGCAACTTCAAAATAATCATAAATTAGTTTCATGACATTTTTGTTAACTATGGGCAAATTAAATTGTCGCTCTTTTAAAGCCTGACGAATAAATTGGCTTTTGCAAATCCCATTTACAGAAAAACCATCAACAGCAGCAAGTCTGGAAACAATTTCAGCTAATGACTGTCTTTTTGTAAAATTGAGTACTGATGCTGTCAATGGTTTTTGAATTTTTGATTTTTTTAATGAACATTGTTCATCTTCATTTTGTTTGCGTTTGTTTATGTTAACTTTAATTTCATGTGCCGAATCTAAATGTCGACTTAAACCGCTTGTCGATGATCCTTTGCAAGCAATTAATTTATCACATTTAGAGCACTTTGCATTTTCGTTGTCAACTTTGCAAAAATATGTCCATACTTCTGAAACTTGTTTATTTTGATTCATGTTTTTGGGATTCATATTCATACATAATATTTAATATATCTATAATAATAAACAAGAAGTGTAAAGATTTTTTGATTATTATTTCAATAAGAAAAAATCCTACCTTCTTTTGTAAATAACCTTTTACTTCTTGAAATTTGTTTGCAGCAAAAAAAAATAAACTACCAAAGCGTCAAATGTCAATTAAATAAAACTTCATTAATGTCATGTTAGGTGTTGCCATTGTCAGTCAAGTGAAATGAATAGAGGGCGTTCAGAAATTGTTATTAATGCTAGATAGGAAATATTTTTCATGAATTTTGGCTTAAAATTATTTTATTTTTTCCCGGGAATGAAGAATAATTTCTCGGGATTCGGGATAAGGTAATTCGTGTAAAATCCCGGGAATACTGTCCCGGGATTTCCCGGGAGCCATACTCTAAGTATAAGTGTCTTACTGAAAATCGAAATTAAAAATCAAATCAGTATAAGTCGCTTTTTCTCTTAAATATTTAGAAATAACCAAGGATTCAATTTCAAAAAACGGAGTAAAGTTATACTTTTGCGTATCAATTGATTAAAAATGTACGAAGCACGAATTTTTATGAAGTTTTTTTGATCTCCTGAAAAATTCGAATTTTTGACTTATACTCCTATATCGCTCCTATATACACTGGAAACTATGTTGCGAGACAATCGTGATATCTCTCGATTTTGAATTCGAATCATTGTTAGTAATTTTTGTAAGCTTTACACTTTCTATCAATGAGAACTAATAACTAACTCATACAAAAACTATTTAGAAAGTTTTTATTAATAAACCTTTTTTTTCAAATCCTTATGAATTTAATTTTAACTTTGCCAACATTCAGAGAGAAAGACAATTAGCTGTAGTAGAAAAAAACAAAAGAGCTGTCATGGGACACCAGATTGGAACGTAGTTAGTTCCTTAGCGTACATATAAGTAATTTTCATTTTTTATCAATTCAAAATTTTATTAATTTAAAAAGAAACTTTTTTCTACTTTTCCCAGTTTTCTCTAATTTTGCATTTTTTTCATTTAAAGAAACCTTTTTTAAGGAGCAATTTTAGACTGTTTTTTCGAATTTCGAAGATCTCTTTTGACATCGAAAATTCAAAAAGCTAAAACTAAGAGTCTGTTCACTTATTAGTGATTATTGAAAAAATTGAAATCGGATTTAATATTCCAGATTTTTTAATTTGTGAACGACACGATTTTACTGCTGTTATTTAAAAAAATGAAATAATTTTGTCCTAAAGCCGTAGGTCTACTTTTAAGTGATTTTGTAGGTCTACTTTTAAGTGAATTCAAAAACTAAAATTGTATAGAAAAGAAAAAAGCGGCAAAAATGGGTAAGAAAATTCGGTCGGTCACGTATTATTATAAGTTTTTGATTTCAGTCAGCCAAATATTATTTTATAAGTAGTTGATTTTAGCAGATTATACAGAATGCAGAAAATTACGTCCTCAATTTAGAAATTGTGACTCTAAGTTTATCAATTTTCATACAACGTTCAATAAAAAACTATTACTATTTGCCGCGAGAGGGACTGTTTATTTGCCGCGAAAGGGACTGTTTACATTTTATCAAATCATATAAAATGCGACGGCGTCGACTCATTATTTAAACTTTAAAAAAATTAACAGGTATCGTTAATATTGACTGTTTTGACAACCCATTTATTTAAATTTTTTTCACCCATAAGTATGTGCTTTTTTTCACCATAGGAGTCGCTATTTGGAGATTTAAATAAGTGAATACTTATAAATTTAAATTTTTTGTTATTGTTGTTTTTGCAACACAAAAAAAAAAGAAATATCATAAGCCAAAATGGCAAAGTATCGAAATATTTAACGCCGGCAGACGACTTGACTTGCCTTGGTACCGAATAGCGCCTTTATATTGGCAAAATAATACTGACAAAATTATACAAGATTTTTATTAACATTGAAATTAGTATGAAAATCTAAATTTTATTTGAACTGTAAAATATTAATTAGTTAATAATAAAAAATTAATATTTAATAAATATTTTTAGTGCGTTCAGTAAGTACCGATTGTCCGTAGCTAAGGAATTCCCTTTTCTGCAAAATCCTGCAAATAACTTCTGCAAACCCCTACGATAAGGAAAGCTGTGACATTTCATTTTAAAATCATATACATTAAAAAATTTTATATGCGCATATGAAATGTGTCATTTGTTGTATTTCAGATTTTAAAGAATCATTTGTAACATTTATTAATAATATGCATGTATATTGTTTAAGGGAATACAAATTTAATGAAATTTCAAAAATTCTGCCTTTTTTTTAAATGTTTTTAAGCTAACACATACCTAATAAAACTTACTTAATACAAATTGTCTAGTAAAATGCATGAACAAAAATTGAGTGAATGTGTTTTTTTACATATATTTATGTTTCCTACTCTGTATTGAATCAAGCTGAATATGGCTTGTAAGTTCTTTAATAGAGCAAAAAAGTACGAACAATTTACTTTTTAAATAGGATCTTGCCTCACTTCAACATGAATTATTACTTCCTATTCACTAGTGGTTCACCGATGAAAAATATTTCTATTTCTAAAACTAGTGTCATGCTATTGTTGAACAAATATTAAAAATACAAAGCACCTGACCTGATGCCTTATTAACATTATGATAATGTATGTTGCCGTTTCCCTTCTTTACGAAGTTTCTTAATATTTTCTTGTTGTAGCGAATTTTTATTTAAAAGATAAAATGTTTGATATCTCGAAAACTAAGGAAGATATCTAAAATTTTTATTTAATTTGCATAATTGATTGAAAAAAAATCATCATAAAGGAAGGATAGCTTGTAGTGAAATGTAAACAAGAACTCGGTATAAACCTTTTTAAAGTATATGGGTTGAACTAAGTTTGATAAAATATGTAAATAAAATTAAAAATTTTATATTTTTATTAAACATTTTATATTTTTATTTAAAATTTTGTATTTTATTAAAATAAAAATATAAAATTTCAAATTTTATTTAGGAAAACAAAAAATTTTGTTAAAATTAATTTTTTTTGTTTGTTTTTAATCAAAATTATCAATGTCCTTAGCTAAGGCCAACTAAAAAGTACTCCCAGAATACGGACTATTATGGGAAATTATAAAATTTCCCTTTGCAGAAGTTTTGAGGTAGGATTGCATTACTGAACGATTTTTTGTAGAAATTGTCTGTATTTAAGGACTTTAGCTGTCAGATTTTGTCTTTCACAAACTTCAGATTGTCTGCAACGTAGGATTTTGTCACTAGCTAAGGACAATCTGTACTTACTGAACGTACTATTTATTTTATAAATATTTTATAAATTGAAATAATCATACAAAGTTCAATAAAAATACAAGAGCCGGCGGGACGTTTGATAGATGTGAAACATCGGAATTATTTTGTACAGAAAAGAAAACTTAAAAAAAATTAACAGGTATCGTTAATATACTTATAAATTTTAATTTTGTGTTTTTGTTGTTTTTGCAACACAAAAAAAAAAATTGTCAGCCGTGGCAAAGTATCGAAATATCTAACACCGGCAGACGACTTGACTTGACTTGACTTGACTTGGTACCGAATAGCGCCTTTATATTGACAAAATTATACAAAATTTATATTTATTTACATGAAAATCTAAATTTTATTTGAAATATAAAATATTAATTAGTTAATAATAAAAAAATAATATTTTCTAAGTATTTTATTAATATTTTATAAAATCAAATAAAATTTAAGTTTTCATCAAATCATATAAAATACGACGGCGTCGACTCTTTATTTAAACTTTAAAAAAATTAACAGGTATCGTTAATTTACTTATAAATTTTAATTTTTTGTTTTTGTTGTTTACAACACAAAAAAAAACAAATATCATAGCCAAAATGGCAAAGTATCGAAATATCTAACGCCGGCAGATGACTTGACTTGCCTTGGTACCGAATAGCGCCTTTATATTGGCAAAATAATACTGACAAAATTATACAAGATTTTTATTAACATTGAAATTAGTATGAAAATCTAAATTTTATTTCAACTATAAAATATTAAATAGTTAATAATAAAAAATTAATATTTACTAAATATTTTATTTTATAAATATTTTATAAATTGAAATAAAATTTAAGTTTATCAATTTTCATACAAAGTTCAATAAAAAATACAAGAGCCGGCGGGACGTTTGATAGATGTGAAACATCGGAATTATTTTGTACAGATAATATTGATAGATAACTTTGATAGAATTTTGGATTTTAATTTTATAAATTTCATTGGATGTTTACTATTCGTTTTCTTTTATTTCTATTAATTATTAATGCAAACCAAAGAACACAATATTTATTAAAATACCTAAAAAAATATAATAAAAATATAATAATTTTTTTTAACTTTTTTTTTTTGTTTATCATATACCGACAGACGCCGATGCGATCATATTTTTGGTCGCTGCGGCTTAGCAGCGATATTTTCAAAATTTTTTGGAACTGCTGCTAAAAAAAAAAATCATTGCTCGCTCAAAATCTATGATCGCGTCGGAGTGTGTACCGACACTATGTACTGACACTAAAGTGTTCAAGTTTTTAATAAATTTTTCCATAAGAGCGTAGAATAAGGAACTACGTTCCAAAAACCACACAAGAAAGCAAATGAATTTTTCCCATAAATTATTTATATTTATATTTACTAATGTTAAAATAAATAATCTCCGTACCATGTTCATATAAAATGCATCAGAGAAACGCTAACAAAATGTATACGTTCAAAAATATGCATTATATACATATATGTGAATATGTGTATATGAATTAAAAGGTTGACGATCTAAAATAAAATTTACTTTTTCCGCGTAAGGAATTAAGTACTTTTTTTTTATGATTTAACAAGTAAGTATTTAATTACACACGACAAGTAATGCTTTATGTTTTTACTTTAACTTTGATTTTCTGAACCCATTTTCTTACACAAAAAAAACCTAATTTGTTTTGTAATTTATATTTTTAATTTTATATTAAATTAAGTGATATTAAAAGATTTGATCAATAATGTCAAGTCATCACGTTCTATTTGAATAATAGAAAGTGTTATATATTTATTGTATGTATATAAATATAATTAATGAAAAGACGATGTTTTTTCTATGAGTTCACTTTATTAACTAAACTAAATATAATTGTTAATTTTTGATTATACATATGTAGGTACATATACAACCAGTGGCCGCCCGTGGACGTTTTGAAAGAGGGTGCTGCAAAAAATAAGAACCTCTTTTTTTTTATAATTATAAATGTTTTATGATATACATATACTCATATATCAGTTTTGAAAATTCAAAAGCAAACAAAATACCTATATGCCATATAAAAATTGTGCTGCTTCTGAAGCAGTGCATTTTTCTTTCCATTCAAAATATCCCAAAACAAACAAAAAAAATTCCCACATAAGTATTTGTTTTTAAATTTTTAAGAAAGTATACAGCCGCACTGCTTCTGTGGCAGTGCATTTTTCCTTACATTCAAGTCATGAAAAAAAAACTTAACAGCAATAAAAATGTATTAAATTGTTCATGAAAAAAAAATTCACTGCACTGTGAAATTCGCAGTTCCAAAAAATCTGTTAAAAGGATTTCTGCAGCTATTTTTGAAAAGTACTTTCTGTATTTTCTATATTTGATTTTCTGTAAGCTTGAAAGTAGGCTGCTCTTGTTTATAAAATTTTACAGCAATTGCTATATTTCAATTAAAAATAATTGTAAATTAAGAAAAATTCAGAGCTAACAAAAAATTTTATTTATGAGTTCAATTTTTTGAAATTCCTTGAGGGTGCTGCAGTGTCGCAGCACCTATGTACGAGCCGCCGCTTTATACAACATGCCCCTTTCTTTTAAATAATGTTTTTAATTTTATAATCCAAAAAGAAAATTAAAAAATTAAGTTATTTTAACATAATGCACCTAAATGCTCGTTCTTAAAATACTTTATATAATTCAAGTTAAATATTTCAAGTTATATATTTCAAGTTAAATTAAATCGTTGTCTGATATTAAGACCAGAAGCTAATTTGATAATAGTTGTCGCCTCGATCTTAGGGTAATTTTAGAATTTTCTGAAGTTTCAGCATTTTTAAGGATTAACTATTTTTTCATCCTTAAAATGTTTTGAATTGTCTACTCTGACATGAATTTCGTTTCGTTCATTGCCTTTCGTTTCGTTTATTGCCTTTAGTATCTTTTATTAGCAGAGATCTTGGTTTTTTCAATCTTTCTAGGACCAAGCCTTTTTGCCATGTTTTATCTGAAGCAATTTTTTAAAGAATATTGATGTTCATGGTTCAATTTCAGAACGAATTCTAGCATTTTTATTATAAAAATTTTCCATTTTTTTAACATAGTCCGAGTAACATTTTTTATAATCTTCTTCGTCAGAAATATGTGACTTTAAAAAACTGTTTGCTTTTGGGACTCTTGTTCACAAATTTCTAGACATTAATAATTCGGAAGGCGAGTATTTTAAAAATTTATTTGATCTAAGGCTGAGTAGTCCTAAGTAAAAATCGGTGCCTGACTCAAAACATTTTGTAAGCATTTTTTTAGCTGTCTTAATGGAACACTCAACAACACCATTTGATTTCGGATAATGAGGACTACTTCTTAAAAGATCTATACCCCAGTCTAAGGCGAATTCTTGAAACTTATTTGATCTAAAAGGCGGCCCTCCTTCCGAAATCAAAAGCTTAGGGATTCCGTGACGAGCAAAAATAGATTTTAATTGAGGTATAACACTTTGAGCATTTGTTGAAGCAATTTTGCCAAGCTCAACATATTTCGAGTAGTAATCTACAACCAGAATATAAAGTTCCTTACGCCATTCATAAATGTCGGTTCCAACTTTTTCGAACGGTAGTTCTGGAATGTTATGAGGGATTAAAATTTGTTTTGAATTATAATTTTGATGTTGTTGGCACACAGTACATTTTTCAACAATTTTTTCAATATCATGGCTCATATTTGGCCAATAAACCAAACATCTTGCCCGATTTTTGCATTTTACTATGCCAAAGTGGCCGTCATGAATGTAATTCATAATTAAAGTTTTTAATTTGGCTGGGATAAAAATTGAATTATTTTTAAAAATTAAATCTTCTATTACATGAAGTTCGTGTCGAAAGTTCCAGAAAGGCTAAATCCAAAATCAACTAAATCCTTTTTATTTTCTGGCTAGCCAGACAAAATATATTGTTTTATTTTCTGTAATAGACTGTCACTTTCTGTTTCCGTTTTAATTATTTCTAAAGTTTTTTCCGATATTGACAAATTAGACTTGAACATTCCAACATGAATTAAAATATTTTTTTCAATCAGATCTTCTGACTGTATTTTTAATGGCGCCCTGGACAAAGCATCAGCTACTACTAGATCTTTGCCAGGTTTATGAATAACTTTCAAATTATAAATTTGAAGTGTCAACATCATTCGTTGTAGGCGAGATGGAACGCTACTAAGCGATTTTTTAAATAACGGTATTAATGGCTTATGATCACTTTCTACAGTTATTTCTTGTCCGTAGACAAATTTATGAAATTTTGTAACTCCAAATAATATGGCTTAGAGTTCTTTTTCTATCTGAGCGTAATTTTGTTGTGCTTGCGATAGTGTTTTATAACTTCGCTACACTTCAGGTTAGCAACCATGAATTTCTTGGTTTGAAAGTAGGTTGGCGAATGGGGTGACACACTTATAAACGATGGTTTGGTTTGAAATTAAAAAAAAATTCTTTGTAAAATTAAAAAAAAATTCTTTGTAAAATAAAATTTTATTTTTTCGTAATTTAAAAAAAAAAAATGAATTTTTTTAATTTAAAGAAAAAATAGAAAATAAAAATAATATTCAATTTTTTTTTAAAAATATTTTAATTTATTTTCTTTTTTGACAACCTACAATTTATTATAATTTTTTTTAGATCGAAGCATTTTAAAGTATGTTTTTTTCTGTAAATTTTCTGTAAATTGACAGGTTATACCTTTTTTTTTTTGAAATGCAATAAAACTATGTAGTAAAATTTCTAGGTTTGTGTCGAACCTACTTTCCAACAATGAAAAAAAAAAAAAATTTATATGGCAAACCAAGTAACAAACACAGAACGAACACATTTTTTTCTGCAAAACATGGAATTCTGTGTTTGTAACCTGAAGTGTAGCGAAGTTATTAGAGGCAAAAGCAATAGGGCGATTCTATTGAATCAATACTGCCCCAACGGCGAACTGAGAAGAATCACAAGACATAATTATTGGTTGATTAGGATCAAAAAATTTAAGACACGGAGGATTTGTGATAAGTGTTTTCAGATTTTGAAAATATTTTTCATAAGACTCATTCCATTCAAACAGTACGTTTTTTTAAAATAAATTTCTCAAAGACGTTGTCTTATCCGACAAATTTTTTATAAATGAACCGAAATAATTTATTAGGCCTAAAAAACGTTGAACATCTTCCACACATTTTGGTGAAGGCATGTCGAGAATGGCTTCTACTTTTGACGTATCTGGTATGATGCCCTCGGCACTGAAAATATGACCAAAAAATTTAATTTCATCTAGACCAAAATTACATTTTTTTTCATTTAATTTAAGATTGACAGACCGACATTTTTCTAGAACTAATTTCAATTTTCTATTGTCTTCTTCAATAGTTTTTGCGAAAACTAAAATATCGTCAATGTAGACTATGACATCAAATTAACCAAAAATTTCTGACATTACGCGATGAAAAATTTCAGTAGGACGCTCAGGCCATATGGCAACCTCAAAAATTTGAACCTACCAAACGGTGTCTGGAAAGTACATAAATCTGAGCTATTTTTGTCTAATCTGAGCATCCAAAAGCCGCTGTTTGCATCTAAAGTTGAAAAATATTTTGCTCCATTAAGGTTGGACTTAATATATTCAATATCCGGCTTTTTTAAGGGTTTGTTTAAATTTCTAGGATCTAAACAGACTCTGAGCGATTTGTTTGCCTTCTCGACTAAAACTACAGAATTGACCCACTCAGTTGGCTGAGTAACTTTTTCTACTACTTGAATTTTTTGCATACGATCGAGTTCGTTTTTAAAACCTTCAAGTAATTTAAAAGGTATTCGGCGAGGTGGAACTATAACCGGCGTAATTTCTTGGTTTATTTTCAGACTAATTGGATTAATTTTTATGCAGCCTAGACCATCAAATAAACTTTTACAATCATGTCCCAATTCCGTAATTAATTTTTTTTCATTTAATATTGGGTTCATTTTATGATAGCTAACCCATGTTTAAGCAAGTCATTTTTACCAATTATTGTACTGACATTTTCTTGAATTAAAAAAAAATCTAACATTTTCATTTTTAGCGAACATTTTCCAGTTATAGGAATCTTTGACCCACCAAATGCGACAAGAGACCCACAAGCACTTTTAATTTCGACTGACTGATCATCATTAATGTATTCAAAAGATTCTAAGGACATGACGTTAGCTTCTGCTCCCGTATCTAGCTCACATTTTATTTTGCGATCATTTATAAGAACATCTAAACTAAAATTAGAATCAATTTGTTTTACATTAATTTTTTTTAATTTAGCTGGGATAAAAAATGAATCATTTTCAACATTTTCTGTGTTTACAGAATTTACTTTTTTATTTTTGCAATATTTTGAAAAGTGATTCATTCCTAGACAATGGTAACATTTTTTACCTATTGCTGAACACTTGGTTCTATGCTCTTGACCGCATCTTTGACATGATTTGGACTGGACTTTTGGACCTGATGACGAGTTTTTGGCTGCATTATCTTTTTGATTTTGACACCTTGATGACCATTGTGATGACTTTGCTGATGGTGATGGTGATGACGATGAAACAAGATTATTTGTCTGGTTACGATTTTTATTGTTCAATTTTTTAATACCGTTGATAGAACTTTCGTTTACTATCTCATTCTGGCTTGACATTTCTCGAGCATGACTTTGACTGAGTATAAATGATTTTGCACTCATTTCTGCTTTTTCTAATGTTAAATCATCAATGTCTAGCAATTTTTGGCGAACCTTATTATCTTGAAGACCGATTATGAAAACATCACGGACCATGGATGAGTCATCTGTGGTGTACTCACAGGACTTGACGGCTTCTTTTAAATTTGTTAGAAACGAGTCTATTGTTTCAGCTGATTTTTGACGAGATGACAAAAATTTGTATCGTTGATAAATCAGATTTTTTTTTGGTTCAAAAAATTTATTAAAATTATCCATTACTTGTTCATAACTTAGATCTGATTTAAAAGTATTAAAAATTTTCACACCTTCATCTCCCAACAAATGAAGTAAAATAGCTTTCTTTCTTCCATCTTCTTCTGCATCCATATTGCACGCCGTTATATAATTTTAAAATTTTTGTGACCACATTTTCCAAGTCGGGCTAAGATTTGGAACAGAAAAATTCATTTGTTCAGGAGGTCGGAAAAAATTGTCCATTTTTTTAACAATTGATTTATGCTCCGATATTTTAGGTGAATTTTCTTGTTGTGGCTTTTAATGTATTTTAGGTAATGAAGACGATCGACGTTTATTTTGTAAAGGAGTGACACAAGTTGTTTTTTCGATTGTTTTTCCTGCTGTTCACTGGTACTTGACGACTCTAGAAACTCTAGTTCCTCATTTACTTTTTCAGATTCCGAAGACGATTTTATTTGCTGCTTTTGACGGGAATTCTTTTGTTGATTTTTGCAATCTGATGAAGTTCCAGAACCACCACCCGCAGAGGGCGAAGTCATGTCGACTCGCATCGACTTAGTCGAGCTAGTCGGCACAATTTGCGAGTCGCTGCTGCTGCTTCTTTTTTATCGACTCAGGTCGACTAGCTGCTGCTGAACTTTTATTCGACTTAGTCGACTAAAATTTCCTATTTCCTTTTTTTTTTTTTTTTATTATTTTTTTTTTTATTTAATTTTTTTTTTTTATTTTTTTTTTTAGAAAAAATACGGATTTAGTCGACTAAGTCGATCAAGTCGAGCTGGTCGCTAAGACCGAAATTTATCGACTGAGTCGAGCTGCTGCTGGCTCTTTTTACCGAAAGCTGCTGCTGAACAAAAATCAAACGACTTCGCCCTCTGCACCACTGTTACTGGCATGAGCAATTATTTATAAGATTTTTTTTTTAATAAAAAATCTCTTTATATTTTTTTTTCTATAATTCTTTATAACGGTACGGTACGTATTGTTTTATTAAATAACACACATCTGACACCATGCTATATATTTATGATATATATATATATATATATACACCAATACCTCGCTTTGCGTTCATTTCGTTTTGCGTTTTTTCGAAGTTGCGTCGTTGCTGAATTAGTACTAATTCTCATTTTGCGTCGTTGGATTTTCGTAGTTGCGTTATTTTCGGTAGCAAACATTGGACGAATTTTTTGTCAAAGATGCCGAATTACGACACAGACACTTCGGACTCATCAGACAGTGATTAATTTTTGTTTTTTTTTTTAAATTAATGAAATCTTTTATTTTGTTTTAATTAAATTTGTTTTTTTTGTATGAATGTATATTGTATGTATGCATGTATATGTCTAAAAAAAATTTTTTTTTTTATTTTTGTTTTTTAAATGATTACTTTTTTCAATTTTCTTCTTAAAAAGTAGTATTTTCGTAACCCTGGAACCTATCTTCGATCTTTACATGGTTTGCAATAGAAAATCATAATTCACTTTGCGTCGTTTCAGTTTGCGTCGTGTTTTTTTGGAACGTAACCACGACGCAAAGTGAGGTATTGGTGTATATATACATAATTAATGAAAACACGATGTGTTTTGTATGAGTTCACTTTATTAACTAAACTAAATATAATTGTTAATTCTTGATTATACATATGTAGGTACATATACAACAGAAAGGAAAATAAATAAACATTTAAACATTTAATGCTAAAAAAAGCCATATTTCGCAATAAAGTACATAACGATGTTTAATATACATACTTAATTTTCTTCCAATTCCCCTCTACAAATCACAGTATTAAATTATTAGGCGCTACTCTTATCTTTATATTGAGAGTATAATAAATATAATTATACAATTTTGAAATTTTGAATTAAAAAATTTTTATTACATTTTTACATTGTTTTTTTTTTACATCTTTTATATATTTACCAATTTAAAGTTTCTATAATACCTAAATACATAAAAATTATGTATATTTTCATGTAATAAATAAAATGCATGTAGAATAATAATTCACCTCAATATTTCAAAAACTGATAAGCACAAATTTTATAATGTGCACATTATTTTACAACTCATATAAAATACGTACATTTTCCATAATATTAAATTTATATGAATAACAAAAAAAATCACACATCTTAATAAACAAATTCAAATTTATGCAGCCAAAAGAAATATATTTAGCAACCTGACAAAAACGCGTTTTTTTGCAAAAATTGGATTTTTATTCTTGAAAGTGCCGCCATTTTGGTTTTTTGAAGTTTTACCGTTACTTTATGCTTACTTTGAAATTAAGCATTTTCGAGTATCAAAACTTCGAAATAGCTTTTCATGATGTTCTAGACTTTGATTAAGGAGGAGTTGACCTTCATTTTTTTAGAAGGTTTTAGTTCCTGAAAATATTGTATAGATGGCGTTTTAACCAATTTTGTATATTAAACTAAAATTACTCCACCTTTTTGGGAAACATTTGTACTACAGCAAAAAAAGACATTTCAAGACCTTTCCAACAAAAAAAAAATTGAGGAATCGAATAAATTTGAATTTCCCGGTCCTAAATTCATTCCGAGTCTAGCCCTGTTCGGAAATACTCGATTTTATAGCACTTGCTATTTGCCTTTCAGAAATTATTGTAAAATAAGATAGGATGAAATACTGAAAAAACAAATTAAAATAGCAAAAAGTTTAGGTTATAAGTTTGGAAAAGAAAATTGGAAAGAAAATGAAATTGATGTGGAAGAAACATTAAAAAAAAGAATTTCAAATCTTATATGACAATGTCTATTAAAGTGAAATGGAAGGGGAGTCTGTTTAAAACAGTTCTCGAAAATATATACAGTAAAAACATAACCAAAACTGAGCAAAAATCGAACCAAAAAACTTCAAAACTGGTTTTATATAAAACGTCGCCAATCCGAAAGTACTGGTCCGATTTTATCTGCGAAAGCGGCTTTCGAAAGGTATAAATATGTACTTTTTGACTGCGAAGTTTGAAAAATATCGTACGTAAGATCATGGAGTAGGGGAGAGTGGGGGACATTTGTCATGTTTTTGTAAAAAGTGTATATCTCGAAAACGGTTTAATATTTTTAAATGCCGTAAGGACCAAAATAAGCCTTGGTTATTCAGGTAAGTTTGCTTCTGAGGAATGTCTCGCTTACATAACTGTAAATAAGAGTTTTTAAATTTTTCCCAAAGTCTTCGCTTTGTTGAAAGTGCCCCATGCGTGGGGTACTTTCATCGACACAAGGGGAACTTTCGTCATCTTAGTAAAACCATTGAATTTTGTATCAAAACTTATAGTAAGTGAGATATTTCTATTATAATAATAAAGAAATATAACATTTGATATCACAAACATAAAATTAATTCTTTTTCTAATAATAATAAACGTAACATAAAATATCAAATTGAATTCAATTCTTTTTTTATAATATAATAATATTAATATGAAAATTATGTTAAATTATTTTGATAAAATATTAAGAAACTTGCAATAGGAATCAAAACTTATTATTATTGTTTATATAACAAGTTAGTATTTTTTATATAACATTCGCCAAGAACAAAACTGCCCCAACACCTATGGCGAAGGTGCCCCAATTGTTAAAAAAAAATGTTTATTAAAAAAAAAAAATTATTATTTACTTTTTTAAATTTTTGTTCAATTTACTTTATTTCTATTAAAATAAACAACACTTTTCACTAATTCAATATTCGTTTTTAATTTTTTTTTTAATAATAACTGCTTACAAAATTTATCAAAAACTTACAAAAACAATCCGAAAAAAACCACACCACGTGTAACTTCTTTGTTGGTGGAACCATTACTGCGAGACTTGGCAAACAAGACTCAATAGTGCTGCCAAATATATTTTTTTTAGATTTTTAGTCAAATGATAAAATGACTAAAATGCGAGTGACAAGGGTGCCCCACTTACGAATGTCCCCCACTTTACTATACAAAATTTTTAAAAATGGCTAAAAATGGTAATTTTTTTGTATGGGGAAATCCTAAGAAGTGAATTATCTTCTAAAACATTAAAAAATTTCAATTGCGAAAGTTGTTTTTTAAAGTTGTCTGGAAGACCTTTCCAAAATGGTATAGAGTGACCAAATCGGTTGAAAATTGAGGGAGTACATTCAAATGAAAAAACCCATTTTTTGTTTTTTCAGTGTTTTTAGAGTTTCTCTATGGGTTAAACTGGCAACACCGAGTTGCCAGCACCTGCAAAGAAAGCCCGCACGAATTCCTACTTAAAATGATATCTGTAAATATTCTTGTAAATTTAACAACAGAGGTATGATGGTTTGAAGTTTCAATTATTTTCCAAGCCTTCTTCCACAAAAATCGTCATGTCCCCCAAAAAAAATTTTTTTTTTTTTAAATCTGAAATGCAAAAACTTAGGTCAAATATCAACCTATAAAATAAACCTAAAATGAAAGTTGAACGATTAACTTGAAAAAAAAAAAAAAAATGTCAGGTTGCTAAATATATTAAATAAATATTATGGTAAACTGATTTTTTTTTCTTTTTATACTATTTGAATTTTTGTAATGCCACTGTGGGGTAGAGCAGAAATGTACAAGTGTAGCCAATTGAATGTACAGATAATTAATACTATTAATTTCTTCGAATTTTATCGCTGCAGTGCAGAAAGTATTGAAAAAATTGGGTTAAAATCCAAAAATAGTGCAAAATTTCTGATTTTATTAATTTTTCGACTTTGTTTTTTTGCTTTAGCATTTTCATACAACATTTTTAACATTTACCTCCATTAGTAGTGGTGAAAATGGTGGATGCGTAAGGCGACATAAAGTCAATCTCTTTTAATTCGACTTAATTTTCCTCTCTATGTCTTAAATTAATAAACCACAGAGTGTAAATTTACATCTTAGAGTTTACAAGGAGCTTGTATTTTTAAACGTTGCAGTGTAAATATACCTTCTGCGGTGTAAATTTACACTAACAGTTAAAATTTTTAAATATTTGAATGTAAATTTAAACCACATAGAGTAAATTTACACTGTGTGATTTAAATTTTTAAATCATGGACAGTAATTTTACATCGCATGGTGTAAATTTATTTTGGTGTACAGAATTTATACAGAGAATTTATATAACGATGTAAGGTTTTAAAACTATTTTTGTATTTTTGTTTATATAATAACGATGTAAGGTTTTTATTTGTTAACAGGTATACAGAATTTATATTTTCTATTTTACTCATATCTAAAATTTGAATACCGTAGCTGAGTGGTCAAGATGTTGGATTGCAATTCTAAATAGCGAGGTTCGAACCCCGAAGATGGCATAAGAAAAATTAAATAAGAAGAAATTAAAATACAAAAAAATATTAATAATAATAAAATAAATATTAATAAAAAAAAAAAATTAAATAAATTAAATAAAATAAAAAAATTCAAAAAAAATAATAAAAAAAAGTTCAAAAAAAATATTACAAAAAAAAAATTATTAAATTTTTTCTTTTTTCTAATAAAAATATTTACGACTTTTTGGTGTAAATTTAAATCTTTGGATTAAATTTACAACTTTTTGGCGTAATTTTTAGTTTAATATTACGACTTTATGTTTAAATTTATTCTGTTGGAAGTAATTTCGCAACATTTTGGCGTAAAATTTGGTGTAAAATTATTTTTTTATAGAGTAATGTAGTTTACACCAAAAATATGTAATTATTTTCTAATGTAAATTTACGTTGATTATCGAAGGTAATAAATTGCCATCGATAATCGACGTAAGTTTACATCAAAAACTTTCTAGAGTGTAGATTTTATAGTAAAAGAGCAAAAATATATAGTTTTTCAACCTTTTTTGTCTTTTTCGACTTTGACTTTAAGTCACTTGCAGTTAAGGCATTATGCCGCTTCATTAAAGTGATATAAAGACAATTGATTAACATTCAATCACTGTGCGTCGCAGCATTAAAACGTTAAAAATGTAGGTACGCCTCAAAATAACTTAAAAATTAAAATTATTATATTTGTTTATCAAAGACTAAAATTTTGTTTCTAAGCTACCACTGATTCAACAATTTTTATAATAATTCTTAAGATTATGTTAATTGTTTCTTCTTTTTAAAATTAAAAAGAAAATAAAAAAAAAGAAGAAAATTATTATTTCATTTCTATATTTTTAACTATGTCAGTTTTCTTTAATTAAAAATGATTTGTCACTGCTTAACAAAATTCTGAAATTATGCTTATTTCAAAAGAAGCATAGGCGCCCGGAGGAATTTTGCTAGGGGGGGGGGGGGGGATTTTTATCAGCTTATAAATTTGTTTTTCTCAAACGATGAATATTAAAAAAAATCTGTTGAGAATTGAGTTAGATATATCTTATATTAATTTTATCTTTATTAAAAGTAAAAAATAATAAACATAAATCAACAATTTTAAAATTCACTTGCTCGATTAGATAAAAAAAAGAAATAAAAAATAAATAAACATAATTATACATAAAGAAAAAAAAAACCAGATACATTTGTATTTATTATTTTTCAATGAGAAACTACAACCTTATCCAAATCGTTCCAAAACTTTCAGTAACTAGCCAGTTAGAAAAAAAAACAACGAAGATATTTTCGACGTGGTTCACGCGCGTATGCGACATAAAAAAGACACATTATATGAAACTGTTTGAGGCATATTACACTCAAACACGTAAATTGTATTTCTACACCATAGATATTTAAGAAATGCAATTGTTTTCTTTTTTTCTCAACTGAACGGTGACCATAACGGGTAAAATACTCCAATTGTGTTTTTATTTTTACGTCGCGTGGGATCATTGTTTCGTAAACTCGCGTGAACTACTTCGACAATGTCTGTAGCATAAACGAATTACTTTTTCACAAATGTGTTGCCGAAATATAAAAAAGGAATATATGGAATTCCGTGCATATAGAAATTCCAAAACTATAAATATTTTTGTTTTTTTACCCAAAAAAACAAGACTCCAAAGTTGGAAAATTTAAAAAATAAAAATTTAATAATTTATTTAAAACAATTAAAATATGTACTGAATGACATAAAAATCTAAAAAAATTAAAATCTGAAATTTCTAATTTAAATGTTCTCAAAATATCTTAGCGCACTAGAAAACGAAAATTTAAGAGGAAGCAAGTAGTGTTGTTATAAAAAGTTTTTGTAAGTGATGTCGCAATTATTCAGCATTTAGTGCCTAATTTCTGACTATTAGTGCCACAAAAACTAGAATTTGTGCTCGCTTGGTTTTTGAGAAACTTTGATTTTCGAATTTTGAACATGGGTCATGGGATATCTCTGCCCGGATTCGAATTTTAAAAAAATAATGATGCTATCATTTAGTGCTTAGTTTTTGCCTTTTTGTAGAAAAAAATTCTCAAATTTTGGAATTTTCACCTAATCTAAAAAAATTCTTTTACATAATTTTGAAGAGCACAAATTCTAGTTTTTGTGGCACTAATAGTCACAAATTAAGCACTCAATTCTCAATAATTGCGACATCAATTACTCAAAATTGTCCGGCTGAAGAGCCACCAATAAGTCTTTTAAAAAATGATAAACATTCTATTTCAATTAAATTAAAATCATGTTTCTAATTTGTTTGAGTTTAGTGTTAAGATCTCATCGCTGATTAAGTTTTATTTTCTCCATTGAATCCAAGGGGGGCCAAAGCCCCTTTTATTCACAGAAGCGAAAATAGAAATTTGCCAATTAAAACATAAAAAAAAAAATTGTTTTGTAAATTTCTATTTTACTATTTTCATCCTCTAACTGGTGGTTCATTTATTAATTTTAGAGTTCATTTTATTAATTCTAATTTTTAATCATGTTTTCATTTTAATAATTGTAAGAAAATTTATTATATTTTGAGTTCAGATATAATTCGAATTTTCATTGATAATAAACTTATAATTTTTTGATTTATAAAATTAATTAAAATTTTTGATCTATAAAATATAATATTCAATTTATAAAAAATAAAATAAAATAATGGTTTTTATTAGTTATAAAATAAATAAATATCAACCATTATAATTGGTTACACCGACAGCAACAATGCAGCCCAACATTGAATATTCAACCTCACAATCGCGACAAGAAGAACAAATTCAAGACAGCAAGACGTATTCAACAAACCAAATATTCAACAATTATTAAACAATTTCCAAGAATTATTATCAATTTATTTGCAACTTTTTAAACAACATTTTCCATCTTTTCAATCTCAACTATTCAACAACACATCAATCATCAACGATTACAACATCAATCAATTCAGCAACAACAACAACATCATCAAAAACGAAACGCCACAAATTTTTAATTATTAATTCAACAAATAGTATTACTGGTCCATCTCATTCATCATGCAATTCAAATATGAAACTACGCCTCATCTTAATTTTTATTTGATGCAACTTTCAACAGCCACAGCTTCCGTTCAGCTGCTCTTCTGCACTCATTCATACCATATCCCTATTCACTTACATCTACAACATTTATTAATAAAATTTTATTTTCTTTATATTTTTTTATCTGGAAAGGGGGTGTTGTAGTGGTTCTTATATCCACTTTAAAATTTTAAAAATCAAGTTCACTAAATAATTTATGTAAATTTTAATTTTCAATTTTTATTTAGTTATTAATTTAGTTTTCTTAGAATAATTTATTAATTTAATTTTTATAATTCAAATAATTTTATTTTATTTTTTTTTATAATTCAAATTTATTATTTAAATAATTCAAATAAATTAAATTAAATTAATCTTTAAATAATTGTTATTATTTATTATAAAATATTATATTATACTATGTAACCAAATGAATGAAAATACAAAAAAATGATTGAAAATATATACGTATTCATAAGTTTTTTCATCCTCTAACTGGTGGTTCATTTTTTCAACGCCAAAATTTTTAATTATTAGAGGAGTTATCTGATGTATGTGACGGAAAATGAACTCAAATTACATAATATATACATTTTGTTTATTTTATATATTACTTTTTTTTTTGGCTTCTCTATATATAATATTTTCTAGAATAATTTTATAATAAATATAAAAATCACAATATGCACTTAACTAACATGCTAACTTTCTTACTACTATTCTATTATTTATACATTTTTTTTGAAAATTATAAGCAAAAAAAAGTTACCAAAAAATATATATGATGTACGTATTTTAAGCAAAAACAATTAAAATTTTAAATTAACAAAAAAAAATAAAAAGAAGAGATTTCCACATAGTGGCTTAGCAGATATATTTGTTCCAATTAAAATTTTTCTTTATTGTTTTATATTATATTTTATTACAATTTTTATTCCTTATAAAGGATTTGTTCTCCTGAGTAAATTTAAATACGAAGAATAAAAACTTATATAAATTGTAAAATAGAAACTCTGCATTGCATATTTATGTTGTAAGGTTATTGTATTTGTTTATTAAGAATTCATATGTTTTAATTCTATGTATGAATTTAATTCTTTTTGCAAGTTGCTCAATCTCTTAAATTTGTAGGCAAACCTTACATCGAATCCAGATCCAGAGGATCCTCCATAGGTTTTCTGGACTCGATTCGACTCGGACTCGGAATCGACGAGTATTGGGAAGTTACTCGGACTCGGTACTCGACCCTGATACTCCCCAATTCCGAGTCCAAGTTTTAAAATTTTTTTTTTTCAAAATTTGTCTCAAAGAACGATCAAAACTTGATTTAATTTTCAAAAACGCAGCTGAATCCGAAGAATGTTTGCTTTTTAGAAACAAGCATTTTTGCTTTTTAGAAATACTGGAAAACTAACAAGTAATATTAATGTGTATAGAACCCACTTTCCTCTATAAAATCAACTTCAACTTCAAACGAAATAAATTTTGCAATAAATGATGGTTTTTGTACTAAAATTGAATCTGGACAAATCTATATATCTTTAATATTTCTGAAACATTTCTGTATTAAGACCGAAAAATTAAAATCTAAGAGTGCGTCCCATAAGTAAAAATATTTCAAACATAGGACCTCCCTTTTCTGCAAAGTCCTACAACTATTTTCTGCAAAGTCCTAAGCCTAAAATATCTTTCGACTTTTAATTTTTTGAATCTGCTTAGATTATATACTTTATAAATTAATGGAAAAATAATTTAAAAAAAAAATGAATACTGAAAAATATTTTAAATAAAAAACTATGATTTTTTATATTTTCAAGCTCAGCGCTTTTGTTATTATTTTACTGTGGCTCCGCTCTTTCTGAATTGGCGCAAACGAACTTTAGAACAAATTTAATTATATCGACTATCCCATTTAATTTAATTTTCACGGTTTTAAATATTTTTTTGGCCCATATTTGCATAAATTTTTACTGGTAGTATAGTACAAGAGTTAGACCACTTATAAACTAAAAATAAAAATGAAGAAACTTTTTGTTTATTTAGTTATAAGCTTTATTATCCATTAAAACATAATTTATTATCCATTTTAACATAATAATAATAAAAATAATGTCAGTATTTAAATTAGGTACATACATTATACAACATAATATATGATTTTTTATTTCTTTTAGTTTTTTTAACGGGTAGAGGTGATACTGTGCTAATAACGAGCAAAATACGGAGATGAAACAAAAATTATTACAAATAAGACAGCAATCTTAAAAATTTTTAAAACAACCATGGAAAAGTTAATTGATAAACTATAATATGATTTAAAGTGTAATTTTAGTTTCAAAAATCTTAAACGGCATCGACAGCACAATTTTGTACCTTCCAATTCCACTTTAAATCATCATTATAGTTTATCAATTAACTTTTCCATCGTTGTTTTGAAAACTTCTACAGATTGTTGCATTGTTTGTAATAATTTTTGTTTCATCTCCATATTTTGCTGAAAACGATTTGATTGCTCTTCTCTAATGAGAATACTGTTTTCATTTGCTCTTCTTACTTCATGCAATGTTTTTTTTGAAATATTTGATCAAACTCATCTTCATATTTGAAATATGCTGGGTCATTTCCCGTCTTTTTATTATGATCTTTGGTACGTGTATATTGATACTTTAAAGCAGTAAACTTTTCACGGCATTGATCAGGAGTATACTGGAAATTGGTTTTAGCAAGGGAATTAGATATCTCAGTCCATACTTCCGAATTCGATGTTGTTGAATCCTTGAATTTCTTAAAATTAATTTTGCAAAAATCTATCAAAGTTTTGATGCCGAAGTGATCCATTTCGTTTTCTGGAAACGCTGACGAACATCATCTTCATACCCGTGGTCAGCAGTCGCTTGAAGTACAGTTTCATCTTAAATGTAAAAAAATATTTTATGTATTTAGTGTTATTAGCATGTAACATTAATTAGTGACAAACCAACCTGTTAATTCTGGGAGATTTATGTCATAATTTTCGATAATACTTTCAATACTATCAGTGTTGTAGTTTTCTGAAAATAAAGTTTTTATTATTTTTTCATTATCAATTATGAAAAAAAAAAAGGTTAAACTGCGGATGATATGTACAAGCTCGATTTGTATGAAACTTGGACAGAGGCTAGAAGCGGTGTTTTGGAGGATATGACCCCTTATAGTCTTCGTTTGCCAAAATGTATACAGGAAAAATATGAGCGAATAAATTCTGGCTACACACATTATTTTTATATTTTCATATAAAATATATTAAAACAAAACTTTGAGTGCCAAATCTCCGAAAATTTGGGGTTCTCGGCTACATGAGATAACCGCGAATGTCATAACTGCGAAATTTTTTGTCATAACCGCGAAATAATAAATAAAAGTGTCATAACCGCGAAAAACGAAGCAAAAAATTCGGTTTTTAACATTTCGTGGTTATAACAAAAATTTTTGTTATAAACGCGAAAAACTTAGCATTTTATTTGTGATTTCGCGGTTATGATAAAAATAAAATTAGTTTCGCGGTTATAACAAAAAATTTTGTTATAACCGCGAAACTCATACAAATTCCAGTTTCGCTGTTATGACAAAATTTTTTGACGGTTATGACATTCGCGGTTATGTCAGTTCACCGGGGTTGCCCACACAAAACGTGTTGGATGTGACATTACGGTGACCGCCATGTAGAACAAATCAGAGTTGAAAAAAATGTCCGTGCTGTTTCGTCACATACGAAAACTTTGGGGTTTATAACTCGGAAAACAGTCTTTGATTCCGATGTTTGGGTACCGCCTCAACCTTGTTACAATTTTCAAAAAAATTGCGCTAGTATCTCGAATGAGTTTATTCAAAAAGAAATATATTCTTTTTCCTTACCCATTTTTTCCACACGTATATGCTAAAAATTTTATTATCAACTTATCAATTAAATTAAAAAATTTATGATGTTTAATTGCAATTATTTATTTTATTTTAATTTTATTTAAAAATATTTTAAAAAATTTTTATTCAATTATTTTTTTTATTTTTATTTATAACAACAACTGAAAATAAACAAACCATAGGCAACAAACATAGGCCTACTTAAAAGTAGTCCTAGAAAAAAAATTTTATGGGAAATTTGAAATTTCCCTTTGCAGAAATCGATTCGCATTTCGGAACGGCTTTTCACTGAAATTATCCTACATCTATAATTTTTGCTGTCAAATCCTGTCGTTCCAAAAGTAACAAAAATCTAGAAAAAAATATTGTCATTTTTTCTATTTTTTGCAAAATAGTGTCTTATGGGACGCACTCTAACTATCTAAATAATAAATTTACTTATTATTTGTTTTTAAAGTTAATTTTTAATAATAAATGAATACATTAAATTGAACATTTCCTTTTAATTTATTTTTATTTTAATATATTGGATATCAGTAACAATTCTCAGTGCTCTTTGTAAAAAAAAATAAATTACTAAAATTTGTTAAAATTAGAATTATTTATTATATAACAAGAGATTTACCTGAGATTTTTGGTTCTTGGCGTTGTGGTTCTAGGCGTTGTAATATAACAAATAACTCAAATTTTTATAAAATTTGTTACCGTGAAGGTTTACTTTTTTCTTTAAGGTTTAAAAATTTGTCAATTGATTTTTAAATGTGTAATTTTGTTTATATTACGATAGGTCATGATTTTATATTAATTACCTTTTAAAAATAAAAATAAGTTGATATAAAATCAATAACAATCAAAAAATGCATAATTGACAAATTTTTACCCTTATTGATTTTTATATGCAAAATGAATTTTGTATGAAATTGTTTTTGTAAATAAACTTTCAAAAATCATATAAAAGCACAACGATTTACAAAGGTAGTTTCATATTTCATTATGCATATGAAAAAAAAGGTAAGCTTTCTTTTATGTTTTTTTTAGGTTGTATAATCTTGGCTAAGTGAGCACACTGGCCAAGACTATATAATCCTAACCCCTTTTTCTTTAGGTGCCGGAATCTGCCATCCGAGGTTGCAGTGGATTTATTCCACTGGCTAAGGATGACAGATCCAGCAAAGGTTAATATCAGAAGTTAGCAGGTTCTCGCCGCTTCTGATATAAACCCAAAACCACCCGCTCCTAGTGGAGGATTCTTGACCCTTTCCAAGAATCCGAAGCTAGGACAAAACCAGTCGCCACCTGGATGCTACTGCTCTGGAGTGGATCTGTAGGTTAAAACATATTGTTTTGACCTGAGGATTCACTGTAGATGTAGAAGTATCCAGTACATGGTATGCCACCTGGTTTAGCCCTTCTAAACGCCAATCTTAGGTCAATACAATGTATTAACCTGGTGATTGGCTATAGAAGTTGGAAATTCCAGATCATGGTGTACTGAGATCCCCTGGCTCTGTGAGCAAAAAATCTAAGGCCAAAACAATGGATTAGCCTGGATTCGCCACAGATACAGGAGAATTAGCCCATGTACGTCTGGCCATGCACCTGTTCTGATCGACTCTTGGTTAAGCCCCGAGCCTACGAGAAATCGTGGCCTAGGATTTAACTAAAGAGGCGAACATAACAGGTTGCATAAGTGATAATCTCAGGTCATTTCTTGGCTCTAACATCTCGCGCGGGCTCTGGTTAGACCAAGATTAGCGTAAAATGACCCAAGATTACCACTAGACTGGTTATGCATGCACCACAAACAGAGAATTCTAGGCAATTTTGTACAAATGAAAAATTTTACTTCACTTTGAATATTGGTAAAATACGACCAATATAAAGAAATCTTATAAATCAAAAAAAAAAAAATTTACGTTTGTACAAGATTGGTTAAAAGCCTCTGCGTATATGTATACATATATATGTGGTGGAAAACAAAATTCCTGAATTTCTTTTCTAACAAAAAAATTTTACTAATTTTCTTTTCTAAAAATCTTAAAATTAATCAACATAAAATATAATTATTCTTATATCCACCATGACAATTTTTTTATTTTACTTTTCTTTTTTTTCTTCTTCTTCATATTTCATTATGCATATGAAAAAAAAGGTTAATGAATTTTATGCAACGACCACTCAAACCTAAGAGATATCATCAAAAAAACAAATATCATCTTATGGGTCAACTTCAAAGAAAAAAATTATAATTAACAAAAAAAAAATTTTTATTATATACAAAAACAATTATATATGTATATATATATAAAAACAAAAATTATACATACAAAATTAAAACATGTATAAAATATATGTATAAAAATACATAATGATTCAAATATTTTTCTTAATGAAAATAATAAATAAATAAAAAAAGAAAAATAAAATTTGTAAATGAAAAATAGTTCATTTACCCTACAAATTAAAGAAAAAAAAAAAAAAATTATAAATTTATCTTTCAAAAATTTTAAAAATTTTTATGTAATAAAAATTTTATATATATGCATAAATGCATAACTAAACAAAAAAAAAAAAATAAATAAAATATTTTGTTTTTACCTATTCAAAAAAAAAAAAATTGTAAAAATATCTGATGTACATAATCAAGAAACATATTTTTAATTGTACTAGTTTAAAATAGAATTGTCGCTTATAATTTTTTTTGTAATAAAATCGTTCAAAAAAAAAAAAAAAACAAATATGAATTTTTCTGAATAAAAATAATTTTCAGGTCCCTTATATATGCAAAATTCCGGTGTTAAGCTCCGGCTATAGGTGGCAGAAGCCACGAGCCGAAGAATGACTAATTAGTCATTTAGGTTTTGTAATATTTTTTTTTCTGTATTGGTCGGGGTTTCCAAAATATATTCCTTCTTTTGTTTGCAAGTAAAAATGTGATAAATAAGAAGTATTTATCATCATTATACCTTCCCAATCTTTTATTTTACTTTAAGACATCCGACATTTTTTTTGTTATGAGAACACTGGTGTTCACTGTCGCGTACCCACCCAACGGCGAGCTTAGTCCAGGCCTATGAACAGGATGTCTAAGACAGTGGACTCGGCACAAGAGAAAATTCGGCATGTAGAGCACTTTCTTTTGCCTCTACGTCAGCCACTTTCCTTTTTATCATAATTTCTGTTATGATAATGTTTTCTTTAAGTTCATCTTGAACTTACATACACTATTGTTGTATTTTATACGACCCCGGTTTTAATCATCTTCGTCGTTTTATTTCATCTTATTAAATAAAACTATATTAAAATTAATCATAACAAATGGCGCCCAACGTGGTGCTAGAAATTTGTTATCTTAACTTCAAATTAAAAATCTTAAAAATAAATCATAACAAATGGCGCCCAACGTGGTAAGAGCATGAGTCCTACCTACCCAACGTGGTAAGACATTGAGTCCTACCCTACTAACGGGGTGTAAGGGCTTTAAGAGTCCCCACCCTTTTAAAATTTTGTAAGGTCTAAATCTTACACGACCATAATTTTTTTTTATTACTAACATAATGTTTTAATATAGAAAAGTAGTATTTAGAGTTAAAAAAAAAAAAATTTTTTTTTACCTACATATTTTTGAAACCCCAAATCGGAAAAACTGCTCTATTTAAATATTTCCTTATAATATTTGGAGGAAATTTCCACCTTGCAGCGTGAGTGCAGTATAAAATGTAGACACAGTCTACACTGTACATGCTGAGGTGAGAATTTTTAGAAAAATATTTCCTTCTTTCTACTTTAAAACTATACCTTTCTTTCAATTCTAACAATACCCAGTTCTCCTATTACCTTTCCTTGCAGTGTGAGTGCAGTAGAAAATGTGGGCTAGGTCCACACTGTACATGCTGGGGAAAAGTTTTAGGATAACTGTAAGCATCTTTTTCTTCAAAAAAAAAAAAAAAAAAAAAAAAAATCGAAATTCCAAATCGTACAGTGTGAGTGCAGTTGAAAATGTAGGCCAGGTCTACACTGTACATGCTGCGATTTTGAATTTCAGTACTTACACATTTAATAATGCAAGTACTGTTTCATTTCGACTTTTTTCTTTACAGCGTGAGTTCAGTATAAAAAGTAGGCACGGTCTACACTGTACATGCTGGAGAAATTAGTCTAAATGAAACATTTCACTTTCCTATCTATTCTTATCTATCAAATAGAGCTAGCTAAAAAATTATTGTTTCTTTTCTAAATTTTTCTATCTATACAATAACACCAGGAATTTGCATTATATATTGGACCTTAAATATAAAAGTACAAATTTATTTGAAATCAAAAAAAAAAAAATAAAAATAAAAATAAATAAATAAAATATATATAAATAAAATATCTTATATATTTCTAAAAATTAATAAAGCTAAAAAGGAAATTTTATTCTCGAAAAGAAAATCCTTATAATATTTAAAAACAAAAATATATATAATAATATTATAATATTATAAAAAAAATAAAATTAAAAATATTTATATACATAAATATATATATATATATATATAACACAGAAAAAAAAAAAATACTTTTAGGTTGGAAAAAATATATTTTTACACGAATAAACAACCAATACACAAAAAAAAAATGGCAATCCCCAATCTGTAGCGAGGCCACCTACAGATCACAATCCAGGCCAAAACTTTAATTTATTAAATAATAAAAATTCAGATAAATTAGAAAATATAGATAACCCTATAGAAAATAAAAAAGAAAATCTTATTGAAGAATCCAACGTTAAAGAAAAACAAATAACCCAAATACTAAAAAGAACCGAAAACAAAGAAATCACAAAAAAAGAAAAAAAACAATGGCCTCCATATCATATCAGAAAACAAAGATATGATATGAAACGAGCCGAAATAATCACTTTTAACAGCTTAAGAGAAGTAAGATTAAATATTAACAAATTTACAAAATCAAAAAGAAACAAAGTAAAAGCTTGTCGCGAAAATAAATTTTATAAGAATGTCAAAGAAGATAAAAAGAAAATTCTTTCTTCTGTAATAAAAATCCCAAACGATAATAGACCCTACGTAAGAATTCAAGTAGGAAAAGTAAACCTAGAGGGATTATTAGATTCAGGAGCATCTATTTCCTGTTTAGGAAAGGATAAAAGATGGCTAACTGAAAATACAAATTTTAAATTAAACAAAATTTCAGAATCTGTAACAACCGCGTCCGGTAATAAAACCGAAATAATAGGATACATCTTAGTACCTATTTGTTTTAATAACATATCCAAAATTTTAAAAATTCATGTCGTTCCTAAGTTATCGCAAGAACTTTATCTTGGAGTTAACTTCTGGACAGCTTTTAACTTGGCCCCCCAAATTTTTAATCCAGTCTCAGAAATTTCTGAAACGGACCCAAATTTACATCCTTTAAATGTCAAAGAACAATTAGAATTAGATTCTATAAAGAAAATGTTTCCGTCGTATGCCACTGAAGGGTTAGGGTGCACAAATTTAGAACAACATGTCATAGACACAGGGGACAATGAACCCATTAAACAAAAACATTATCCAATCTCCCCTGCCATACAAACCCTAATGTACACCGAGGTAGACAGAATGCTGGAAATGGGCGTAATAGAAGAAAGCAATAGTGCTTGGACTTCGCCGGTAGTACTCGTAAGAAAGCCGGGAAAAAACCGTTTATGTTTAGATTCACGAAAAGTGAACGATTTAACAAAGAAAGACGCGTATCCTTTACCCAACATTCAAGGACTACTTGCGAGAATAGACAAAACCAAATATATTAGCAGCATAGATTTAAAAGACGCTTTCTGGCAAATTCCCCTAGAAAAAGCTTCACGGGAAAAAACTACATTTGCAATCCCCGGTAGACCCCTTTATCAGTATACACGAATGCCGTTCGGACTCTGTAACGCAGCTCAGCGTATGTGTCGGCTTATGGACAAAGTAATTCCCCAACACCTGAAAGAAGAAGTTAAAGTTTACTTGGACGACTTAATGGTCGCGACCGAAAGTAAAGAACGTCATTTTCAACTTTTAAAAGAAGTTGCAATAGCTCTAAGAAAAGCAAATCTCACCAATAATGTTGAAAAATCTAAATTTTTCATGAAAGAGATAAAGTACTTAGGATATTTAATTGGCGCGGATGGGACAAAACCGGACCCAGGGAAAATAACCGCAATTTCTGAATACCCTGAGCCCAAAACCCTTAAACAAACCAGACGTTTTCTAGGAATGACTGGATGGTTCCAGCGTTTAATTCCAAATTATTCTACCATAGTTGCACCCATTACAGATTGCCTTCAAACTAAAAATTCAAATAATAATAAATTCAATTTCACAAATGAAGCTAGGAAAGCTTTCAAAAAAATTAAAGAAATCTTAATCTCCGAACCTGTTTTATCTCCCCCTGATTACGAAAAACCTTTTTTTATACAAACTGACGCAAGCCAATCCGGAATTGGAGCCGTTCTCTTCCAATATGACTCCGAAAATAATGAACACCCTGTAGCTTATATGTCAAAAAAGTTTAATGACACGCAAACCCGCTGGGCAGCTACAGAACAAGAATGTTACGCGGTAGTTGAAGCTATAAAAAAATTCAGGATGTACGTAGAAGGAGTAAAATTTACTGTACTGACTGACTGCGCTTCTCTTCAGTGGTTAATGAAGTGTAAGGACCACCACGGCAAGCTTTTTCGATGGTCCTTAAAACTTCAAGCTTTCGAGTTTGACGTACAACATAGATCCGGAAAAAAAAATGTTGTGGCGGACACACTCTCTCGTTCATTTGGCATAGAGGAAATATCAGCTCGTAGTCCAGACTTAGACCTAAATTCTAGAGCCTTCGAATCCGAAAATTACACAGAAATTAGAGAAGCTATTGAAGACAATAGTGATAAACTTCCAGACCTCAAGATTATAGGAAACAAAGTATTTAAAAGGGTAGAGTACAGAAAAGAGCAGGAAGTACCAGAAATTAACCTATGGAGACTTTGGGTTCCTGACGAACTAGTAAATGACGTCATAAAGAATAATCACGATCCTCCCCATTCAGCTCATGGCGGACTAGGAAAGACTCTTCATAAATTACGAACAAAATATTTTTGGCCAAGAATGTTTACTGATGTAAAAAAATATATTTCTAATTGTACAATTTGCAAAGAAACTAAACCTTCTAATCAAATTTTAAGACCTCCTATGGGCAATAAACCTATACCAGAAAGACCCTTCCAAAATTTATATATCGACTTTTTAGGCCCATATCCAAGATCAAAATCGGGAAATACATGTATCTTTATAATACTAGATTCTTTTTCAAAATATGTGATAATAAGACCATTAAAAAAGGCGACATCAGCTAACGCTATTAAAGTGTTAGATGAAGCTTTCAGTCTGTTTGGCTGTCCAGAATGTATTTTAAGCGATAATGGAACACCACTTATTTCGAAAGAATTCAAATCCTATTTAAAAAATTATGATATAGAACATAAACTGACAGCTTTCTATTCCCCACAAGCCAACGCGAGTGAAAGGGTTAATGGCTCAATTCTTAATGCCATAAGAGCCTACATCGATGACCAACAATATAACTGGGATGGTGAACTTAACAGTATATGTACAGCTCTTCGCGCTAGCGTACATGAAGCGACCGGAATGTCTCCTTATTATGTTCTGTTTGGACAGCATATGATTACCCATGGTAGTTCCTTTAAATTACTTAGGGAATTACACATGTTAGAAGCAGAAGATATAGATGTACAACCCCCTCCGGGATCCTTTCAAATCATAAAGGATATAGTAAAGCGTAATTTAGAAAAAGCAAGGGAAAAAGGAAGAAGATTGTATAATAGGAAGTGTAAAAATATCAAATATAAAATAGGTCAAATGATATATAGGAGAAATTTTGCACAAAGTGACTTCAGTAAACACTTCAATGCAAAATTAGGAAAAAAATTTATACCCTGCGTTGTTCTCAGAATCATAGGAAATAGTATCTATGAAGTTAAGGACCTTAGAGGAAAGAATATAGTAGGTCGTTATCATGCTAAAGATCTTAAAACCTGAAATAATAAAAACAAAAATAAAACTATCATACATTAGAAAAACGAATATTAACAAAAATATAAAATCAAACATACATTCCAAAAAAAAAGGATATTTTTTTACACATTTTGCCTAAATAACTAATTAATGATTTAAAAAATTAAAAAGTTTTTTCTTTTCCATTAAATTTCCAATAAATTTCCAATAAATTGCCCATAAACAATTCAATAGAAAGAGAAAGAAAATTTTCTCTAAATTTGTTTATACTTTTATATACTTTATATATATAAATAATTAAAAATCAAAATTAAATAAAAACGATTTTTTAGTTTAATTCCAATAATCAAACTGTAGAAAACTTATTATATTTTTTTTAAATAAACACTGTAACAAATTATTGTTTTAATAATATAAACATTTTTGTAACTAAAATATATAAAAAAAAAAAAATAAAAAATATAAAAAAAAAAAATAAAATAAAATAAAAAAATAAAATTATATACAAAAAAAAAATATACAAAAAAACAATATATACAAAAAAAAAAAAAAAAAAAAAAAAAAAAATACAAAAAAAAACTATTATTCAAAAAAAAAAAATTATATTATATAATACAAAAAAATTTATACAAAAAAAAAAAAAAATCAAACAAACCAAAAAAAAAAAAAAAATTTTTTTTTCTTAAATATAAAAAATTTTAAAAATAAGGGTAAATATAAGAAATTAAATATAAGAATTCATATATATAAACATAAGTATGCATAAATACATAATAAACATATGCAAATATTTCTTGAGCTGATTCTGGATTTCTATGTCCTAGATGACTCAGCCTATTAGTTTCTTTCTTCTTTCTTCAATTAACAAATTTATTGTAGCCTTGTTTTATTTAATCTATTATCTATATTTCAAAAAAAAAAAAAAAAAAAAAAAAAAAAAAAAATTTTATTGGATATATTAATAACTTTTTATATTCTCTTAACTGGCTTTTACTTTTCTTTGGGAATAAAATAACTTGGTGATGGACTTCACTAAATTTATTCTTTATAATTTTTTTTTCAGATGGAAAATAATTCAATGCCAGTTACAGAAGAGTTTTGTGAAGCACTGCTTGAACAGTTTGCTTATCACGATCCAAACTTTACCGCTCCTGATCTCAAGTGGTACACCGAAGACCAGGGTCCGAAACCCTTAAACATTAATAAATTTTTAAAAAGAAAAAGGAGCATAAAACCACACATTCCAGTGGTAACCACTCCTCCTAAGTTACAAAAACTAGTCCCTCCAGTAATAGCCAGAGTACCTGATGAGGAAGGCCTTAACCCTCCTGCCACTCTAAAAGCACTATTCGAAGGAGTGGAGGTTAAGCCAGTAAAAAAAGGTGCTAAATATCGAAATAAACAACAAGGCCCTTTTTCTATGATTCAGGTGACTAAAACAGATAAAAAGGCTACTCTTAAATGCTTGAAAACTGGATCGGTGAAACTAGTAGATTTCACCACAAATGTGGTAAAAATATTCCCAGGTACCACGGAGAAGCGGGATAGTTCGGCCTCGACCAATTTAAAATCCAGCGGTAAGTGATGAGACTCTTTATCTCAGGGTCGGCTTCAAGCCCCACTTTTATTTATTTTCTTTCTCTATATTTTTTTTTTCACCTTCTCTTTTTCTAGTTTCAATCGACCACCTTCTGTGCGTTCGATTGAACCTATTTTGTTACCGTGAAGGTTTACTTTTTTCTTTAAGGTTTAAAAATTTGTCAATTGATTTTTAAATGTGTAATTTTGTTTATATTACGATAGGTCATGATTTTATATTAATTACCTTTTAAAAATAAAAATAAGTTCATATAAAATCAATAACAATCAAAAAATGCATAATTGACAAATTTTTACCCTTATTGATTTTTATATGCAAAATGAATTTTGTATGAAATTGTTTTTGTAAATAAACTTTCAAAAATCATATAAAAGCACAACGATTTACAAAGGTAGTTTCATATTTCATTATGCATATGAAAAAAAAGGTAAGCTTTCTTTTATGTTTTTTTTAGGTTGTATAATCTTGGCTAAGTGAGCACACTGGCCAAGACTATATAATCCTAACCCCTTTTTCTTTAGGTGCCGGAATCTGCCATCCGAGGTTGCAGTGGATTTATTCCACTGCCTAAGGATGACAGATCCAGCAAAGGTTAATATCAGAAGTTAGCAGGTTCTCGCCGCTTCTGATATAAACCCAAAACCACCCGCTCCTAGTGGAGGATTCTTGACCCTTTCCAAGAATCCGAAGCTAGGACAAAACCAGTCGCCACCTGGATGCTACTGCTCTGGAGTGGATCTGTAGGTTAAAACATATTGTTTTGACCTGAGGATTCACTGTAGATGTAGAAGTATCCAGTACATGGTATGCCACCTGGTTTAGCCCTTCTAAACGCCAATCTTAGGTCAATACAATGTATTAACCTGGTGATTGGCTATAGAAGTTGGAAATTCCAGATCATGGTATACTGAGATCCCCTGGCTCTGTGAGCAAATCTAAGGCCAAAACAATGGATTAGCCTGGATTCGCCACAGATACAGGAGACTTAGCCCATGTACGTCTGGCCATGCACCTGTTCTGATCGACTCTTGGTTAAGCCCCGAGCCTACGAGAAATCGTGGCCTAGGATTTAACTAAAGAGGCGAACATAACAGGTTGCATAAGTGATAATCTCAGGTCATTTCTTGGCTCTAACATCTCGCGCGGGCTCTGGTTAGACCAAGATTAGCGTAAAATGACCCAAGATTACCACTAGACTGGTTATGCATGCACCACAAACAGAGAATTCTAGGCAATTTTGTACAAATGAAAAATTTTACTTCACTTTGAATATTGGTAAAATACGACCAATATAAAGAAATCTTATAAATCAAAAAAAAAAAAATTTACGTTTGTACAAGATTGGTTAAAAGCCTCTGCGTATATGTATACATATATATGTGGTGGAAAACAAAATTCCTGAATTTCTTTTCTAACAAAAAAATTTTACTAATTTTCTTTTCTAAAAATCTTAAAATTAATCAACATAAAATATAATTATTCTTATATCCACCATGACAATTTTTTTATTTTACTTTTCTTTTTTTTCTTCTTCTTCATATTTCATTATGCATATGAAAAAAAAGGTTAATGAATTTTATGCAACGACCACTCAAACCTAAGAGATATCATCAAAAAAACAAATATCATCTTATGGGTCAACTTCAAAGAAAAAAATTATAATTAACAAAAAAAAAATTTTTATTATATACAAAAACAATTATATATGTATATATATATAAAAACAAAAATTATACATACAAAATTAAAACATGTATAAAATATATGTATAAAAATACATAATGATTCAAATATTTTTCTTAATGAAAATAATAAATAAATAAAAAAAGAAAAATAAAATTTGTAAATGAAAAATAGTTCATTTACCCTACAAATTAAAGAAAAAAAAAAAAAATTATAAATTTATCTTTCAAAAATTTTAAAAATTTTTATGTAATAAAAATTTTATATATATGCATAAATGCATAACTAAACAAAAAAAAAAAAATAAATAAAATATTTTGTTTTTACCTATTCAAAAAAAAAAAATTGTAAAAATATCTGATGTACATAATCAAGAAACATATTTTTAATTGTACTAGTTTAAAATAGAATTGTCGCTTATAATTTTTTTTGTAATAAAATCGTTCAAAAAAAAAAAAAAACAAATATGAATTTTTCTGAATAAAAATAATTTTCAGGTCCCTTATATATGCAAAATTCCGGTGTTAAGCTCCGGCTATAGGTGGCAGAAGCCACGAGCCGAAGAATGACTAATTAGTCATTTAGGTTTTGTAATATTTTTTTTTCTGTATTGGTTGGGGTTTCCAAAATATATTCCTTCTTTTGTTTGCAAGTAAAAATGTGATAAATAAGAAGTATTTATCATCATTATACCTTCCCAATCTTTTATTTTACTTTAAGACATCCGACATTTTTTTTGTTATGAGAACACTGGTGTTCACTGTCGCGTACCCACCCAACGGCGAGCTTAGTCCAGGCCTATGAACAGGATGTCTAAGACAGTGGACTCGGCACCAGAGAAAATTCGGCATGTAGAGCACTTTCTTTTGCCTCTACGTCAGCCACTTTCCTTTTTATCATAATTTCTGTTATGATAATGTTTTCTTTAAGTTCATCTTGAACTTACATACACTATTGTTGTATTTTATACGACCCCGGTTTTAATCATCTTCGTCGTTTTATTTCATCTTATTAAATAAAACTATATTAAAATTAATCATAACAAATGGCGCCCAACGTGGTGCTAGAAATTTGTTATCTTAACTTCAAATTAAAAATCTTAAAAATAAATCATAACAAATTTTTAGATATTTTTTTGTTGATCCGGACTCGACGAGTTTTGAAAATTTGGGACTCGGACTCGCCGAATCCTGAAAACCCGAGTTTTCAGAAACCCTACTACGTACGCAATGAAATTTTTATAACCATGTCAAGCCGAATAAGCTTTTTATTGATAAAATTTTTTCTATTTGATGAGTGAAATTGTTTATGAATTCAACCGAGATATTATTGCACTGTTATTATTGTACTGTTTAGTTGAAATTCTTTATTTATAATATTATTCTGTAATTAATAATAGTATTCTGTAATTTTTGTGAATCTATACAAGAAAGTTCTGCGATAAAAAAGGATACATTATAAAGTAAAAAATTTTAATAAAATAAAGAATTTTGTTTAAAAATGTTTTTGATTATGAAATAACGGATGATGCTTCTAACTCTATAAATTCTTTCTAATAAAATGAATAACTGCTTTCTTAAATAAACATAATTATATATTAAACAAAAATTTTGATAAATTAATTAAAAATTTTCCCATGTTTAATAATTACTGTTATGGCACTATAAAATTTTTTTAATAATAAAATTATCTCCAAGGACAATAATTACTTTTAATGCGTTGGGGATCGTTATGTTGTATTTAGTACTATAGAATTTAGATCACTAAATGGAGTATTATATGCGTCAATACACATGCAATCATTTATGTAGATGCATCTGCGTAAATAATGAAAAAATTTAGATGCATCAGCGTATATAATGAAAAAATTTAGAAGCATCAGCGTAAATAATGAAATCATTTAGATGTTTCGTATTGAATATTACGTAATACCTAAACAAACATAATATCTCTCACAATATTTCAATACAGCCAAATACAAAAAAAAAAGAGAGAAGAAAAAATATTCTCTCTTTGCAACTACCTCTCACATGCACATTAAAACAGTATATTAGATATATGTTAACAAAATTTGTTATACAATTCCTTGTGTATTTACATAAAAACACATATACACTTGTCAACTTATATCACTCGACCTAACGGTCTTGTGATGTAAGTATTGAATCGTGTCAATGTGTTTTTATGTATACAGAACTCGTAATTAATAACAAATTTAGTTAACATATACAATAATTTACTATTAAATCAAAAAAAAAAAAATTATACTCTCATTCCGCACAAAAAAACTAAAGTTTAAGCATTTGGTTGAATTGGTATAAAAGATAAAACTATATAGTGTTATTAAAGATTAGAAATATGTTGTAGATTAAAAAAAAATAAAATTAAAAATGTACATATACCAAGCAGAAAATTAAAATATTTAAACTTTAAACTGCAAGAGTTTTACTTAAAACTAAAAAAAAAGTTTTCATTATAATGTGCAAGAGATTGTTTTAAAATTTCTTATGCAAAAATGAAACTACAATGTTCATCATTTTTATTTTTAAAATTTTTTTTTTTTTAAATTAAAAGTTTAATATTTAAATTTTTTTTTACGGAAAATGTTTCAATTAAAATTTCTTCAAAACTATTAGAATAATTTTATGTTCAAACTTTTTTGTTATATAAATAAATTTAAAATTTTATTTTATATTTTTTCCCCCCCAAGGTAATTAAGGAAATTAATCAGAGGCGGTTCTAACGGGCGTCGCACATAGCGCTCGTCAGGGGCCCCGCGATAGAAGGGCCCGCGCGATAGAAAATTGTAGCTTCTATTCTATTCACAATGCCATGAAAACATGAATTTTACAAAATGTTCCCTATACTGCAGTCATAGTGGAAAACACAGTATATATCTACCAAAATCTGAAAAATTTAGGTATTGATGGCATTTGATAGTAAAAATCACAAATTTTTGAATACAAAAAATTTGCCAAATTATTTTTGAAAATCGATCCAAAATTTCAAAAAAGTTTTTTTGATTGTAAAATGCTTTGAATATTTTGTTAAAATTATAAAATTTGGCGGCATGTATTTTTAATAATGAAAAAATGCAGCATAACTATAAGGAAATACCGTACTATAAAATATACTGAATGAAGAATATTAAAAAAAGAATAATACAATACGCCTAATAAACTTTAAACCTATTATTCTCATATTCAGTTTTTATGTACATAGATACTGTTTTTTCCCCTATGACTGCAGTATACGCGTTCGGCGTTCATCAAAATATAAAGCGAAAATCGTAAAGTCTCAAATCATGTAACCGATTTTGGAGTAATATACCAATTGATAAATGTAGATGTCAATCCTACCACAATGCTGCATATATCGCGTAAATATTAGGGTCTGCAAGCGCATATCAAGCAACATAGTCCAACGCGCTTTACTGACCATGTTTGACCAATACCAACATAAATTAAAAGCCCCCTATTAAAAAAAAAAACAACACATAGACAGCATCTCGTAGGCATAAAAATCATAACAAATGTATGAAACCCTATGAGATTTCCTATACAAAACCTAAAGATTAATCTGTAAAATGGGATTAAAAACAAAAAAAATATAATTTAATTATTGAATGCAATTTATTATATGATTTATATTAATTTTTAAGAAAAAAAAACCGTGTTTGTTTAAAATAAAAAATTACAAAAATCGAGCAAATTTAATCCATAAATTTTTTTTCTTGCTGGTAAAGTAAATTAAACTTTTTTTTGTCATAATTTCTAGGCTCTAGGTACTTTATCTTTAATTTTAAATTAATTTAAAAAAATTGAAATATGTTTTAAAATTTAATTAAAATTTACATAAACCCAAAAAATTATCTAGCTATCGTACCTAGCTCTTATTAGATGTTTTGGACAAAGTTCAGCTAACGTGTACGAAAAAAAAAAAAAAAAGGCTTTGGTTACTACAAAGCAAGTACCTAGGTATACCTACCTAACATATGAAAACTATGGGGCTGCATATCCCTGAAACGAGAGTTTACCGGTAGAAACCTTCTGGGATGTAAGGATTTGAGGATTTGAGGACCGCCCCTACTATCTCACCAAGTTTCGGACAAATCGAACTTGTGCATTTACGTGGCTGTTTTTCTACCTGGGGACCCACATACTTATGTAGGTATCTTCCTACCTTCTATCTGTACAAAAAAAAAGTTTTTTTTTTTATATTTTGTATTTGAAATTATATTTCTTTTTATTTATTGAAAATAATTTTAAATTTTACTTCACTTTATGAATATATTTTTATTAAAAATCTCCATTGAAAATTATTTTCATTAAAAAAAATACTCTAAAATCCACATAAAAAAAATGTTTTGATTATAGCACAATAATTTTTTTTTTGATATTTTTTTTATTTCAAAATTTCAATCATGTTTTTAAAATCATTTTTAATTTATTTATGAAATAGGTAAATTAAAATTAAATATTTTCATTCCATTTTTCTAAAAAACAAAAAACAACAAGTAAAAATCCACCTGTAATCTGTAGTTAAGAAAAAAATTGTCCTAGGAAGGATTTTTATTTTATTTTGGACATTTAAAATTAATTTTTTTTAATAAACTAATAAAAAACTTATTTTTTATTAATTTATCTTCATTATTATTGAATTTAAATTTATTTTTAATGTTTAAAACATAACTAAAAATGGCAAAAAAAATTACTGCCGACCAACAAAGCGAACAAAAATTTGAAAACTAGTGGGAATTTTTTATTTATTATCCCTACGAAAAGTTTTGTTTACTTTTCAACTACACGGCTGATTATCTTAGTGTTGGTGATGGTTTGACCCATTCTTTATATTTTGTAATTTTATTATTTTTTAATAATTTAGTTTATAGAAATAATATTTAAATGAAATTGATTTTATTTGAGGTTTTTCATTAAATTTTAATTAATATTGTTTTATTTTATTTTAATTTAGAGAGTAGGTGCCCAATTTTTTTTCAGCGCCAGGGGCCCCGACAACGTTAAAACCGGCTCTGAAATTAATTTTTGACATTTTCTGAAGTTTTTTTTATTGAATTCTACTCAACTTATCAATTAACTGTGTAAAATTAGAAATATAGGTAAAAAGCTTCTAATGTCCAAACAAAAAAAAAAAAACTGATATGAAATTTGGTGGAGGCTCTTTAGCCGGACAATTCTTGTTAATTGATGTCACAATTATTGAGCATTTAGTGCTTAATTTGTGACTATTAGTGCCACAAAAACTAGAATTTGTGCTCGCTTGGTTTTTCAGAAATTTTGATTTTCGAATTTCGAACATGGGTCAAGGAGTCTCTTTGGCCGGATTCGAATTTCGAAAAAATAATGATGCTATCATTTAGTGCTTAATTTGTGCCTATTTGTGCTACAAAAACTAGAATTTGTGCTCTTCAAAATTATGTGAAAACAATTTTTTTAGATTAGGCCAAAATTCCAAAATTTGAACCGAATTTTTTTTCGTCGAATTTAGAAAAAGCGAAAATGCCACCATTTAGTGCTTAATTTGTGCCTGCGTTTACTGTACTTTGTGAAGAGTGTCGCAGAACTAGAAGGGTGAGGTGCGGGGCGGCGGGCGGGCGAACTGGTGGTTGGTCAGTGGGATTTGCGGCGCGCGCCGCAAATCCCACTGACCAACCACCAGTTCGCCCGCCCGCCGCCCCGCACCTCACCCTGATAGCTGAAGTTGAAATTTTTTCGAACTTACATTTTTTTCGGCGCGGCATATATTTTTTTTTTGATAAAACAAATCATCACAAAGTACAATAAACGCAAGCACAAATTAAGCACTAATTGGTGGCATTTTCGCTTTTTCTAAATTCGACGAAAAAAAATTCTGTTCAAATTTTGGAATTTTGGCCTAATCTAAAAAAAATTGTTTTCACATAATTTTGAAGAGCACAAATTCTAGGTTTTGTAGCACAAATAGGCACAAATTAAGCACTAAATAATAGCGTCTTTATTTTTTTGGAAATTCGAATCCGGCCAGAGATACCACTTTGACCCATGTTCGAAATTCGAAAATCAAAGTTTCTCAAAAACTAAGCGAGCACAAATTCTAGTTTTTATGGCACTAATAGTCACAAATTAAGCACTAAATGCTCAATAATTGTGACATCAATTACCAAGAATTGTCCGGCTGAAGAGCCCCCACCGTGGAAAATTACAAAAAAAAAAAAGATTGTACAACTGTCAAAAATTGTACAAGTGGTTAATTCGAAAAAATCGAGATTGTACAACTGGTCTAAAATGTACAACTGGATTGTACAACTGGCACTAGTCTGTACAAGTGGTCAATTGTACAAGTGGAATCTTTTTACCATTTGTACAATCCAAAAAACCAAATGTACAATTAAATTTTAAATTGTACAAGTGGTATTTTGGATTGTACAACTGGTACAAAAAAATTGTACAACTGGTAATTGTACAACTGACATGCATCCCTTATTCCACTGTCTGTGCAATGCACAGATATTTGCTCAAAAACGTCACAAACATTGCACAGATAATGGAATCATCAAATTAGTTTGCTCTAAAATGTTTGCTCATTGTTGTCTGTACACTTTTGTACATACAAAAATATGTACATTGTACATACAGTGGAATCATTGTTAATCGTATCTGTACAAACAATTTGTTCAATTTTGAGCAGAGAAAAAATCTGCTCATACAAAACAAACTGCAGAGCAAACTTTTTTATATGTTTTGATTTTTTTTCAATAAATTCATGATAATATTTATTTTATTTTTAAATTTAACCCTTTTTTAGAAAGGTTCGCTTTTTTTAGAGTAGGGTGGGTCTGGGCACTATACTGAATAAAAATGGGGTCCCGAAATAATTTATACGGACATAATTTATACGAAAAAACGACATTATTCCTACCATACAAATGAGTAATGTCGCTTTCAGGAACGTTATAATTTATATATGAATAAAGTAGTTTTTTTTGTATAAATAATATCGCTTTTAAAGCGACATTATTTATCATATGATCGGTCGTTTTTTTTTTTTCTATAAATAATGTCGCTTCTAAACGACATTATTTCTACATGAATAAAGTCGTTTTTTGATCGTATGAATAATGTCATTTTTAAAACGACACTATTTATAGTATGTGAGTAAAAACGAATGTTGGCCGTACTAAATGTAGGTGAACTGACATAACCGCGAATGCCATAACCGCGAAAATTTTTGTCATAACGGAGAAACTGGAATTTGTATGAGTTTCGCGGTTATAACAAAAATTTTTGTTATAACCGCGAAACACTAAAATTGGATTTTTATTTCGCATTTTTTTTTGTAGAAGATAACAGGATCCAAGCACCACAAATACGGCTGCAATTTCTTGTTCACTCTCTATATCTTTTTTCGTACTTGCTGTTCTAAATCCATTGATTTCGTGATGAATTTTCAAGTTAATAATTTATAAAAAAAAAATTCTTAATAATATAATTTTTAAAAATTATAAATGATCTTTATAAATTTTGGTTTCCAATTGAACAAACTTTTTTTTTCATTGTACATACTTTATGCGAGCAGACAATGGAATATATGAACAAACTCTATGTACAGACATTTGTTTGTGCATACATTATACAGATAAAAATTTGTGCAATTGAACAGACAATGGAATACATTGAGCAAAGCAATTTGTACAAAGTCGAATTTGTTCATTTTTTGAGCAGATTTTTTTGAGCAGATATCTGTGCATTGAACAGTCAATGGAATACAGCCTTTAGATTTATTTTAAACTTGAAAACTTATATTAATCCCGAAATTCTAGAGAATTCTCGAGATTTTCGGGACATATTTCGCAATTCTCGAGAATTAAAATACTTCGAGAAATGAGAAACCCTAATTCCAATACATCACATCAACACAAAATGGCAGCATTCAACAGTATGGTATACCGTCTTTGCAGACTTCCATTTAACATTAAAAATTATATGACGGAACTAAATAACATAAAAAGAATAGCTAAAATAAATGGGTATAATGAACAAAAAATCAATGAGTTAGTTAATAAACATACCAAAAAATTCGACTAAAATCCCAAACAACACTTACACCAATATTAGATGAAACTAACAAAAAAAGATATAAATTGACCTATAACGGTAAAAATTCACATAAAATTAACAACATATTAAAAGACTACAACATCGAATGCGTGTACAATAGCGAAAACAAATTAAAAGATCTATTAGGTAATGCTAAAACAAAAAAAGACGATAAAGAAAAATCTGGCATATATCTTTTAGAATGCGAGGACTGTAATGCTAAATATATCGGACAAACAAAAAGATCTATTGAAAAAAGATTCAAAGAACATCGCGCAGCATTCATTAATAATCACCCTGAAAAATCAGCCATGGCCAAACACCTGATAGATAATAATCATAATATAAGTACGACAACAAAATTATTAAAAATAATTAATGTTTCCACACAACTTGATGCGTATGAAAGTTTATTTATTCATAAGTATAGAGAGGTCAATAACCTTGTAAACACAGATAATGGACCTATAAATTCTTGCCTTTTCTATTTATAAGGAAAAAATTTATTTATCAATAAATTATCAATTTTTAATTTATAAACCTAGATATAACAGCTGTCTTTTGTTTCTCTTCATGATAATTTTTTTTTTCTCACAGTATATTATGCATTTTTTGTATTTTGCTTCATTTTATTTCGTTATTTTTTATTATGTATTTTTAATTTTGGCATAATTAGTTCAGTAATTTCTTAAAATTGATTAGATTAACATTGATAAAAAGTTTCATAAAGTTTATTAGAAAAGAAAAAAAAAATAAAATAAAATTTTTAAAATTTTTTTTAAAATTTAGAAGATTTAATGATTTTAACAACTTTATATATAATAAAGAGAACAATTTTAGGTAAAATTATTTATAAGCTTTATTGAATTTTTGTACTTGATTTTTGATTTGTGATAAAATTTTTTAGTATTGTAAACTGTTTTTTCTTTGTTATTAAAACGATGCTTCCTTCTGGTTTGAAAGTCGATAATCGAATGATTTATTTCACTTAATTTTACTATTTACAATGTTGTTTTCGATATAAATACAAATATTCGAAATTAGAATACAAATACTAAAAGGAACAGGTGAAACATAATAAAAGGACAGTTATTTTATTTTGTTTGAATTCTTTTTTTTTTCTAGAATGCCTTTGACACAAAAACCACTTCAAAAGATTCTACAGTATAAGGAAAATATGCTTGACAATGTCAACATGTTTTAGTTTAATTGATATTTGCTGCTGATGATATTTGGTAAACCAAATGAAACTGTAATATAATTTTTTGAATAAAATTATTGTTTAGTAAAGTCTATAATGGTGTTTTAATTACTTTGATGTTATTTATTTAGTCAGACTTTACATAGTTCATATAAGACTAAAATATTTCTAAGAAATACATTTACATAATTTGATTAGATAAATATTGAAATTATATAATAATCCAAGATGCACTGGGATATCAGGCTTGTAAGTTCGAAAATTCAATATGAATATTTTTCTTATATTAGTATACAAGCAAATAAAACACAAAATTGGTTTCAAGAAAAACAAAAAATTCTCAAGTGTTTCTCAAGTGTTGGCATTTGTTATTTGGAGCATCAACACAGAATTTTAATTTGGTTTCCTCCAAAAACACATATCATAAAATATTATAAATATCAAATAGTTTCCAAAAAAATAAAATTTATTAAAAATGTTACAAAATTAATTCAAAATTTTTTATTTCCGGTTATTATTATAGTTATAGTATTTTTATAAAATTGAACCATTTAATTGTTAGAACGATGCCTTTAATAAAGAAATATTAACTCTATCAGAATATTAACTCTATCAGAATATTCAGAATTATTCAATATCATCCAAATTGAATATGAAAATAACACATTCAAGCAAGTACCACAGTTCGGAATTGATGGTGTTGACTACTTTAAAATCCTATTTCTTTACATTAAACTAAATCAAGATCCAATCAATATTAAATTTATATCCATATAATTCATATTAATGTTCTATCTTCAAAACAAGTTTAATTCGTACAAAAATTGTATTTTTGATTCACAACATTTATCTCAATACTTAAAAAAAAAACCTATATATAGGTATAATAAACTACGACATACTAAAATTTTCTTATTGAAAAGAAAATCTATGCAAAAAAAAAGTTTATTATTTGTTTATATTTTCTCTATCCCTATTCTAAACATTCAAATTGAAATCGATTTCCTTCCTAAATACATATATACATATATACAACTTTATAAAACCAAAAAAAAAAAAAATTAATGAAAATTTCTATAAAACTAAAAAAATCACCAAAAAATCTAAATAAAATTAAGGTGTCAATATTACTTAAGAATTGAAAATATATATTTTTATAAATAAACAACATATTATTAAGTATATGTTGCATATATGAAGAAACTATAATCAGAAAAATATAAGAAAATTATGATTTTATTTAAAACCAGAAAATTATGAAAAAACATATTTTTTTCCCCTCTAAGAAAAAAATAAAAAGCAAACAAAAACAATAAACGAAATTTAATACAACTTATAAAATATCTGAAATTATAATATTATAAAAGAATTGGAAATAAAGCAAACGAAAACAAATTATTTTTTTTTGTTGTTCCTTGATTTTTCATTTAAATTAAAAAAAAAATAATATTATCAACTTCCAAAATTTTGGTTAAATTTTTAGAGCAAAAGTTAAAAAGTAAAATTAAAAAAAAAATTAAAAAGAAAAAATTTCATAAAAACAACAGAAAAGAAATATAATATTTTTAATTTTGGAAAAGTTTATAGGTCGCTAACCCGCAATGATAAAGAGCATGGAAAGAAATCACAAACTGATGGATAACATCAAAATTTGTTTTGTTGAATTTTATTTATTTCTATTTTTTTTTCTATTTTTTTGTGTTAAATACATTTTTATTTTATTTTATTTCTGTTTTTTTGTCTAATTTATTTATTTTGATTTCTTCTTGAACAGAAGATGTCGGAAAAAGATTAATTGGGAAAATTGTGGAGGCGCTTCAATGAAATGGGGTTTGTAAAGAAAAAATTAAACATAATAAATATAAAAACAAATCAGAATTTATTATTTTTTATTATTTTGTTTGTTGTGCTTCTTAAGAAAAAAAATTTTACCAGAAAAATTAATTAGTCACAATTATATAAAAAAAAATTTTTTTATATAAAAATATATATTTAGAAGAAAACAATGAAAAAAAAAGAAGAAATTATTGAAGATAGATTTTATTTTTATGTAAAAAAAATAATTTTAGGTGTACCAAATTTCAGACAGTATTCTGTTCTAGATTTCTTCATTATAATTTAGGAATTTTTTTTTTTAATCCTTTCACTATTACTAAAATAATATAAAATTATTAACAAATTTCATTAAAAAAAGATTTTAAAATTTTGTTTTTGCGTAACTTAAACGTAGATTCCAGTGCAAAATATACTCGAAAACTAAATATGTAAATAAATATATTTATGAATATGAAGGTATGTTGCAAAGTAAAGTACAATTTTTTTGAGATTATTTATTAAAATTAATTTATATCATATTTTATATTCTGTGGCAAATATATTTATAAATTTGTCCCATCAATGCTTAGTTGTTGTAACTGACTTTTTTGAGATTTTGATATTATTGGCTCATATATACTAAAAATTTTAAATCTTTTTTTTGCACGTATCCAGATGCCGATACCCACCTCCAATCCCGAGATATTCAGTATCGACATTATCGTAAACGCAAAATTTGGGAAAAAAAATCGTGCTTATTTGTCTTACCTGATAAACTAATATTTTTTTATATGAGAAATTTTAGTTTTTTATTAAATTACACTTCAGACACTTTTAATTCCTGTTTGTCGTATTAAATACTTGATTTTATTTTTTTCTTCTATTTGAAAACTAATTTCTTATTTGTCGTATGTTCAAAAAAATATAAAATTAGGCGTATCTTCTCATTAACAATTGACTGCTCATTTGTCGTTCGTGTTTCATATAAGGCAAGTTTGTTAAGTCTTATTTGATTTCTTATTAGTCGTACTCTATACAGATTTTTAATAACTTAGTCAACTTGTAGGTCTTGATTTCTAAGGGAGACGTAGTTGCAATCTATACATTTGCAATGCAAAAAATAAACAAAACTTCAAAATGAAGTAAGTAAATTAAATTTACTTAACACGGAAGTGTGTAAATAAAATTGACTTAAGTAAATAATTACATGTGTATTGACGCATGTAATATACCATTCCCTGGCCTAAATTCTGCGGTAGTAAATATAACTTACAATTTACTATCAAAATGTAAGAGGACTTAGAACAAAAACTTCTAAAATTTTTCTCAACTCAGCCATTCTAAATTTTGATATTTACCTTTTGACAGAGACTTGGTTGTCCTATAACAGGGGTGTCAACTAATTTTTCTATAAGATCTACTTCGCGCAGTAAAAATCCTCTGCGATCTACTCTTTCTAAAATTAGGAGTAAGAGGAGAAAGCAATATTTATATGTTTGTCTGTTAAATTAGTTCGGTATTTCGACTTTATTATTTTCATTTGTGAAAATGCTGATTCGCACAAATATGTCGAACCAAAACAGGCGTGTAATTTTCAGCACATTTTTTTAGATTCGGATATTTATCTTCTGCTAAATATTTCCAGGATTAATCTTCGAAATGTGTGTAATGTTATCCATATCAAAAATAGTTGAAAGGTTTCTGCTTTAATATTACTATCAAATGGAAAACTAAATAAAACTACATTATCAAATTTTTTAAAATCTTCGAAACGGTTTCCGAATTCTTCAATAACGTTCTTAATTTCTTTGATATATTTATTTTCATCATAATTAGTCGAAGCAGAACTTTTTAATTGCACCAACCTGTTAGATTTTTTTTTTTTGATTCTTGAATTTGAAGATTGCAATTTGAAAGGAAATAAATATCTGAAATATGAATATTTATTGGCGATCGACCTAAAATCATTACGCGATCGACCGGTAGATCGCGATCGACGCTATTGACACCTCTGCCCTATAGTATCAACAACCTTGAGTTATTTAATCAAGAATTTATCGTTTTTAAAAGGAATAGATATAACGACGACTCTTTACCACCCAATACAATTCCAAAAGGTGTATTAATCGTTATAAGAAACACTTTTAATGTATCCCAAATTTCTATCCCTAACGCAGAACACTTGGAAACCATTTGTGTGAAGGTTGAATTATTAGATAAAAATATCTATACAATGTTCTGCTACATTCCACCTAACACAAATAGTGGTATTTATGACAATGTCCTTAAGGCAATAGATTTCATTTCCAACATCCTTGAACCCTTAGATGAATTTATCACTGCGGGTGATTATAATCTTACTAGTATTGATTGGAAACACAATGACGGTGAATTCTTTCTGATCCCCGTAAATCCTTCAGGTGAATCTACTTGTTCTTTTCTTGACGCGCTTAGCGTTAACGGACTTCAACAAATATCTGCTGTAAGAAATTCTCTGTTCAACTTGACTTATCTTTCAACACAGATTGGGACAATTTTGTATCCACTGAGTGTGCGAATAGTCTTGTTAACGTTGATCAGTACCATCCGCCTCTATCTTTTTCATATTGTTACAGAGTCCCTACAATTCCCTTAAAAGCAAAAACTTGATTTTAGGTGTCGTATTTATTACACTTTGTATAGAAATTAGATAGAAACCTCTTTGTTTCTTAAATGTCGTAACTGCACTTTTTTGTCAGATACGACAACGATCGAAACGTTTTAGTGCAGATACGACAATTTACAAAAATTCGAAGCTTAATAACTAAAAAACTATTAACGTTGAAAGAAAGTGCTTTCATGAGAAAAAAGTTATCCCGTCATAGAAACGAATGTTGTTTTGAAATTGTTGATAAAACTAACAGATCGGCTATAATCAGCTTTTGAACTTTAAACTCGATTATCTCAAAACTAGGTTTATGTTAGTTGCGACAAATAAGCATTGATGGGACGATATTATGATCGTCTTTAGAGGATTAAAATCATTGTGAGAATTAAAAAAAAAAAGCATATAAACGCTATTGCCTTTATCAAAGTTTCAAAAAAAAAATTAATTTTGTTAAGAAAACCACACTTTTTATTTTTATCTTTAATTTCATCAAATTCTCACTAATCCAATAAAATAATTGCAATCGCTGCCAGAAAATAAGAGATAAATATAATATATTTTATAAATTTTTTTTTACTTGAACATCAAATCATTTTTTTTTGCTTTTTCTTTTTTACCCTTTGATTTTTCTACTTAGTAATTCCGCCAATATTATCTAGTATGCGCATATACATACTATAGAACAAAATAAGCGAGTTTAATAGTAATTAAACATTGTTTTGTTGTGCTTGTGATTGGATTTACACGAGAAATCTTTTTTATTATAAATTTTGTATTATAACCAACATCGCTTGTAAACGCAAAACATTTTAATGTGCATGTGTTCGGTAAGTTGTACTTACAATCGTAAATTTAGGACAGTATTACATGCATCAAGACACATGCAATTATTCACTTAAGTAAATATTATTTACATTTCCTATTAAGTAAATTGTATTTACTTACTTCATTTTGAACTGCGTAATACTATAAACAAAATGAAATAAAGACTTCAAGGTAAAAAATATGTTGCTGAAATATACAAAACTTGGAAAAAAATGGTTTCTCAAAGTGTATTTTACCCAAAAATTTATGGACTAGAATAAGATTTTATTTCCAATAGAAGAAAAGTTAAAATTGTCTTTTCGGTGAAATTGAAATTTACAAAAAAAAAATTTTCCTTCGATATAATACAAAAAAAATATTTATTCAATTTTGAATTCAATAAAACTCGGTCATCAATTTTTTTTTCAATTTCGAAATTTTTGATTGGCTTCATTTAATTTTTTCCTTTTTATAAAATTTTTTTATGAAAAGAAGTAAAATTTTATTCCTTCCTACACATTTTGTTTTTCGTTCCCGATCGTACAAAAAAAACAAAATTTTTTTTTATTAAAATTTTTGTTTAGAAAAATAGTTTTTTTCAATTAGAAAAATATTTTTTTATTTGGAGATTTGACTCTTTCACCTAAATTTTATAAGAATTGAAAATTTTCAAAAACTATCAACAAAACCACTCAACTTTTTTTTCCTTTTAACAAAAATCTTACTGAATATAAAACTACAGTTAGGTAAATATACAGATAGGTTTTTTTTCCTTTTTGCCAAAATATGATTATTTTTTTTTCTCCTTTAGAAAATTAAATTTTTCTTATTCACCTGCACTTTTTTCAAAAAGAAAAATAATATCATCTTTTTGACAAAAAAATTTTTTCAATCTAATGTTTTTTTATATTGTAATATTAAAAGAGATAAAAAAATTATTATTTCATCAGTCAAGAGTTGAAATTCGATAAATAAATACCATTATTCAAATTTTTAAATATACAAGGTGTTGAAGTTTAAATTATCAAGTGAATTTAACTTAATTTTTTTTTTAATTATTTTATTAAATATCGAATTTAAATGGTTCATGAAGAAACATTTGTGCAGATATTTTTTAATAGTGAAAAAAGAAAAAAATTTGTTTTAGTAAAAAAACATAGTGACGACGAAACTGAATTCGGATTTAAAGATTTTTTGCAGTCAGGTAAGTAATTATTTATTTAAATTAAAAAATGGAAGCTCACATTTTTCCCTTCACTGTTGTTTCACATAATTCCTAACAAAATTAATAAATCAATAAATTTTTTTGATCAGTAGATTCATAAGAGAGTTTATTATACTTTGAAATAAAAATGTAAAAAATCATTGATTCTTAATTAAAAATTTAGTATTTGATAAAATGATTTTTATATTAAAGTATTAATTTATTTAAAAATCTAATTATTTTCTTTATTAAAGTACTACTTTTTAAAGCAGACAGATCTCATATTTTTAAAGCAGATCTCTACCGAGCAGAGTATCATTTCATGCAATCACACTTGCATATTTAAACTTGCATATTTAAAAAATTTTATCAAAAATTAAAAGAATGTTTTCCTTTTTATTCTGAATCCTGAATTGGTAAAATAAAATCATACTTTAAAAGTTGAAATTATTAAAATTAATTTTTTTTTATTTTAGATAACTTTCGATTTTAGTTTATTTTACCCTAAAAATAATGTTAGTTTTTCTAAAAAGTGGATAAAGACAGAAAACAATATTGACAGTGTGTTGGAATCGAAAGGCATTTTATTTGAAGACGCATTGGTTATAGGTTTGTACATTAAAATTAACTTTATTATTCATTGATTTTAAATTATATTTTATCATTTTTTCACAGATTTTCCAGAAAATATAAAATGTTTTTTAAAATTATTGAAATTGCTTCCTCCAAAAAGTGGACGTAAAATAACATCGAAGGCAAATTTTACTCAAGCTGTAAAAAAATTTGTGGTTTTTCAAACATACAACGTAACATTAAGTGAAATCAAATTGGAATCCAATCAGCCTTTGCTTATTTTGTTAGGACCAAACGAAAAGGAAATAAGTCAATATCTTTTATATTTCGATCGTGAGATTATTCCTCTTCCTTCTCATTGGAGTTTCCTGTCGGCTTTCGACGTATATTTAAAATCATTCTACTTATTAATATTAACTTTGATAATGATTTAAAAAATTTCCTATCATATATTGCCAAGCACTTTTATGGTTTTATCGAAATCAATGAAACTTCGAGAATGAAGGAAATATTCAATTCGTTTGAAAACATTGAAAAAAAGTTAATTTTTTTAAAACTTTTTGTTTTTATTACAATTTCATACTTTTTTTCGAACAAAATATTTTTTTTCCTTTATACGTATGTGATATATCTAGTAAGATATAAAATAATTTAAATTAAAAATTGAAGTGACTTAATTATTTTTTTATACTCGTAAGCAATTATTAGAATTTATTTTATTTTAATTGATATATTTATAATGTGATAAGATGCCATATTTTTTTATTAATTTCTAAACATTAAACAAATTGTAGAACAATTTTTAATTTATTAATATTTAAAGAACATTTAAATCATTTTCAAAGTTAGGTTAACCTGATTTAGTTATTTTTAAATCATAATATTATATACTTAGATATATATTTTTAATATCATTCTAAAAATAAGTTCAACAAAATGGATTTCATTTGTTATTTATGCAATGATAAATCAAATAAAGTTGATATTATTATTAGGCATTTAAAAAAAAGCACCTCGTGAGAGAAAACAAGAGTTTAATATTAAATTGCATAGTATCACTATGTAAGCGAATATTTCGAACATATTCAGGTCTTAAAAAGAAAACTGCAGTATGCTCTTACGTCAAATTGAAAAACAAATTATTGTTAGAAACGTTAAAACGTTAAAATTCTGTGAAAAATATGTTAGTTATAAGATTGAAGAATCTAATGAATTTGTTCTAGTAAGGCTTAATGCTCTTCTAAACAAAGAAACATTTAATATATGTAATTTAGATAATAAGAAATATATTATTTCAAAACAAAAAATTTATTGATCTAAGATTTTTGTAAGTGATAAAAATTTTCTATTAAAAATAAAGTGCCTACATTAGTTCAAAACGTTCTATTTTTATAACAATGTCGTTTTTTACGGTTTTTCAGAATTAATATTATATTCATTTCAGATTTTTATTTTACTGCAAAATGCTGCAATTATTTAGGATAGAGAGTTTAATTATTTAGGATTGAGAGTTTAAATAATAATAATAAAAAAAATATTATATATAGGAGCAGCATTGGTGAAACTGAAAAAATATTTTAATAAGATTTGTGTAAAATTCAAAAACAAATTATTCAAATACATTAAACGCTTTTTTTAAATATATAAAACTAGTGTTCTATTTCATTAAAATCACTAGTGAAATTGAAAAATGCATTATGCATTTTCAGATTAATCTTAATCAAATTGAACAAATTTATAACTAGAGTGGGTGACACTGAATAAAATTTTAAGTTAATTACATAAAATATTGGTGAACTACAAAAAATAATGATTCAATTAGTTCAAAAATTTTGGTGAAATTGAATAATTTTTAATCAAAATTCACCAAAATATTTGTTTAATTGAAAGAAATATTATTCTTTTTCGAAAATGGGATTGGTGAAACTGAATAAAATTATATGCAACATAATGACAAATTTTGATAAAATTGAAAAGAAATTTATTCAAATTTATTATCAACTTTGGTTAAATTGAAAAACATTTATTTGATTTTTAAAAATTATTTGTGAAATTTAAGCAAAAACTTAATTCAATTTTACCTAAATTTCAGTGAAATTTAAAAAAGTTTTAGATAATTTCATAAAAAGCATTGATGGAACTGAATAAAATATTTTTCAATTTTATTTAAAATTTTGAAGAATTTTACTAATTGAAGAATTTTCCATAAAAAAACAAAAAATCAATATTTTTTTTAAATTAATTTATTTATTTTGTCCATTTAATGAAATTGTTCTTTTAAAGGTGCTAAAATTTTTGGTGGATGCTAGGTGAAAAATTTTTTTTTCAAATTCATACACAGATTTTTAACCGTGTACCTTACCAAAAATTATGGGTAGGGAGCTACGGTTAGGTCGTGCCGGCTCAAATATACAAAAAAAAATTTTTTTTTTTCAAAATAGGTAGCTCCGGTAAAATAAAGATTATCAACCGAAAAATTTTTGGGCAGGGAGCTACGGTTAGGTCGTGTCGGCTTAAAATATACAAAAATCACAAGAAGCAGTCATAAGAACCGCTGAAAGAAGTTAATGCTTAAAAACTTTAAACTATGAAATAGCAACGGCTACAAATAATGGACTGATGGACTGAGTTTTATTTCAATTTACTTTTTGTACTGAGCAGTACATTATTTGTAACCACTGTTACTTCATAGTTTAAAGCTTTTATGACTGCTTCGTGTTTTTTTTTATAAAAACACGTAATGTGCCATTTCGGTTTTTTTTATTGGTTTTTGACGGTATAGTGCAGTTTCAGCCAAATCGGTAGGGTTCACTTTAACCAAAGCAAAAATTTAAAAAAAAATTAAATGATACCCTTCCTTTTTTCATGGAATTAAAAAAATTCAATTTTTTTTTTCTTAATTTCAATAAATTTTTCATAAATATTTTTTTTTATTAAAATCCTTCTAAATGCTTTTAATATTCACTGTGTTTGAACAGAGCAACGAAAATTTCAATTTACTATCAAAATTACAAACAAAATAGCTTGTAAGAAAATTATTACAAGAGGTTAAGATTACAAGTGAGAAATTGTAAGTGTTTTTGAAATCATACATTCAGTTGCAAGCTTTAAGTTAATTAATTAGTTGATTAATTTGTAAATTTATTAGTAAATTTATGTATAGATACTAATTAATTATTTGTTTCATTTAAAAAAGATAAACATGATTGCCCCTTATTGAAAATCGAACGATTCTTTGGATCCGCGATACATACTATGTGATGGTAAATTGGATTTTTTTTTTCAAATATTAAAGAAATATAATAGATTAAATTGTAAAATCGTCATCATCATCATGTTAGAATGATGTGAAAACAAATAAACCAAATTGCATAAAAATATGTGCTCATTAAGCATTAAATATATGAGCCGTTTATTTTGAAAGTGGTTTAAGTCCATTTTCCAAAAAAAAAAAGTTAATGATCACAATAAACACAATCCTATATATTCTTTTTATTTTAAAACAATTTTAGTCAAGTATCATTAAAATCGCTTTGATTTTGACACTTGAAAATTAGCTTATGGAATTATTAATGTATGTAAAAAATTCTTTTTAAGTATACTTTTAATATATCAGTAGGACGATTACAGCGTATTTATATAATGATTATAAAAGGTATTATATTTTATAATCTAACATGTTTAAGATCATAAAAACATGAAAGCAACTTAATACCAGTTACCAATATTTTTAAATCAATTCAAATACAAACCTTTAAATATCTCAATACAAAAACAAATGGACTTAAACCACTTTCAAAATAAACGGCTCATATGTATTATGCATGTAAAAATTTAAAATATAATAGTGATGTCTATTTAGGGTCGAATGCCCCTTTATTGTTAGTTTAAGGAATTTACGTTGTTTAAAGTGATATTTTAAAGAAGCTACGTAACTACATACAAATGTTCTCTTACGAAAATATAATTTCGTCTGCTGAGAAATGAAACAACGTATGATATTTATACGTCGTTATTAGATAATAGCACCACTCGATTCCTCGTACTCGATTTTATAAGTAGATACAACTACTTTGCAATATTGTTAATGTTGATTAAAATGTGTTTTTTAGATGAAAATTTTATGTTACTTGATATTTTTCCATACGTTTTTTTTTATTTTCAAATCTTTAAACTCAAATTACTCGAAACTATACTTTTCATTATACGTTGTTTCATTTCTGAACAGACGCAGACGATTTGACCTATTTTAAAGAAATTCTGATCCCCGAATTAACGCTTGCAATTAAAAAAATTCTTAAAATTTTACCTTTTTAAAAATATTGCAATTTTATCCACTTATTGTTAGTATGTCCCACTTATTGTTTGAAAATGTGCCACTTATTGTTAGTCATATTTTTTATATAATTTAAATAATTTATACACAAATACACTTTATTTTACTAAATCCATAAATTTTATTAATTTAAAAAAAAAAAAAAAATATTGAGCAACAAATCAAACTAATTTTAATAAGTTCAAAAATAATTTTCTATTAGATAAAAGAACCTGGTAGTTCAAAACTTTCGAAATTGGACACGACATCGGACTTAATAATTTCGATTATTTCAGATTTTATTTGTTCAGTTTTTAGTAATTTTTATTTTTTTGTTTGTTCTTTTAGTTTTTGGTTTTTCCTTTTTAGTTAAATTTTCATTAATATTCTTCTCTTTACTTTCGTTTTTTTAGTTTTTCTTCAGCTTTTTTTTGTTTCTTTTCATTAATAATTTTCTTTTTCAGCTGGATCTAAATTTTTCTTTCAGTTTTTTGAAGTTTATACTTCTTAAGAGCGTTGTATGATATAATTGAGTAATTCTGTAGGGGGTAAAAATTATTGTACTCATTCGAATTTCGAGTTCGAAAAAAAGAGACATGCTGTACCGTTTACTCAAAAAAATGAGTCCACTCAATAATCATTTGTTATTTATAAAAACAAAATAATTTGGCGTGACAAATTTAAATTCAAATTATTTTTAAAAATCTTTCGTTTATAAATTATTTAAAACTAAAATTTTTTTTTCAAATTAGGTAGTTCAATAATTATTTGTCATTTATAAAAACAAAATAATTTGGCGCGAAAAATTTAAATTCAAATTATTTTTTAAAAATCTTTCGTTTACAAATTATTTAAAAACTAAAATTTATTTTTCAAAATAGGTAGGTCCGGTGAAATAAAGATTACCTGCCGAAAAATTTTTGGGCAGGGAGCTACGGTTAGGTCAGGCCGGCTCAAAATATAAAAAAAATTTTTTTTTTTTTTAAATAGGTAGCTCCGGTGAAATAAAGATTACCTGCCGAAAAAATTTTGGGCAGGGAGCTACGGTTAGGTCGTGCCGGCTCAAAATATTAAAAAAAATTTTTTTTTTCAAAATAGGTAGCTCCGGTGAAATAAGTATTACCTGCCGAAAAATTTTTGGGCAGGGAGCTACGGTTAGGTCGTGCCCACACAAAATATGCAAAAAAAAGAGGCTCTTGATCTACCGGTAATCGATTGTTGATCATTTTGATCGAATTTTTCGAGTTGGACATTTTGATTCTTAAATTCGGATTCAAGCAACTTATCGCGATTCTTACTATCTTGATATTTATTAAATATATTTACCCAAAAATAATAAAGGTAAGATGCTTTCTGATCAAGATTCCAATATCTACTACTTTTTTGCACATTTTTAAATTGTTCAAGTAAATTTTCATCAATGTTTTCGTCAAAAATTTTAGATGATCCGCAATATAACAGGTTCCCCTTTTTTTTTTAGATTCATTTTCCCTGACTTTCCCTGATTTTCCAGAGAAAAAAATTTTTTTTTCCAGAACTAATCAATCAGTTTTAGAAAATTTAACAAAAACATTTTTTTTTGTCTGTATACAATTATTTACATATATGTACATATCGTCGAATTTAAATGTCGTATGTAGATTTCGTCAATTTTAGGATTATGATAATTTCTAAAAAATTTTAAGGCTTCGAGGAAATTTCGTAGCTGGGTAATTGTTATCCACATAGGACCACATAGGACCAAATACAGCCACATCCCAAAAATTTTTTTTCACATAGGACCAAATACAGCCACATCCCAAGGCTGTAAGATATGTGTAGCGTTTGGAAAAAGTGATATTAGGATTATTTTATTTTCTGAACAAAAATTTCTTACTTCTAAGGACAAATGTGACTGATGACCATCTAAAAATACAATAACAGGAAACTGTGTGTCGGAAAGAAGATATTTGAAATGTATTCAAAAAAAAGTTTCGCTAGTCATCCAACCACTTTGGCTTATTCCAATCCCCCAATTTGGAGGTGCAATCTGAATTAATGAATTTGGTAATCTAGAATATTTGTATATTGTCAAAGGTGGCGCAAATTGACCTAATGCATTAACAGCAAACAATGTAGTTATATTTTCTTTGTCACTGTTTTTGGACTCATCATAAACTTGTTTGCCTTTAGGTCCAATTATTAAACCTGCAGATGAAGTTAATGAAAAGCTAGTTTCATCCATATTAAATACTCTATCAGGGTGATCAAGAATTTCAAAATTTCCTTCTAATTGAATTTTTATTTTTGAAAACCAATCTCGTATTTTTGTTTCTGTTACTGTCCCTCTTTATTTATGTACTAGAAAAAAGCCTGCACAGAAAAAATAATGCAAGCCTAGCCTAGTAACTATGCGTTGATTTTTGTCATTTCGAAAAGAATGCTTTTATTTTTTTATTGATACGCCTTGATTTTTTTTGTTTACATTTTAAAGTTTTTATCAAAGTACGCCTTGCATAGTCATTCGATTATATTATTTATTATTTACGTTTAAAAAATAAATAGAGGAAAGTGCCAACACTGTCAAGGTCGTTTAAGAGGTGAGTTCACATTTTATTATATTAGATTCAGATTTTTTATATGAAATTTCTGGATGGGGATTCATAAATTTCTTGAACCATTTTTGGCCAGGTATGCCTTTTATAAACTCTGTTTTTAAATTGAATTTATTCACCATTTGCTTAACAGATGTTATAAGCCCTTATTTGTTAATAGGAAATCCCATACTTGCACACTTTAAATAGCCAGTCTACTAATATTTCTGACTAATTTCCTAAAATTGAATCGAATCCTCCATGTCCTTTATATTCGATTGGACATTCACCTTTTATTTTATAAAGGAGCGTAGTGTATAGAACAAGAATTTTTTACTCGCTTCAAAAGCCGACATTCCATTTTTTAAGGCTGCAATGCAATAGCACTTTCTAACGAAACTCTGCTGTATCGACATCGTTTTTTTTCTCCAAAAGCGGTTTTTGGTTTTCGTTTTGGAGCTATTCTAGTAATTAAACCTAAAAAGCGAAATAAAAAATTGATCCCTCTTATTGTTTCATGCAAAAAACGAGGAAAACAATTTTTTTTTAAAACTGACAATTAAGTCTTTAAATGTAATGTTTTCACTTACTTTTTATCACAAAAAAACTGAAATTTTAGTAACTGCCAAATATTAATAATTTAATTTTAATCCGGTTGTTACAAATCTATTAAAAAATTTACTAAAAAAATCAAATCTATTAATTAAATAAAAAATTTTGACCACACCTCCGATAAACGCGTTTTTTACTGAGGTGAATTTTTTTTTAAAACTTTCCACCAGACTAAAATGTTAACACTGATAACGGAAATAACTTCCATGTTTAAAAACATAAGTCGCAGTAAAGAAAAGGTTCCAAATTAAGCTTTTTTCAACGTACTAACAATAAGAGGGTGTATAACAATAAGTAGGCATTCGACCTAAATATATAATTTAAAAAATATTTTTTTGCATTTAAAAAATATAGATACATAAACATAATTTCTTATACGGGAGATGGAAATAAGGCCGCGTGAAATAAGGCTGGGACGACTTTTTATTGCGATCTTATTTCATTGTGAAAAATTAAATGAGACCGCAACAAAAATCTTCGTGGCCTTATTACATTTTGAAAAATACTCTCGGCCTTGCTGCCCCCTCCCCTGCGTGCTTGCCTCTCGCAGCCTTATTTCATTTATAAAAATGAAATTAGCCCTCCGAAATTTTTTTTTTGTCGCGGTATTATTTCATTTTTAAAAATGAAATAAGGCCTTGAGGATTTTTTGCGGTCTTATTTTATTTTTCAAAATTAATGACATTAGACCTCCAAAAATGTTTTAAATATTTAATAAATTGGTTTTTTGTATATATAATTTTATTTTATTTTTCAAAAAACATTTTAAATAAATAAACTGTTAATTCGAAATTTTTGATCGGATGAAAAATTCCAGAATACCAATAAATAATTTTTTATCAAGATAGGTATCATTCGGGTTCTTGAAAAGAAAGGTGTAAAAAAAGTATTTGATTGAATGACTTTAGTATTACACTGCAGAACAAATTTCAACTTCATGGATGCTCCAGAGACCTCACTATGATTTTTTGAATGCTTACCCAAAAATAAGTCAAAAATGATATTTGGTTCGTTTGCATCAGATCGAATTCTTTTTTTATGGACCAATTTCAGTTTTTCATAGTTTTTGAGGTACATATTTCTACATTTTTACTCATAAGTCAGTAACATTTCTTCGAAACATCATTTACTTTATACCAATGGCAAGCTGTTGAAATTACCTTTTCAACGACATAAATATCATTAAAATCGACCAAGCATATCAAATTTTATCAGTCATAATAATGCTCAATTTAAGAAAAAAAGCAGTCTGGTCACTTTTTCAACCATTAAAGGCATTGTAACTCATCGAAATATTATTATAAATTTTTAGTTCATTAGCTTACAGAAGACAATCTCACCTTTCATTTGGCACATAAACATTGATGATCGGTTGAAAATTTCGAAATCTGTAGACATTTATCCAACATAGTCAATTTCAAGTCGCAAAGGAATATTTATACTGAAAATTTGGTGCAATACTAAAATTAAGATTTCTCGACTATTTCTGAACCGATTTTAAATTATCAAAATGCATTCTAATTCTGTTGGAATGAATTCAAAAATCCTTCATAGATGGCGCTACAAGTCATATGTATACTTCATAAAAACCCATAATTTTAAAAATTGATAACTTTTGATAGAAATAACCGCTTTAGACGTTTAGACATGCAAATAAAAGGTATTGAATTAAGCTTTTGAAATTATGTAAAACTTGAAAAATTTCTGTGTTCTATGACTATAGAAAAAATAACATTATTTTCTTGTTTTGAGATTTTGAAAAGTGTGGGATAAAAAAAAATTTTAAATTATTTTTTTTAAAGCTTAGTTAGACTGTCCTTTAAAACATATGAATTATTTAGAGATGTATCACGAATAGTTTTCGGTACACTTAACATACCCTGAAAGTTTCATTTAAAACGGAAGGGGTTTTGGCTTGTACGCGCTGATATATTAAAAATGTTAACACTTTTCATTTAAAAATACTCAAAATGTTGATGTTTGTTTTTGACCAGTATTTAGAGAATACATAATATTACACATATACCTATAACCAGGCCCGGCTCGTGGTTTTTTTTTGTGTGTGTGCAAGGAATGATTGGCGCCTTTGAAAAAGTTTTCAATTAGATACTCAAAGGCTACAAAAAGCAAACACTAGTTAAATTCCATTTTTCTTGCCCGAAGTAATTTTTGATCAGTTTTAATTTTGGAAAAGTTGTCTCACCTTTAGCAACTGAAACGGGTAAAGTTAGTAATACCACAAAGTAAGCATAAATAAGAGAAATTCATTTTATACAAAAAATTCATATTAAAAAAACTAAACAAAAAATGTCGGTCTATATGAAATCACTATCCCAATTGTCGGTAATATGGTGTTCGCATTAGGAGAATATTTGTGGAATATGCTGTTTTCCGGAATATTTCAGGAATATGAACTGGATTTTTCATATAAAAAATATTCCGGAATTTGTATATTCCACTTTTATATTCCAGTTTGTCAAGTTTGAAATTCTACATTAGTTACTTTCACTCACTTTTTGAAATTTTGTTATAGTTGCCAACAATTTTTTTTTGTCAAATTCGAGTCAAAATGAAGAAAAAACAAAATAAAATTGATAAAAAGCGAGATAAAAAGTCAAAATTTTGAACAACAAACATTTTTTCTCTTTCTCAATTGTTTTTTATACACAGTTCCGGATTTACCTATAGGCAATTTAGGCAATTGCCTAAGGCGCACAATTTGGGAAAGGCGCAAAAATGAAAAAAATATTCATTAATTTACTAAAAAAAAAATTTTTTGTATTATCATCGAATGTTAGCTTATTATTCTTTTTGTGTAGAAAAGGATAATTTAAAAAAAAATTCTCGCGAAAAACCAAATTGCATAGTTTTTACAAATTCTAAATAAAAAATTGGCCTTGGAATTGAAGTTTTTCTCACCCAAAATATTGCAATTTTTTTTTCTCGCGAAAAACAAAGTTGCATAATTTTTTAAAAATTCTAAATGGAAATTGATCTAGAACTGATTTTTTTTCCCACCAAATTTGAATTTTTTTCTCATGAAATTTTCAATTTTCGATTTTTTTTAAATTCTAGATAAATTTTGTTTTTCAAACAAAAAATTTATTTTATTTTCAAATAAGATTATTTTAGCACCCAGTTAAGTTACTATCTTTTTAAACGTTAAATAAATATAAAAATAAAATGAAGAAGCAGAAATTGAGTGGAAGCCAATTTAAAAAGCTTAGAGAGCAGAAAGAAGAGGGTTTACGGAAAAATACCAAAATTGTTAATTATTTCCAAAAAAATATTACAGAAGTTCAGAATATTGAAACCATATCTCAGCCAAATGAAAAAGATCCTGATAATGAAAATTCAGAAAATGGTGAAAATCCAATAGTAGAACTCGAACCTGTACTAATTATAAAGGATCAAACAAGTAGTGATCCAGGTGAGTGGAATATTAACAGTGATACTTTTGAATTTATTGGGCGATGAAAAACTGAATGCTTTTACAATTTTAGCAATAGAAAATAATATGTTACAAAATATAACGTTTGCAGAAATATTTGAAGATTTTATTAAAGTGAAATTAAGAAGAAAATTTTAATAAATAACTGTAACAGACATAATTGTTTTAATTTCTGTTAAATAAATATTATATTACTTTTCAGGGCGCAGTTTACACAAATTGCCTACGGCGCAAAACGACTTAGATCCGGGCCTGTTTATACATCATCAAATTCCAGTTCTCATCAAATATACGAACGGCAATTTGTTTTCCGGAATATAAGTGGAATTTAAATTATAATGCGAACAAGGTGTAATGGGATAGCGATTTCAAATTTTTTGTGTCATATTTTTTGTTTAATGTTTTAAATTTGAATTTTTTGTATGGAATAAATTTCTAATATTTATACTTCCTTTATGGTAATACCCTTTATGGTAATTCCTGCATTTGGAAAGAGTTCTTCAACATTATTGTTTAAAATCCAGTTTAAAATGTTTTCTGGATAATATCATTTTCAATTTTGCGAGACAACAATTTCAGATAATTTTGTAGTTCGTTTGCTCCAAAAAATCAAAAAAAAATTCTATACATTTAAAAAAAAATTTATTTTTGTTGAAATTTAAATTTCATATTGGTTTGTAGGCGCCTTTTCATTACTGGCGCCTGTGTGCAGTGCACAGTTCGCACACGCCTCGAGCCGGGCCTGCCTATAACATATTTCTCACCTACATTATACACCCAATCCTTTTTTTACACGATTTTCTTTTTTTACACGGTCAAAATTTACGCGGAAAAAATAATAATTTTGGTAATTTTTTGTGGTTCTTTGTTTTTATATATTTATTTATTTCATATCTGCTTAATACAAACAGTTTACAAAAAGTTTAAATCTACATTTTACAAAAAAATATACAATATCTAAGCAAAAATTTACTTACATAATAAATGAAAGAATTTATTATTTATTATTTATTATACTAAAAAACAAAAAATAATTATCTTATACGGTGTTTACACCAAGGGATTAAAAGCGGATTGGAACAAATCCTAGGATCTTTCTCTGATTGAAACTCGCATTTTCATATAAAAAATTTCCTCGGATTGCAAGTTGGATTGGCCAATCCGAGAAAAATTTCAGGGATGAATTGAAATAAATTGGAATAAAACATAGCATAATTTACTAATTATCATTGTGGCAAAATAAACGAAGTTGTGTTTGTATGGTAATTTGTGACAAGTGATGTGTCAATTGTAATAAAAAATATTTTATTGACAAAACAAAAATGAAAATTATTTTAAAATTTTGGAAAAAAAATAATTTTTTTTTTTTTAATTAATTTTTAGCAGAATTTGAGTAGAAAATAAATTTTATTTTTTTTTATTATTTATTTTAGAATTTTAGGTAGGTATTTTATGATTTTTTATTTCTAAATTTTTTATACAACTTTAATTTTTTTAATGTCAAATAAATCCCACTTTTTTTGGTGTGAACGTACGTTTTGAATCATAGGATTAAAGTAGGATTAAAGTATGATTCCATTTTGGTGTAAACAAGGTATAGCAAGAATTAAATTACATAACATAATCCTATTCATAAGAAATAAAATATTTTTAGCGAAAGTCAATATAGTTAAATAATCGAATTTTTGAATTTGTTTTGATAAGGAAAGGTCAATCAAATCTTTGTATCTATTACCCAAAATGAACATTCGATTTACTGGTTCAAATTCACAATAATTAGTTCTATGGGGAAAAGTAACAAAGAGATTTGGGGAGCGCAATCCAAAATTAGTAGTAAAATTAATGTTATTGGAAATATATTTGGATACTATATTATTGTTAATAATTTCAATTAGAAAAATGAGATCAGCCACCTCTCGCCTTTTTTCCAATGAAGTCAAATTAATCAAATTAAGTCTGTTGTGATAAGACGGAAGAACTAGTGGGTCAGACCAAGGTAAGTTGCGTAAAGCAAATCTTAGAAAATTTTTCTGAATGGATTCAATTCTATCAATGTGAACTTGATAGAACGGAGACCAGACTTGGCTGGCATATTCCAGATTGGGTCGGACCAAACTCATAAAAAGAGCTTTTAAAGTATAGGGATCTGGAAAATCTTTGGACCATCGTTTAACGAAACTCAACATTGATTTGGCTTTGTTTATGATGTAGGTGTAATGATTTTTAAAAGAAAGTTTTTCATCAAAGTAAATCCCGAGATCTTTGATTGATTGAACTATTTCCAAAAATTCGTTGTTAAAAGAGTAAGATGTTTGAATTCTATTTACTCGACGGGAATAAGTTACAAATTGGCATTTGCCAATATTAAGCTTAAGATTATTAACAGGACACCAATTATAGAAATCGTCTAGGTCATGTTGAAGCAGAGAGCTATCAGATTCAGTCACATTTTTTTTGAAAAATTTCATATCATCTGCATATATCTGCACGTCACAATGGTTTAGAACGGAAATGACGTCATTTACAGAAATGATAAAAAGTAATGGGCCTAAGTGACTACCTTGGGGAACTCCGGAGTTTGCTGAAATCGGAGATAATGTGACGCCTCTGAAAGTGACATTGTAGCTTCTCCACGACAGGTAAGATTGTATCCAGTTGAGAAAATATTTCAGGGAATTCAGGGAAGCCGTAAGCTTTCATTTTAAAAAGAATTACGGTATGTGGTAAAATGTCAAAAACTTTACTTAAGTCAGTATAGACGACGTCTGTTTGAAAACCTTCCTCCATGTTAGCGAGAAATTTGGAAGTACATTCAACTAAGTTTGTTGTGGTCGATTTATGCTTCATAAAACCATGTTGGTTATCAACAAGAAATTTTGTGCAATGAGGATAAATTTCGTCAAAGATTATGAGTTCAAACAATTTTGGGATTGAGGAAAGCTTTGCGATAGGGCGGTAATTAGAGACATTATTTCTAGCATTAGCTACATGGATGGGTCTGATATACGTATTTTTCCAGATGGATGGAAAAATACCTAACGACAAGGAAAGGTTGAAGAGGCAGGATAATGGGAGAGCAAAAACATCCGAACAATTTTTTAAGATAATTTCTGGGACACCATCTGGATCTGGAGACGCATTATTTCCGAGACAGTTCAGGTATTTTTTCACTACATCGTCGTCAAAATAAAGATTGGAGAAGGTTGTTTTAGGACAGTTATTCAAATGGGTGAAATTAGAATCCAAAGCATTAAAGGCGGTGTCCGGGTATGATTTAGAAAAGAAGTTTTGAAAAAACTTACATATTGTACCTGAATCACCACTCGAAGAATTAAAGAATTTCATAAATGAAGGGTATTGATCTGATTTTCTTCTTGAATTCATAAATTTCCAGAAATATTTAGGATTGGATTTCAAATTTACAGACATGTCTGAAATATAACGATCATGTGACTGATTTATAAGTTCTTTAAAGTTATTAAATAAAATTATGAAGTTACTGTAGTCACTGTCAGTTTTCGATTTAAGGTACTTGCGCCATACCTTGTTTTTTCTGTTTCTTAATGTCTTTAAATCACGGGTAAACCAAGGTGAACTGGAATTGCAGTCTTTGTCTCGTTCCAAAGTAAAAATATTAAAAATAGTAAAAATATTAAATTTTAACGATATTTCCTCAATATTATTTTCAAGAAATAACAGAGAGAAGTCAATATTACTATAAAATTCGTTTAGTCTATTGAAGTTAGTTTTATTAAAATTAAAATGCATAGAGCAAGTCAAATTTTTAGGACAGGAGGGGGTATTAATGCATAAGGAAAAACTAAGAGGGGGATGATAAGAGTCTATATCAACTAATGGGCAGGAACTTTCGATCGGAATAATATTGTCCCAGTTAGAAACAAAAAGGAGATCAAGTTGTTTATCCTGCTGATTTTTTATGGATGAAATTTGCTGAAGAAAGCATGAGTTTAGTGAATTAATGAATATCGATTCAAGTTCATTAAGATGTCCAGAAGGGATTAAGAAATTATCTTCATCATGAGGAATCCAGCTAATGTTGGAGAGATTAAAATCGTCAAAAATGAAGAGTTCATCAGAGGGTTCTAAGTTTGCAGTAAAGGATTCAATAATTGTTACGAATTTCTGATATAGATCAATATTTCGACCTGGAGGAATATAACAATTTATTATAAATATATTATTAGAAAACCCTCTTACATTAATGGGTCGTGGTTCGAGAAAGCAATTTCTGTTGCGTGAAAAGAATTCTTTATAGCAACTAAAACACCCCCGCCCCTAGGCATCTCCCGCTATTTGCCTCTGTGTAAGACATAGCATACCGATCATTCCTAAAGACAGAATATGTTGAGTCAAAAATTTCTAAATTAGAGATAGAAGAGGTTAGCCATGTTTCAGTCAGGATATATAAATCAAGATCGAGAGCAGATGAATTAAGACGTATATTTTTCGTCTTGGTGCGAAGACCTCTGACATTTGGGTAGTAAATGGAGATATGCTGGGGTTCATTTACTACTTGAACCGGAACAAGATTATTATTTATGGAAATGGGAGATGGGCCGAAAAAACCTTTGGTCATTTTCTCTTATTCTTTGAACATAGTCCATTCTTTTGGCTCTCAGCTCCGAAGCATATGAAGAGAGATCTGAGTTAATATGTTGGGTTGGCAGCATGGTATCTCTCATATAATTTTTTGTCACGTAATCGTGCCAGAACATAACGGCCATTGTCAGACACAAGAGATTTTTGTGTTAATTTAACGGTTGGGGGAAAAGTGGGTCGAGAAATGAGGGTGGAGTCGGGGTGGGCTGAAATTGATTATTAACAGGAGGTTTGTAAGGATTAATGACCGGGGTGGGCTGAAATTGATTTTTGACAGGAGGTTTATAAGGATTTATTGTTTCGGCCTGTATAAAATTAGAATGTTGATTTTGAGCTAAACATTTAATATTTTGAGAATTTGAATTGTTATTATATTTTTCAGTCGGGAGATTTTCATTCGGGACATTTTCAGACCAGCGTGACACTTTCATCTTTTTCCACTTATTAATAGAAGTCTTATTTAAAAGAAGGGTTATGGTTTGGGTGGTTTGGGTGCTGAAATCTTGAAATTCATATGGGTTAAATTTTTTTTTGGAATTTTTCGCGGAGTAAGAGATTTACAATCATTAATACTAACTTTAAATAAATTCTTAATAAATACTTTAATCCATTCCGTATTAGCGTAAGGTGGCGCATTTGATATGCGAATAGAGCCCATATCCTTCTTTTTTTCAATGATTGGTTTGGTCTTTGTTATCTTTTTCTTCTGTTTTGTTTTAGTTGTGTGTGTAGAAGACTTTTTTAATTCATCTGCTAACGTAGGCGGAGATTGGATTGTGGATATTTTATTAATATCTTTGTCATTTCTAGCATGGGATGTGGATATTAAATTATTATCAGTACCTACTTACATTGAAAGATGTACCTAGATTGTGCATTTCAGTAGCGATTTCTTGCTGGTTATTCATTACAACTTCTTTCAGCTTTTCGTAGAGTGTGTCCAATCTATCAATGACGACCACGGTATCTTTAACAGCTGCTTTGTCAATCATGCTTATCCAAGTAAGGCTTCAATTTAATGTCAATAATGTTTCCAATACGTTTGTCGAGATCATTGGTTACGGTGGATAAATATTTATTAAGTTGTAAATCAATAGCTGTCTCAATTGTTGTTAACAGGGTTTTCTGTGTTGATTTAAAATATTTTTGGCTATCAATAATACAGGAATTTAGGTTATCAAAAGTTTTAGCCATTTCTGCAAAATTGTCAGAATTGCATTTAATTGTCTTCTGACTCATATTCATAAAATCGTCGTTGTCAGATTTTAATTCTTTGATGTTTTTCATTAGCTGCTCTTGGATGTCACGAACAATATCTTCTGTCTGTTGGCAGTCAGAACATATAAAGTAGTCAGCTAAGATTGGATCATGCCAATCTCTGTCACGAAATAAACATGAGCCATGGAAGGATTTCTAGCAGAACCCTTTACAAGTAATATACTTTGATCTTCTATCAAAGTTAGAGCATGATGGTAAATCGCACTTTTTTGCCATTTTAGAATGTAAAATTAAAATTACGAATAATCACAATAAAATTAAGTTGAATTAAAATTTCTTTAATATATAAATAAAAAAAAAAAAATTGCAAGTAAGCACAAAAAATTTAAGTGTAGGTCAAGAAAAATTATGTAATTAAAAAAATAAAATAAAATAAAAGTAATTTTATCCGCAACACAACTTAACACGTTAAAGACAAAAAATTTATTTAGATCTACAATATCATTTTTATGTTCCTTGAATATGTGAATATTTTTTATTTTTAAACTTTGTTTTTATTTCTATAATGTTATTTTTTTGTTCCGTGAATATGTGAATATTTTTTTTTTTTACTTTTAGAAGCTATTTTTTTATTTTAAAAACTGAATAATGTTTATAATATGTAAAATTAAACATACATACATATATAGAAAAAATACATTTTTGATTGTTTTACCAAATTATAAATTTTTGTAGGTCTTTTGATGTTGTGGAACCAATCTAATTTTTTTCTATTACTGTGAGTCTTTTATTACACGATTTTTTTTTAAACGGTATTCTCTGGAATACTGGAACCAATCTACCGTGTAAAAAGAGGATTGGGTGGATAACATTTTATAAGAGGAAATTAAATTTTTTATGTAAAGAGAAATTTTTTTGCCAGGAAGTTGTGCACCTTTGAAAAGGATGTTACTTAAAATATTAACAAAATCTCTCTAGATATTGTGGTCTAATGTAGTTATAAATAAACAAATTAATGACTTTCTTCAAATTTTATTTCTTTTTCTTCAACGAAAATTTTTTTTTCAAGGTGCAATTCCTATTTACTTTCTTAAAATTTTTTTTTTCAACGAACATTTTTTTTACAAGGTGCAATTCCTATTTACTTTCATCAACTTTTATTTCTTTTTGTTCAACGAAATTTTTTTTTACAAGGTGTAATTTCTATTTACTTTCTTCAAATTTTTTTTTTCAACGAAAATTTTTTTTACAAGGTGCAATTCCTATTTACTTTCATCAACTTTTATTTCTTTTTGTTCAACGAAATTTTTTTTTACAAGGTCCTATTTTTTACAAAGTCCTATTAACATTATGAATATTATGTAAGTTTTTCTACAATTCATATAAATAATATTTTGCTTGTTAATTTTTTTTTAAACACGTTATAAACAAAGTGAAAGGTTTTAGGGAAACATTATCATTATTTTAGCGGCGTTATTTCCAGTTTGCACAGTTTTATTTCGTTGGGAACAACTTCCTTCAATAATTCAATAAATTTTTTATTAAAATCGGCTTATATGAACAGGGTGTTAGTTGAGATAAAAAAGCATAAAAAAAATTTTATACGAGCTGCAAAAAGAATTCTTAAGGAAGATAAACCTAAGAATTCAGATACTTTAGCTGACATTAAAGACCTTCTGCAAAAGCAACTGAAATAACGATCGAAAAAACTGTAAAGATATGTAGAAATAATTCAAGAACAGATCTCACCAAGGCTGTTCTGTCTTCGTCGAAATTTAACAAAACATAAAGAGGTAGTTGCGAAATTTTTAATCAAGATTGACTTGCAAACACAAGAAAAGCAAGTAATTTCTTTCCGCTCAAACCATAACCGATCAAATTCTTATAACAATAATAATACTTAAAGAGAAAATTCAAGAGGGCAAAACAATTTTAATAATCAGAATCGTAGGAACTTTGATAATAATTATCAACAAAATCGACAGTTTGACAACAATAATTTTCGGTATCCACAAAATAATCAAAATTATCGAAACAATGGGGGTAATAATAATTATAGAGGGAACAATAACAATCGAGGGAATCTTCCAATGAATAATAATATAAATTTTAATGTTAGATGCGCGGGAAACTTCCAAACCCCCCAGAATGGGCTGCGGGACCGGGAAAAAATTCAAGATCAAGAATACAATCCCCAAGAATAAATTACAACCAATTTAATAATCGATTTCCGAATCAATCAAAACCAATTTTTCCAAATCGTAAAAATCATGTTAACTTAGCATCAAGAAACGTTTTCAATATTAACCCCAATTTTTCAGATTACATTGTTCTTCAATCTAATTTAGATCAGCACGGTTCCACATTTTTAGTGGATACCCAGGCTGATATCTCATTAATTAAAATATCGTCAATTAGTTCAAAAGCCAACCTTAAAATCAATACTCAAAATATAATTAACATTACGGGCATAACCCAAAAAAAAGTTTAAGTACAATTTCAGTAGATTTTTTATCAAATACATAATAATCACTTGTTTAATTCATGTCGTCCTTTCAGATGGAATTCTCGGCAAGGACTTCATAAAATTTTTCAGATGTCAAATTGATTACGATTGAATGAAATTAACTTTAAATTTAAGAAATTCGTCAATTTCTTTACCTATATTCGAAAATCCGACAGAAAATTCAATCGTTTTACCTGCTCGTAGCGAAGTCATTCGAACTTTCTCACTACCAAGCAACGATGCTTGTATAGTTTTAGATCAGCAAATAGCTCCTGATATTTTAATACCTCGTACTATAGTAGCATCGAAGCAACCTTTACTTAAAGTTTTTAACCTTTCCAACAAAATTAAAGTCATTTCCAAAAATATAGTTTTGAAAACAGAACCTTTACAAAATTTCAAAATTTTAAAACTAGATCATTCAAATAATATAAACAATTAAGACACAACTACGGAGCTTTTAAAAATTATTGCTTCAAAAACGAAATCTCCTTATCAGGAAAAACTTTTAGAGCTATGTGAAAAATTTTCAAATATTAGGGAGATAAAATGTCGACAAATAATTTTTATAAACAAGATCTCCGAATAACTGGCCATAATCCGGTTTACATTAAAAATTATAGATTGCCCTATACTCAGAAAGAAGAGATCAATAAGCAAGTAAATAATCTTCTAAAAAACAACCTAATTGAGCCCAGCCAATCGAACTATAATAGTCCAATTATTTTAGTTCCGAAAAAAGGTTCAGAGAAAAAATGGCGCTTGTGTATCGACTATAGATTAGTTAATAAAAAACTAATTGCCGACAAGTACCCTTTGCCAAGAATAGAAGATATTTTAGACAATTTAGGTAGATAACATTCTTTTCAGTGTTAGATCTCTATTCTGGTTTTCATCAGGTACCGTTAAATGAAAAATCACGAGATATTACCGTGTTCAGAACAGATAAAGGCTCTTTTAGATGGAAAGTTTTACCCTTCGGTTTAAATGTTTCACCGAACTCATTCTCTCGCATGATGGCGTTAGCTTTTTCAGGTTTATCATTATATTGCTTTATATAGATGATATTATTTGCGTAGGTTGCTCGGTAGATCACCATTTAAAAAATTTAAACGATATTTTTCGATTTGTCAAAAATTTAACTTAAAACTTAATCCTGATAAATGCTCTTTTTCCAAATCAGAGCTCACTTATCTTGGTCATAAGTGTACCGACAAGAGAATTTACCCTGACAGTTCAAAATTCGATTGTATTAAAAATTATCCCATACCTAAAGATAAAGATGCGACAAAAAGATTCATGGCATTTATGAATTACTACAGAAAGTTTATCCCAAACTTCGCTTCAATAGCAAAACCTCTCAATAATATAACTAAACTTAAAGTAAATTTTTTCTGGTCAGAAGACTGCCAAAACTCATTTCAAATTTTAAAAAATTGTCTCTTAAATGCTCCTATCCTACATTATCCTGATTTTTCTAGACAGTTCATTGTTACTGTCGACGCTTCGAAACTTGGAGTAGGCGTAGTCAAGAAGTCGACGGAAACGATTTATCTTATGCTTCAAGAAGTTTCACTAAAGGAGAGTTAAATAAGTCCACTATTGAAAAAGAATTAGCAGCAATAGATTTCGCAGTTTAACACTACCAACCGTACGTCTATGGTACTAATTTTAGAATCAAATCAGATCATAAACCCCTTATCTATCTATTTTCTCTTAAAAATCCAAACTAACGCGAATGAGATTAGATTTGGAAGAATATAAATTTACGATCGAATATATAGTAGCGAATACGTAGTAGCCGACGCTCTCTCGCGAATCACTGTAGATGAATTAAAACTGTTAGGAACCGAAAATCAGCAAGTTAAATTAATTACTCGATCGATAGCGAAAACATTAGATAAAAATGCCATTAGTAATACAGAATCGAAAAAGGTTGTAGAAAATAATGAAAAAATTAAAATATACGAAGATAAATTTAGTTATACACTCAAAGAATTCTGTCTGTTTTTGTAACAAAAATATTTGTTACTTATACAGATAAATCTTTTCGAAAGGGGCCAATAGGGCTGTCTGTTGATTGCATCTGTAACTTTTGTCTGTAGAAATAAATTTTCAAAATAATAGAAAAAAAAATTTTTATTTTTTTTTTTTTTTTTATTTTTATTTATTTTTTTTTTTTAATTTTTAATTTTTAATTTTTATTTTTTTTTATTTTTTTTTAATTTTTTTTAATTTTTTTTATTTTATTTATTTTTTAATTTTCTTTTTTTTAATAATTTCGATTTTAATTTTTTATGCCTTGTTCGGGATTCGAACCTCGAACTACAGCATTGCAATCAAACACTCTACCACTCAGCTATAGTCTTAAAATTATGGATGTGTGCAAAATAGAAAATATAAATTATGTATACTGGTGACTTTATAAACAAATAAAAACCTTGCATCGTTTTATTATATAAATAAAAATACAAAAATAGTTTCAAAACCTTACATCGTTGTAACCGAAAATCTATTTTTCGATTTTCAACAAAATTATTTCTAAAACGTACTAACTAATTTTTTGATTTTGTTAATTATCAGTCAAATAGTGTAAAGGTTAATTCAACAGATGTTTACAACAAACCATGTAATTCTACAGAGCCTTTTTTGTATTTATTTTAACTAAACATTATGTTGGAGTAGGCATTTTTACATTTAAATCTGTTAGTTGCAACAGATACAGACAAAAGAACCATCAACAGACAAAAATCTTTTGAGAATTACGGACATAATTTTTTGGGTGTAAAATTCCTCAAATTATATTTAATGATATAAAAAGCTATAAGATTTATAGAAAAGAAAAGTTAAGACACAAAGTAGATATACAATATAAATATAGTAATTTGACACCAGCGTCAAAAATAAATAAAATTTAAAAAAAGGAAACAATTTTAGGATTGTTTTTAGAAGATATTCAGGAAAAACTTAGTAAAATGAAAATTGATAAAATTCAAGTAAATAATGACTATAGCATTTTTAAACTTTTTAGTATTCAAAACTTTATTGAAATTTCTAAGGAAATTTTAGAAAATTTAGAAATTAAAATTTAGTAAATAAACCTAAAGAAATTAATAATATAGTCGAACGAAATGACCTTTTAAACCGTTATAATAATGACCCGATTTTCGGCGGGCATGCAGGCCAAAAGCGCCTATACGCGAAATTAAGATCCAATTTTTATTGGAAAAATATGAAGAAAGATGTTGCAACTTACGTTAGAAACTGTGTAAAATGCAAATTAAATAAAGCTAAGATAAAAAATATTGAACCCTTAGTAATAACAGATACACCCCAAAAGGCATTTGACACAATTGTAATAGACACAATTGGACCATTTCCGAAAACTTATTTAGGAAATCAGTACGGTATAACTTTAATGTGAGATCTGACACAATACCAGTGAGAAACAAGGAAGCCAATACTATCGCGAACGCTATCTTTGAGCATTTCGTACTTATTTACGGCCCAATGCGGAAAATTTTATCCGATTGCGGTACAGAATACGTGAATAGTATTACGGTCGAATTGTTTAAACTACTAAATATTGATCACAAAGTTTCGACCCCTTATCATCACCAAACAGTTGGTACGATAGAACGTAACCACAGAGTTCTTAACGAATATTTAAGATCGTATATAAATAGTAATCACACAAATTGGGATGAGTATCTCAAATTATTCACTTATAAATATAACGTAACTCCTAACGTAAATTTCAACTTGGAATATTCGCCTTACGAACTAATTTTCGCAAAACCACCAAACGTTCATGACTTTTTATTAGATAACAGAATTACACCTGTCCAAAAAAAGTAAAATGTCAATTGCAAAACTCACACAACGTAGTAAAAAGATACCTAGAATTGAGAAAAGAAAAACAAAAACTTACTTACGATTTGAATTCAAGAAACAAAATTTTTGAAATAAATGATTTTATATTAATAACAGAAGAGAGTAGGAAAAAATTAGATCCTCTCTATTCAGGACCTTATAAAATAAAAAATATAAAAGGATCCAATATTGTATGTATAAACAATAAAAATAAAGAATGTACGGTTCATAAAAATAGAATTGTGAAATATGAAAATTAATACTAATAAAAAATTATTTTATAAAGAATAAAATGTAATTTTAGTCCAATTAGCAAAATATGAAATATGAAAATATAATTTTTTTTTAGATATGAAAATTAATTTAATAATAAAATTTTTAAGATAGAAAAATTAATTTAAAAAGAAAAAGAATTAAAATTAATTTTATTTAAAAAAAAAGGGAGGTACGCTCAAATCAAAATAATTTATTAAATTTATAATTTTTTTAAGTTTTAGTAGAGTTATTTCTACTTTAAATTCAAAATGTATCAAGTATTTACAAAGAACTCAAAATCAATACTAGATTCTAACATTTCATAATTTGTAAGGATTATTTTCGTAGTTAATTCTAAGTCAAAATTTATTATTGATTTACTATGAAGTCTAAAATCAATAATACATTTTAACTTTTAAAGGAGGGAGGTGTAGTGCCTCCTTATTAAATAGACTATTGTCTTAAGTAAATACTCACAGTTAGGTATAATGAGTGAGTTTTCATAGTATTAGTATAATAAGATAATATATAAGATAAGATAACTGATCAGAGAGAGTCAGTATAAAAAGTAAGCATTCAAACAGTCAAGTATACTTAAATAAACATATAATGAAACTTTTAATTGAATAACCACACTTTACAATATAACCACCAAACGATGCTTAAATCAAGCATCAGAAAAAAAAAAGACTTATAGAAAAAAAAACATTAAACACAAAACATAAAAGTTTCGTTTCTGAAAATAACGAAATCACTAGTGACATAACACATAACACAAAGAATAGTTTTCCTAGTTAAAAAAATTTAAAGGAAGAGAGTAGGTTTTCCAAATATCGGGATTTTCTGTAACCGAGGTTATCGGATAGTAATTCTAGAATTATCCGGCGGATACCGGATAACCGTATAAAAATAAACAAATAATATTGAATCTAATTATGAATACTATTTATTTTTTATAAATAAAATTTGAAATATATTATTACATTTTTTGATTTTTTTCATTTAAATAATAGTATTTCACGAACACTAATGCATTAAGTGATGCACAAGAAAGACGAGTTCTAATTTTGGTACAAAAATTTCCTGAAACCGAAAAAGTTCTCTGAGTCTGTTGAAGTCGGCTTCGCTGTAGGCCCTAGTTTGCTTGGAAAATTCAACAAATTTAATTTAAAAACTTAAAATTATAATTACTATCCTACTTATCTCGGAAAATTTAACAGATTTATTTTGAAAACTAACCGTGAGATTTTTAACGGATATCGGATACGGTTAAGACAGTGGCGTGCGGTGACTTTTATTTGAAGGTGTGCAGAGTTGTTCCACTCTTGGAGTGACCCAGAACCAATGACGATGACGTAGAGGGACTATGGTTCCATTTTTTTTTTTTTTTTTTTTTATTAATCTAGATTTTAGTAAATTATAATTTATAATGTTTTGAATTAAATTTAATTTCACAATAGTGCTTCTCCTCAAAAAAATTTTAAAATAAAAATATTCTGTGTAAAAAAATTCATATATGTTCAAGAGCTGCTTAAAATCAGATGTGGAGGAAATTACCCTAGATCTTAATGATCACACAGGTATAAACCTCGCAGTAACTGAATTAACAAGCGCCTTGACACGAGCATACCAAAACTCCTGTCCGATCTATAAGCCGAAAGATAGGTACTATCATAAATGGATGAATAGAGATCTAGTAGCACTCAGGAAGAAAACCAGAAGACTCTATAACAGAGCAAAGAACAATTACCAGGACCACATGTGGGAAGAATACAAAAAATCCCTAAAACTTGAACTTCACGCCAACTATGGGGGAGTTCATAGAAAGAAAACAGGAATAGGGGTACTCCACAAGGAGGCGTAATCTGCCCACTGTTATGGCTGGTAGCGATTAACCCACTACTAGAAGAACTAAATGAAGAAACCATTGAGACCAGTTGCTATCCGATGACGTCTCAATACTAGTGACAGGGATGAGAGGAGAAGAAATAAACTCCAAAATCCAGCAGGCGGTTGATATGGTAGGACGTTGGGCAAACCAATGCGGTCTCAAACTCAACCGCAGCAAGGCAGAATTATGCCTTTTCATTAAGAAAAGAAGAACTGAAAACCTCATACTACCTACAATAGAGGGGATTAGTGTGGAGCTAAAGGATAAGGTCAAATACTTAGGAAGCACTCTTGACAAAAAACTCCTTTGGAATGTTTAGATTCGGGAGAAGAAAGAGAAGGCACTAAGAGCCTATTGGGCGTGCAAAGCAGCCATAGGCAAAACATAGGGCCTATCACCAAAGATAACACATTGAATCTACACTTGTGTCGTCAGACCAATGATCACACACGGAGCAGTCGTATGGCCGGGAACAAACAAAAAGAAATCGATCCGACTCCTAGATCAAATACAGAGATCAGCCTGTCTGGGAATCACAGGAGAAGCAAGATCTACTGCAACAAGATTAATGGAGACAATCTTGAATATTAGACCACTATTCCTACATGTACAAGAAATGGCTATAAAAACAATAGCCAGACTGCGCATGACGGGAGAATGGGCCAACAAACAGAATCCCACTTACTATGAAAGAATATGGGAAATAAACGAAGAAGTTGGGAATGAACAGTTTTGTTCTGATAGTGTAGTTGAGTATACGCGTTTTTAATCTGTATTATATTTATCGTTTTTTTTTTTTTTTTTATTCAAATGAAAAAGAAAAAAAAAAAAACACGAAGGAGTCATAGAACTGCCGACAGAAGTTTATACTTAAAAGATTTATTAAACTATGAAATAATAACAGTGGCTACAAATGATGGGCTGCTCAGTACAAAATGTAAATTAAAATAAAAATATTTTAATTTACATTTTGTACTGAGCAGCTCATCGTTTGTAGCCACTGTTATTATTTCACAGTTTAATAAATCTTTTAAGTATAAACTTCTGTCGGCAGTTCTATGACTGCTTCGTGTGTTTTTTTTTTCAGGTAATATTAATTTCACCGGAGCTACCTATTTTGAAAAAAAAAAAATTTTTTCGTATATTTGCGTCGGCACGACCTAACCGTACCTCCCTGCCCAAAAATTTTTTTTCAGGTAATATTAATTTCACCGGAGCTATCTATTTTGAAAAAAAAAATTTTTCGTATATTTTGCTCCGGAACGAGCTAACCGTAGCTCCCCACCCAAAAATTTTTTTTCAGGTAATATTAATTTTACCGGAGCTACCTATTTTGAAAAAAAAAAAAAATTTTTCGTATATTTTGCTCCGGCACGACCTAACCGTAGCTCCCCACCCAAAAAATTTTTTTCAGGTAATATTAATTTCACCGAAGCTACCTATTTTGAAAAAAAATTTAGTTTTAAATAATTTGTAAAGGAAAGATTTTTAAAATTAATTTGAATTTAAATTTTTGGCGCCAAATTATTTTGGTTTTATAAATAACAAATGATTATTGAACTACCTATTTTGAAAAAAAAATTTTAGTTTTAAATAATTTGTAAACGAAAAATTTTTAAAAAATAATTTGAATTTAAATTTGTCGCGGACAATTATTTTGTTTTTATAAATGACAAATGATTATTGAGTGGACCACAAATTTTTTTGAGTATTGAAACGTCAAAAACCACGTCAGTTCGAATTCGATTTCGAATGTCGAATGAGTAGAATGAAAATGAATGTTTACCCCCTACAGAATCACTCAATTATACCATACAACGCGCCTAAAGAAGTATAAACTTCAAAAATTTAAATTTGAATTCTATTGTTGTGCTTTGACCTTTTTTATTTGTTTTATGTGTTGTGCAAAAAAAAAAAAATATATATATATATATATCGCTATTACATACAAAACTACTGTAACTCAAAAATTGTAGTTTTGAGAAAAACGCGATTAAAGTTACATATTTTTTGTCCTAATTTCCTTCGTTATCAATTTTTTTTGCATCGGAAAGTTTAAAATATTACAATTTTGACTCGGGATACTGCCCAAACAATTTTAATAAGAATACAAGTTTAAAACTGGATTTTTTGAATATTTTATGTTTTAGTTTTATCTTTTTCTCAGATAAATCAATCGTAACTCAAGTTTCAAGTTTTTGATTTTAGTTTCTCCTTTTTTTTCATCAAAAATATTGTAAAACAAACTACTACTAACTTTTACTTGCAACATTTCCGAAAAAAGTATTGAAACTTCAGTTACATTAATTAAAAACCCCGAAATTTCTGTTTTAAAATATTGTAACACGACGAATTATACTTTCATTAAATTTTTGGCAATGCAAAACTATTGAAACTCAAGTTTCAATAACTCAAGAAGTTTCTTACAATATCGTAAATATTGAAACTAAAGTTACTATAAATAATTATTTCGAATTGTTATTCAAAATAATAGTAAGTCGACTTCGTCGTAGAAGTTAGTGGATTCGTCGTAGAAGTTAGTGGATTAGACGAATCGATAGATATTTTTATATTATTTCTTTGAGTATCAATAACTGGAAACTATTGTAACTTGAGTTACAGTAGTTTTGTATGTTATAGCGATATAATAATAATAATAATAATAATAATAATAATAATAATAATAATAATAATAATAGTAATAATAATAATAATAGAAATAATAATAATAATTAAAAAAAAAAAAATTAAATTGAATGATCGCACAACATCGTGTCGTTGACGAATTTTACTTAAAAAAAATAAAATTATTAAAAATTTTGACGCGGTTACCAAGTCTCACTTTTTTTCTATCCTATTCCCGTACACTTTTCTTCATTCGCTTGTCGTTGCCGTACCGAAAGTCAATAAGGCTGTAAAAACTGTTGACCGCCGGTTCGTAGTTCGTCAGCTTGTTATTGGAACATACTAGTTTTCTTAAATATACACTTTTAGGTTAGGGATGAGCAAAAAATTTTTTATAAATTTTTGTAACATCCGAGGTTTGGAAGCGAATTTCCAAGGCGTTCAAATCCATTTGGCCTCTACTAAGCCAAATGTTCTGGCTCTAAGTGAAACCCAAGTAATGGACAACAGAGACCTCAACCGTTTTTCAATCCCCGGTTATGATCTTCACTCCTTATACGTGGCCCATAGAGGAGTCGCTGTTTATAAAAGGAATGACGTTGCTTGTTATCCTATTAAAGATTTAAAACCATCAAGCCCCTTATTAAATTTTCTTTGGTTCAAAATAAGAACCAACAAACACGTCATCCATTTTTGCTTCCTTTACAGGAGCCCGCAACTGACTGGCACTGATTACGTAGTAGAGTTTGATTTGCTGTCGGGCCAAATTAATCAGGTTCTGGCGAAAAATCCAGAGTCTGAAATTTTGGTTTTCGGTGATTTCAACGTACACAACGTATTATGGCTTAGTCATTCTAATCGCAACAGTCCCGAACGCAGATATGTAGAGTTTTTTTCAAGTCTCAATAATCTGACTCAATCATTTCTGAACCCACCCACATTCCAGCAGGGCCGTGCCTGAGTTCATGGCCGCCTGCGTGCAAGCTGGTAAAGCCGCCTCTAAGCCATATGTGGAAATATAGAAAATATAATTTAAACCACAAACCATTTTGAATTGATTTTTATTAATAAATTACACCTATTATAAATTTAATAAAAGGGATTAAAAACATTATGTTAAAAAAAAATCTCACTGTGAGAAAAAGGTCTTGGTTTTGCTTTGTAGGGTTAATACAATCTCGACTGAAGTGATTTTTGATATGAGTGAACTGGATTTTGAAATTTTTTTTTTGTTTTTTTGGCTTAAATTGGTTTTTAAAAAACTTGAACATTATTAGCTAAGATTGTGAAGAAAAGGAAACAGATAAAAGTTAAACGCAGAAATAAAGCTAAAATATCACTCTCCAGGGCTCTTTAATTTTCTAAACAATTTTTAATTAATTTTTTTTTAAATTTTCTTTAATTTTTTTTTTATAAATTGCAGCTTCTGCCCAGAAATAAAATTCAAATACAGTATTTTGAAACTCCCCTAGAGGTGTTTTTCTTAAATTTTTTGTCGCATTTTTCACAGCACTGGAGAGTGATATTTTAGCTTTATTTCTGCGTTTGATTTTTTTATTACCTGTTTCTTTTATACACAGAGAGAAATGATTAACATTAATTATTAATTTTTGGAATATTTCATGCGATTTTTGCGCATAATATTGAGCTATAACTGGCCTAAGAATAATTTAATACATTTATAACCGAGATTGTGCGAAAAAAATTTGTCATTGGGTATTAAAAGTTTCTCATAAATTTTGATTTGCAATTTGAATAAATTATTCTTCTTTTAGATTAAACTGTGAATCTTTTTTAATAATTTATTCCTCGAGTATTTAATAAGTTAATCAATTTTAATCAAAAACTATGAAACAAAAATCATAAAAATTCCTTATTTATTACAATTTCATTCCAGTCAATGAATAATTTATTACAGTATTTCTCTTACTTTATTCACTTTAATTGAAAAAATTATTCAAACATTGGAACATTTCATACCACAGAGTTGGAAATAGATCTTATTTTATACCACTAATTTTTATAAGTCATTCTTTAATTTTCTTGAATTATTCTTTCAGGTTTAATAAATTAATCGAAATATTTTACTAATCTGACAGTAAATAAAGCCAATCTGGAATGAATTATTAAAATGTTATAATAATTTATTCCTTTCATAAGGCATAATATAACCTAGAATCTAGAATAAATCAAACAAGAGAAGGAGTAAACCATGAGAAAATTTGGAATAATTGTTGCTTATGTAATGAATGGTATATACCACTAAGGAAGATTAAATTATTCCTTCGTTACAGAATAATATATACTTCAAAATTATTAAATTAAGAAAATTAACTGAAAAATAGTTTTTGGTGAATATGTAAAGAGCAAAACAAACTAATCCTGTATAAATTATCGTTTATCGTTTAAATTAATAAAAAAAGAGCGCTAGTTTTGGTAAGAAAAATCCGATATTTATTTCGACTATACCACAGATATTTGTTCCTTATGTTGAAAGCTGTTCACATAAGGTACAAAAATTTGCCGAATTAAAAGCAATGCGTTTTTCTTACTTGAACTTGCTTTTTTGATAATTTGAATTTAAAACGATAATTTATCCCGAATTAGTTTGTTCTGCTCTTCACATTTTCATCTCAAGAAACTATTTTTCAATTATTTTTCTTAATTTGATAATTTTGAGGTATATTATTCTCACCAAAATGTATATTCCAGCATTATAAGCTCCGCAAAATTCATTCTAAAAGGGATAACATACTGCTGTATTCATGAACTCATAGTACCTGTAAATTAAATAAAAATGTATCATTTATTTTATTTAAAAATTATTTTATTTGATTTTAAGTTAGTTTATTATTATTCAATTTAATAAAATTGTTTAATTATTCTTAAACGAACTAAAATTACAAAATACAGATGAACAGTATATTGTAATTTTTGTCTTATTTTAATTAATTGCACAAGTTTTAAATGAGTATAAATCACAAAGCAAACTTCTGAGCATTAATTACATTTATATTATTATTATTGTTTTTAGATTTATATAATTTCGATTTCTCTGAAAAAATTGAAAATATGAAAAATTTTAAAATAAATGTTCAATGCCTGCAAAAAATTCTGAAACGAATGTATTTAACCATCGGACACAATTACAAACTTTAAATCATCAGTGGAACCTATGTCATATAAAGCAATTAGAATGTGTTGAAAAATTTGGTTTTCTCTGCAAAACTCCTTTCTTTTGTTTATTGTTACAGAAATATCGGACACACTTTTCAATTCTTTAGAAAAAGCCTTTATTGATTCGCTAATACTAACTTTCCAAATTCTGTTGTCAATCTTCTAACGAATATTTGGTTAAAATACAGCTTTAAACGATTTAGAAAATTGAATTTTTTTTCAGTTCTGAAAATAAAATAAAAAAAAAAAAGAATTTGAAAAAAAGCAAAAATACAATGTTAGATTAGACTCAATTGCAAAAACTACAATTAAAAAATATTTTACCTGAATTGCTTGAAAAGTTTTTGATAATTTCCATTACAGGCCATTACAGGATTTAGAAACTTGAATTTTTCAATTCTGCAAATAAAATAAAAAAAAAAAGAATTTGGAAAAAATATAAAAATACATGCGTTAGATTAGACTCAATTGAAATATACCTGAATTGCTGAATTTTACCTTAATTGTATTCGTTCCGGAACTTGACAAATTTTTCAAGATTATCGAATTATGTCAGTTCTTTGAACAGCATGACACTGAAGCTAAATTCTGGAATAAAAGCAAATATGAAACATTTTTGCGAACAATCCAATACTATATGAAAAAATTACCTTTGATTCTCTACAATCATTTAAAAAACTAATTATCTCGGATGCCAATTCCTTTCCCAAAAAGGTATCCAACGTTACAAAACTTTCTAGAAAAAATTCAACTATTAATGGATATATTATTTGTTAATGTAGAATTCTAGATCTTTAGTTCTTCAAACTTTTACCTTTTGGGAAAATAAAATAATAAAAAATTTTTATATTTCTGTAACAAATTAATAAATTACATACCAAAATAAAAAATATTTTAAAATTTTAAAGCTTTTCTTACCTCGTGATTTTGATATCTAATAAATTTGTTGTTCGGTTTTTTTTTATTATTATTTAAAATGCACAACTTTTTTTTAAATCTGGAAAAATAAATTTCAAAAAATGCTTATTATTAAAAACAATAATTATTCAAAAAACCGATCTATTTTTTTTTAATTAAATAAATTTAATTTCTTAATTTTATTTCATTTTTTCAAGACCTTTAGACTGTACTAATGCTTCGAATTGACTAATTTCTCTAGGTATATCATTCTTTTTGTGGAATAAATTAATAAAAGAATGATTCTGCAATTTCAAAATTTTATTCCAATTTTTTAATAAATTATTAATTTTTGTTGCAATTTTTCAAAAATCAATCGAATTAAGATTTTTTTGGAATAAATTCAACCTTTTAAATTTAATGATATTAACAAAGAAATTAACAAGTTATTCCATTAAGGGAATCATTTTTAAAGTTGTTCTTTAGACTTTAATAGTTTCTTCCAACGTTTAACATAATTTATTAAAATATGAACTCGAATGAGTATATTTTTAAAACAGGAGTGGAAAATCTGTGGGTAATGACCGATAGTTTTGCGGGCCAAAAGAGTATTTTTGTATATTATATAAAAATATTGAGCATATTATATAAAAATATTCTACCCATTGAAAAACGTTATTAATATAATATAGTATTATAAATATATAATTAGTATATATATACATTTTTATATGTTTCGTTGATTAATAGAAATAAACTGATCAGTTCTTCTTCGGTGAACAGTTTTAATTTTATTCAATAAATTTTTAAATTAATGATACGTTTTAATGTTTCTTAAAAACTAATTCTCATATATATTATTAGTTTGTAGCAGTTATTTCCGGAAGTTCTTTTTGGTGTAAATAAACAATCAATTTCCAATTTTTACCAGTAATTTATTTACGAAATTTCAGACCGAGTATAAAATAATATTTGCAACAGTCTCAATCAAAATGTAATGCTAATTAATTACATAAATCCGAAATTATTCTTAAAATTTTTTAAGAATTTAGATTATGTTTTAATCCAGTTTGTTGAACTCGCGTAATGGAATATTAATCTATGAGACAACAAAATATTTTAGTTTTTATTATGACTATCAAATTGATCAAACAAAACAAAGTTTTGTGTGGCGGACTTAGATTATCTGAAGATTTTTATTTGAACAAAAAGGTTGCGCTTAACCCCAAATTCTACTTTATAATACCATAAAACTTCTAAGACAAACATTTTTTTTTATTTTTTTAATCGTGTTAAATTAATTTTAATAGACGCATTTTTCTTATACCTATTATAATTGAGACAGACTTGAATTTGTTTTTATTAGTGAATAAAATATAATTTTCGTAATTTCTGACTATTTTAAGACGGCTTACAAATTTGAACATTGACGTTGAACATAACGGCGTTGCCTTATTTATTTTAAAAAAATGGATACAATATTCTTTAAAAAGAATAATTTATTAAATCTAAAATGAATAAATCTTTAAGATCTTATCTCACAAATCAATCCTACTTTTAACGATTAATATCAACAAAAAAAAACCCGAGATTTGAAACAAAAAAAAAATTAATTTGTTAAATTATTTGAATAATCAAAGCAACTACATATCTTAAATTATACCTACTTATGGAAAGACATCAATTCTATAATTTTTATGAAAAATATATTATAAACTATTCTGTGACAGGAATATTTTCTAAAATAAAAAGTGAATAAATTATAGGTCTTGTCTCGAATAATTTATTAAAAAAATTTATTGATTTGTGAAAATACGAAAAATGTGTGTTTTATGGAATAAATCATTCCATAATTATCGTAAAATATGTTATTTTGAGAATAAAACTACATTTTATTAAAAATACTGGAATAAGTTATGCAAAAACAAGAATAGTTTAATCACAGTAAGGAGTAATTACTAATTTTATAAACTTTTTTAGCTCTGGAATAAATTATGAAACTAAATTGGAATACTTTTTTTGGAATGATATTTGTCAAATTGGGAATAGTTTATTAAAATATGACATGGTTCGTGACATTTTGGAGTAAATTGAACCATTGTTTTATTATTTTATGATATGCGAAAATTATGACATACGATGGAATGATTACTGCCACTTTTATTTCTCTCTGTGTACTGCACAATCTCAGCAAATATGTTCAAGTTTTTGAAAGGCTTATTTAATCTTAAATCGAAAAAATTATTAAATTGACAATTATAATGGAAAAACAGATATTTTTCATTGCGGGCGGCGCCCGCAACGAACTATTTACAGGCAAGGCCCTGCATTCCAGATATAAACCATGAGGGTCATCATCTCTTGGATCTGTTTCTGACATCGAACCTAGATAATTATTCAATTAGTTCCCCCCTTGGAAACTCCGATCATTGCTAGCACGTCTTTCTCTCTTGATTGTGGAGCAGGTTTATCTAAAGCTCCTGGAAGACTGGTATGGACCTATTCCCAAGCTGATTGGGATGGACTCACTGGTTTTCTTGAACGGATGGATCTGTCTCACTGCTTCTTGGAGAGGGATGTTGACCTTTGCACGGCTTTCATTACCGAAAGTATTCTGCTAGGGATGAAACTATTCATACCCCATAAAAAAAGTACAAAATAAAACGAATACTAAAAATCCGTGGTTCACCTATGCAAAGGCCATAGCCGATAGAGATAATGTTTTTCGAGAGTATAAACAAAACAATTCTTTAAGTTCACTGAAGCACTGGCGGGAGGTCAGGAACAGATGCAGTACAATTTGTTGTCAGCAGAAGATTTTGTATACCCAGAGGAAGCGTCAGGAAATATTAAAGCTTCCTAAAAATAGCTTCGCTAAAAGTATACAACAAAACTTTTGTTCGCCTTCATCTTTTCCTCCCCTTGTATATGGTGACCGGATCATATCAGATTCAGTTGGGAAGGCTAATTTGTTTGCTAAACTTTTTAGTCAAAACTCAACACTCGCAGCTTCAGCTCAAGTTCTACCTGTCTTGCCTCAAGTAAACTCTTCTTTTGGAAGACTTTACATTAGGCAACGTGCTGTTTTAAAAGCTCTCAAAAATCTGAATGTGAAAAAGTCAACTGGCCCCGATGGTATTCCTAAAACATACTGCCTGTGTTCTGGCTAAACCTCTGCGCAACCTTTTCTATCTTTCATATTCACTTGGCATTTACCTTTTCTATCTTTCATATTCACTTGGCATTTACCCCACCAAAAGGAAAGTTGTGCAAGTTCAGCCTATTCCAAAATAAGGCGATAAATGCGATTCCTCTAACTACAGGCTTACTTCTATTCTTTCCAAAGTAATGGAATCCCTCATTAATAATAAAATTAAAAAATACCTTGAATGCAACCAATTGCTAAGTGACCAGCAATATGGTTTTCGTACGAATAGATCGACTGGTGATCTGATAACGTCAGTCTTCACAACTCCGGTGAGGCTTGTGTTGTACCCCAAGGGTGTGTTCTCTCCCCAACCCTCTTTTTAATTTTCATTAATGATCTTCTTCAATCAACACTCAACCCCATCCACAGCTTCGCCGATGACAGTAACTTGGTAGCATGCTACGATTTTATTAATAGGAAATCAGCATCTTCAAATGCTGTTACTACGAAACTTAATTTTCTAGAGAGTAGCATAAATCACGACCTTTCCAAAATTTCACAATGGGGTCTTCTCAACAGAGTTGAGTTCAACGCATCCAAAACCCAATGCTGCCTAATTTCTAGAAAGCTGTCAACTTTTGATCCCCAATTTTCTTTTCAAGACGTAAGTATTGGAAAATCTGGACGCCTAGACATTTTAGGCTCGAAAATAACTTCCGATCTAAGTTGGAAAGCTCATATTTTCGAAACGGCAAAAAACGCAGCGAAATGTCTTGGCTTTTTAAAAAGATGTAAAGAATACTTTTCCCCCTCTGATCTTTTAAATATTTACAAATCCTACATACGACCGAAATTAGAATATAATTCACATGTATGGGCTGGTGCTCCTAAAACCCATCTTGAGTACCTGGACAAAGTTCAGAGAAGGGCTATTAGATTGATCAACGATCACCAAACCACCAGCTCTTTAACATCACTCAATCACCGTCGCAATGTAGGTTCACTTTCGATTTTTTATAAATACCTTGTTGGAAAGGATACGTGTTCCCTGGAAGTTAAGGCCCTACTTCCTCCACTACTTCAAGTATTTTCACGCCAAACACGTACCGCTTCAATGTCACACCCATTTTTGGTCAAAATTCCCAAATGTGATAGAACGAGCTACGGAGATTCGTTTTACGTTCACACCTCGAGAATGTGGAATGCTCTCCCATTAAAATTGTTCCCGACAGCTGGCGCACGTTTGACTTACGACTTGCGCCGCTTTAAGAAAAGTGTACATGATTACCTACTAACGTCCCACTTTTAAATCCCGTCTAAACTTCCTTTCCATTACCTAATCCATACTTCTTTAAGTATAAAAGGTATCCCACCTAGTGATTTGGTGATTTTAATAAAAAAAAAAAAGGAGAGATATCCTTGGGATAAAATCTCAGGGGTCCTCAACCTGAACGCAAATTTCAGGATTGAGGTAACCAACGAACGAAATGGAGAGCACTGTGGCTTAGGAATATTCTGCCAAGAACTAAACGTAACACACGCTGCAACCATTGGTAACCATGCCACGGTACTACAAACCGAGACAATGGCAATCACAAAGGCAGCCAGCATTATGTTACAGAACAAAGTCACGGGGCGGCAAATCAGAATTTATTCAGATAGCAAAATGACGCTTTGACACTTAGAAAGACAGAAGTATGATCAAAAACTACTCTCCAATGCATACAATCGCTAACAGAGTTAGGACAAAAAAACCAAATAACTCTAATCTGGGTAAAAGGACACTCAGGAATCTAAGGGAACATGGAAGCAGACAAGCTAGCTAGACAGGGAGGAAATGGCGGACTGGAAAGACTAAACGCTTTCCATGATGTCACAAGACTCAAGAACCTGATAGATAGCGAAATCTGCAATGAACACAGGAAGATCTGGCTACAAACAGAAGGGAACAGAAACATCAAACAGATGTGGGGAAATCTGGACAAAAGAAGATCGGATCTGGCCCTAGGGCTGAACAGATCGGATCTTAGAATGTTCACAGGTGTATGCACAGGACATATCTTCAGGAATCACGGATTCCGTATTGGAAGAACAACAGATAGGCTTTGCAGGGGATGTGGAGAAGAACCGGAAACGATGCCACACGTACTGTGTAAGTGTCCTACAGTTAGAACAAGAAGAGCAAGACTGCTCGGGTCCTACTTCTGGGACAAGCTCAGAGAACTACAGGGACATAAATTAGAAGAAATTATCAGGTTTGTTAAAGGAATTGGATGGCTCGATGAGGACAATTAGACCTGCCGAGTAGGGTAGTACAAAGGTCCAACAAGCCTACATGCAAGGAGAGTGGTTGGTGGAAAGTTTTTTTTTTTTTTTTTTTTTTTTATTAAAGTTACCAAATCACTAGGTGGGATACCTTTTATACTTAAAGAAGTATGGATTTGGTAATGGGGATAGGAAATTTAGAAGGGATTAAAAAGTGGGACAGTTAGTAGATAATCATGTACACTCTTCTTAAAGCGGCGCAAGTCGTAAGTCAAACGTCCGTCAGCTAACGGGAACAATTTTGATGGGAGAGCATTCCACATTCTCGAGGTGCGAGTTGAAAACGAATCTCCGAAGCTCGTTCTATCACATCTGGGAATTTTTACGAAATATGGGTGTGACGTTGAAGCAGTACGTGTTTGGCGTGCAAATACTTGAAGTTGAGGAAGTAGGGCCTTTACTTCCAGGGAACACGTATCCATTCCAACAAGGTATTTATAAAAAATGGAAAGAGAACCTACATTACGACGGTGGTTAAGTGATGTTAATGAGCTGGTGGTTTGGTGATTGTTTATCAATCTAATAGCCCTTCTCTGAACTTTGTCCAGGTATTCAAGATGGGTTTTGGGAGCACCAGCCCATATATGCGAATTATATTTTTCGAGTTAGTCTTTAAACCAGCTTTAATGGATGCCTTAGAGATATTAAGGTCAAAAACATGATGATTTTTATTAGCAAAAGCAATCATTCTAGAAATGGGATCATTGCATCCACATTCGGTTCTATGGTAAGCAACTTCAAATAAGTTAGTAGTACGGAGGCTTCTGGTTTAACTCGAAAGTTGATCTTCTGCAGAATAAAAGGAGAAATAATTTCACCAATAATAATTTGATGAATGAAAACAACATCATCAAATTCACGTCTGTCTTGAAGAGATTCAAGCTTAATGAGATTTAAGCGCTCTCTATACGGTGGAAGGATTAACTTATCTTCCCAGGGAAGATGCCTCAATGCAAATCTAAGAAATTTTTTTTGGACGGATTCGCCTCTATTGATGTCGACAGAAAAAAAGGGTGACCATACTAGAGAGGCATATTCTAACAATGGTCTTACAAGAGATGTAAAAAGAAATCTAGTAATAAATGGGTCACAGAACTCTCTTGACCAACGTTTAATAAAACCTAGAGTGGAATTTGCTTTATTTACAATTGAATTTACATGTGGTTTAAATGTCAATTGGTAATCACATAAAATCTCTAACTTCATTGACTCTGGGAATAAGAATATTATTATTAAGTGTATACTGAAAATTAATAGGATTTTTAGACACATTAAGAAGAAGATTATTCTTAATAGACCAAAGGCCAAAGCTATTAAGGTCAGTTTGTAACAGATTGCAGTCTGAAGGACTAGAAATTGTTTTTAAAATTTTCATATCATCGGCATAAATGTTATGAGCGCTATACGAAATGATGAGTGAAACATCGTTAATAGCGATCACGAAATCAAGTGGACCAAGATGGCTACCTTGAGGCACTCCAGAAGTAGCTGTGTGTGTTGTAGATATTGCAGAGCGAAATTTGACCTGATAATCCCGAGGACCAAGCCAAGATATTTTCCACTCAATAAAAGAAGATGGGAAACCATACGCAGCCAATTTAAATAAAATAATTTGATGAGGAAGAACATCGATTTATTTGCTAAAATCCGTGTATACGGAATCAGTCTGAAAACCTTTCTCCATGTTATCCCTAAAATTCTTGCAATAAAAATGTATATCTTCAGAAATAACAGCTTGAAAAAGCTTAGGAATTGAAGAAATTTTAGCTATTGGACGATAATTTAAAACGTCAGCTCTGCAACCTTTCTTGAAAATGGGTATGATATATGAATGTTTCCAGATTTTCGGAAAATAGCCGGTTAATAAAAATCTATTAAAAATAATAGATAGAGGATTAAGGCCGGTATTCAACTGGAGATAAAATCAACTTTTTCATATAAAATTTTATCTGAGATAAATTTTAGTTGAGTGAATTTAATTTATCGGTACCCAACTGAAGATAAATGGAAATTTATCTGAGTAAAAATTGTATGAAAATTTTTTCACTCAAATAAATTTTATTTCAAAAGTTTATCTTGCAAAGAATGTTTTGAACATTCTTTTGAAGATAAATTTTGACATTAGGTCGTGTAAAAAGAATTTGACGTTTGTTGTTTGAAGAAAACAAACAAAACCCAGAAAACTAAAATAATTTTTAAACTGAAATTGGTAAAAAATATTAAAATTAAAATAATAGTTTAATTTAATAAAATAAAATAAAATTGGTAAAATTAATTAAATAAAATGGATGAAAGTTGGGAGGTAAGAAAATTAAAAATAAAATTGTTTAGGTACTACATAAGTCAGAAAGTCATGTGTCAATTTTTATCTCACTCAATAATGTTCCTTTTCAAGATAAAATTTATCTTGTACTTTATCTTCAGTTGAATACCAGCCTTTACATAAAGTAGAAACACAATTTTTCAAGATTATAGGTGGGACACCATCAGGCCCAGAAGAACAGTCAACTTGAAGCTTAGATAAAAACTTGAAAAGTTCATTCACTTCAATGGATATTGCGGTCATAGAAGTTTGCGGGCAATTATTTAAATAACTGAAATAGGCAGTATCAACATTGAAGTTTGAGTCAGAAAAAGAACTACTGGAGAAATGGTTAGCAAAAAAATTAGCTACAGTTAGGTCATCATTGGAAGAGGTATTCAAGAAATTAAGAGTTTGAGAATAACGTTCCCCTAATAAAACTAAAGAATCTTCTTGTCTTTTGTAAATACTCCTCATATTGATGCTCAAACAAGATTCTGAACTCATTGAATAAATATTGAAAAGTCTCATGGTGGACATCACTTCCGGTTATTAAGAAACTTTTCCAAGCCTTATTCTTCCTGTTTCTTAGAGCTTTAAGTTCTCCATTAAAGCAGGGAGGGGAACAAGATCTCATATCCCTTCTAGTAAAAAGTGGACATGATAATGAAAAACCATTGAAAAGAATTTCATAAAAGGAAACAACCATCGAGTCCAAGTCGAAATCCACAATCCACATCATCAAGAAATGAAAAGTCAGCCTGGCTGAGGTAACTATTGAGTTCAATGGAATCAGTTTTCCTGAAATTGAACTCTGATGCCTTGAGCACAGCTAATACCGCAAAGCAAGTACCGATTTTCTGCGTTGTTTCTTATTTATTTTAAATAAAAATTATGAAAAACGAAAGATATTAATTTTATTGATTTTTTGTAAAAAGAATTTCTTAAAATTATTTCATAATTAATTAGAAAACTGAATTTATTTTTTTTTGCTCCAGAAAGAATTGACTACGTCACAAAATAATTTTTTTGTTTCTTTTTCACAGCGTTTCTTTTGCATCGAAATTTGGTTTTGCTGCATTTTTCTGTCACAATCATATTATAAAAAAAACAAAAGCAGTTGTTTGCAGTTGATTTTTTTGCTTTCGGGTAAAATTAGCTGTGAACAGGTTTCCGGAACATTCCTTCAAAAATTGCTTTGCGGTATTAGCTATGCTCAAGGCATGAAGAACTTTGCGGAATTATTTCATTGGACTCAACAACACTGAATATAAAATTCAAAGGAGAGTGAAATCTATCAATTTCAACCAAAATATTTGCACTTTCTTGAACAGTGCAATTAGCTGGATGGGAAAAGAAAATGAGATCCAACTGTCTATTCATAAAATTTTTGACTTTGGAAATTTGAAAGAGAGGAACTGCTGAAACAGCATCAAGAAAATCAATCTCTACACATGAGGAGGGTGTAGCAGAGATCAGGTAGTCACCCTCATCAGATTCAATCCATCTCAAATTGGGTAAATTGAAATCGCCCAAAAGTAAAAATTCATCAGTTTCTGATAACCAGAAGTGTTATTTTATTTTATTTTATTTATCTTTTTTGCCTGTAAAAGTAACAATATAACAATGCTTAAAAATTAATCGAACATTCCAAAAGATTAAAAATCAAAATATTCAAATTTACTATATATATAAAATTTTTTAAAATAAAATACAAAGAAAAACCGAAGTAAAAATAAAACAAAAGAACACCTGAAAGAAGCTATCTCACAGCATCAAGCCATAGAATCAATGACCCGACCCTTGAACACCTCACGTGAGACATGTGGTGAGTATAAGGAGCAGAACCTATTGAATGAAATAGAACACCTATTTATAGACTCATGGTTCGCATACCTAGACTCAAAAGTATGTTCTCGATGGGTGACGCAGTACTCTGGAGTTAGGATTCAGATCCACAAGTCCGCACAAATGGTGTGACTTGATGTTACCTCTCAAAAGATCAAACACAAACAGAACATCGCAAACATCCCTTCTCTGAGTGAGAGACAACAAACCCAATGACTTTAAACGCACAACATAAGATGGCAAGGAAAAACCATTAACTGATGAATAAGTTTCTCTTAAAGCGAACAAAAGAAACTGCTTCTGTAATGATTCAATTCTAGCAATATCACCGTCGAAGATTGGAGACCATACAACACTGCAATACTCCAAGGTTGATCTCACCAGGGAGCAAAAAATCCTTTTAGTAACAAATGGATCGTTGAATTCTTTAGCCCTTCGCTTGACATAACCTAGCATTCTCCTACCACTAGAGCATACCTTGTCAATTTGATTTTTAAAAGTTAGCTTTTCATCGACAAGGACACCCAAATCCCTGGCCAACGAAACCCTACGCAAAACAACATTACCTATCCGATATTCATGTGTCAATTTAGATTTTTTTCGCGAAAACGACATTACAACACATTTATCTACATTCAAAAACATTCCATTCACAATGCACCAACGGTTCAAAGAATGAACATTTGACTGCAAACGCTCACAATCCTCTACAGATTTAACACACGAGAACAATTTTAGGTCATCTACAAAATAGAGAAATTGTTGACCCAATCAGCCAATCTGTCAAATCATTAATAAATAATACAAATAAAATGGGTCCAAGGTGACTACCTTGTGGAACTCCAGATGAAACCGTTATCGCACGAGACCTAGCACTTCCAAATCTAACTACCTGAGTCTTACCAGTCAAGTAAGACTCTAGCCACCTTAGCAAACTGCCAGAGAAGCCATATTTTGACAACTTGAACACCAGAAGCTGACTATCCACCTTATCGAAAGCTTTGCTAAAATCAGTGTAAACGGCATCAACCTGAGAGTCCTTATCCATGTTTCTTAAAATGTAATTCGTATAACTGACCAAGTTCGTACACGTTGATCTACCTCTCAAAAAGCCATGCTGTTGTTCGGAGATAAAAAGGGATGCCTGATCATCTTATTACACACAATTTTTTCAAACGATTTGGGCAACAAAGACAGAAGAGCAATACCTCGATAATTGCTAACATTACACTTATATCCACTTTTGTAAATAGGTACAAGATAAGACGATTTCCAAACACCAGGAAAAATACCAGAAGACAATGACAAATTAAATATACATAGAAGAGGATCAACAATAGACGAAGACACACTTCTTAAAAACAACGAAGGAACAAGTTACTGGGGCTAATATAAATATTCAAAATGAAAATAGATTTACAAGAAGTCTTCAGTTTAATGGCAACAGCATTAATGAAAGAATAAGAAGGAAGAGAAATCAAAGTAACATCAAGGTGAGAACGTGTCGCTTTTAGAGCTTCACCACCTTTCGGAACATTGGAGCTGTCACCCTCAATATTAGGGTAACGATCTTTGCGAAAACAACAGGGGAAAAAAGTTCGTTACTAAGGATGCCTTTATAAAGCCAAGTGTCCGTTAAGGCATAAATGTCAAAATTAAGTGTATCAGATTTTAAGAAAATAATCTTACACTCAGAACGAAGTCCCCTTACATTTTGATAGTACAGGGACAGTTTTTCTAGTTTTTTGGAGAATGAGCACGTTCAAGTCGTGGTTTACGATTTTTGAAAAGTTTAATGAACGTATCCTTTGGCCAGAAGTCTTGTGACAGTAGAGTTTCGGATATGGCATTAGGAATATTTAACTTGAAAGATGAAACTGCACTGGTGGTTTTACTTATTTTGACACATTTGATGTTGTCAACGTTAATGGTAGATTTACCTCTTACGTAACTGATAACATCATCAGAGGTAGTGTCAGGCGCTAATCTTGAAATAAATATAGGAGGTATTACTTGAAGAGATCTATTCGGATTGAGGTTATTTATTATAGGAGGGGGTATAATTTGAAGTTCTGCTGATTAAGCAGGCGAATTAACATGAGAAGAGTTACCTGAAGCTGAAATGGGAGGAATAGCTGTGAGTGAACGAGACTGAGACGGGATTGTGATCTGTTCAGCGGGAGTACCCTGAAATGTTAGTAAATCCTGAACTGGGTTATTAGAAATTGGATTTAGGAAGGAAGTATTTGTGGAACTCTGAATAGGTGGTAAAATCTGAATATGGCACAATAAAGTGGCCAGAATCAGGTTGATTTCCGACGATGGTCGGAATTAAAGTAGAATTTACTTGAGAAATAATTTGAGGCTCTTCGTTAACAATAAAAGAGTTGGAAGAATCTTGAGAGTCATCGTGAGGAATTTCGGAAAAGTTATTAAGTTTTGTTACATCCGCTGAAACTATATCCAACGAAGTGGATAAAGATGCAAAGCACTTTTGCAATTTTTGGAAATCGAGATGAAGCCTTTTCAACTGAGCACAGAGGGAAGATACGGAGAGTTTTTTACAATCATCACAAAACCATTGTAATGATCCGTAATCAGACCGCTTCAACTTATCCAAAATACGGCTGTTTAGGCCAATACAAGTCATGTGAAATGAATGTTTACATATACCTCCGCAAGCCCACATAGGTTGCTGAGACACTGCAACGCACCTTCCAAAATCACATTTGAAATTCATCACTAACAGATATTCAGCTAGTGTTTATGTAAAAAAAAAGATAATTCCAAAAAAAAAAAAGATTACTACTACTAAACAGAAAAAAATTTGGCCTAAATCAAAAAGGTACACAGAATATAAACAAAACTAGAACAACTTAAAAAATGGAACAATTTATTTCGTCCCTTTTTTTTTTTTTGAAAAAAATAAAAAAATTAATAAAAATTTATTTATATTATTATTATATTTAATTATTATTATTAAACACAAAGACACTGTATACAAAATTACTTAAAAAACCAAATAAAAATTTTAAACACTGTAGTGCGCTCTTTGAGTAAATCACTCACACTCACTTTCTCTCTCTTTTAATGTATATAAACCTAGCATTAAGATTAGGTTAAGTAGTTGTAGAGTAACATTCAAATAATAAACATCACATATTGAATAATAAATATTTTATACAAACTAGAAGTGTATTGGAGTTATTTCTTTTTCTTACATGCACAAAATGCAATGAAGTCAAAAAATAAAAAAAATATTTTAATTAAAAAAAAAAAAAAACGCGATAAAGTTTAATTTTTTTTTTAATTTAATTGAATTTTTATTTAAAATAATAAAATTGAAAAAAAAAAGAGTGAAAAAAAAATTAAAATTAAAAATTTATTTTGACTTCGTTAATAAGTACTTTTTTTCTCAAAAAAAAAAAAATAATTAATTTTTTTGATGATGGAAAGTTAAAAGCAAAAGGACAAAAAATTGGATATTTTATTAACTTTTCTTAAAATTATTAAATCATAGTGGTTTTTCTCGCCAATTTAATATGGCTATTTAAAAAGAAAATTTTGAAAAAAAAATTTTGAAAAAAAAATTTTGAAAAAAAACAAAAAAAAAAATTTGAAAAAAATTGGAAAAAGAAAAATTAAAATTTAAGAAATAATTTTTAAATTTAATTAACTTACCTTTACCTACCTTAAAATTCCTGAAAAAAAATAAAATCCTAAAAATAAAAAAAAAAAAAGACAAGAAAAAAAAATGGCGACATAAAATATAAATTTATAATTGAAAAAAAAATATTTTTCAAAAAACGCCACATCATTAAAAAGAAAAGAAAAAAAAAAAAAAGGCGCAAAAACCTACGAAAAAGAAAAAAAAAATTTTTTGTTAAAAAATACAATTCAAAAAAAAAATGGTTGCAAAAAAAAAAAAAACATTAAGAAAAAAATGCAACGAAAAAAAAAATTACACATTCATACAAACTGAAATTGGTTTGAAGAAAAAAAAAAAACATTTAAAACATTTCTCTCTCATACATAAAATTTTTTAAATAAATTGACACTTCAAAACAAAATAAATTTTGCTAAAAATAAAAACTAATAAAATAAAATTCTTTCAAAAAGCGAATTGAAATATAGTAATTTCTTTTCGAACTCCATAAATATAATTTTAAAAATAAAATTAATTCAAAGAAAATAAATAATTATGAATAAACATAAATAAACATAAAATCAACAACAACTGCTGTATTATTACAAGATTAGCAGCAGCAATGACAGCAGCAGCAGCAGCAGAAGATTCGAAATAAACATTTGACTACTTTGATCAAACATAAGCAGCAGCACTAGCATAAACATCATTACATCAAGTATTTCATTACAATTAATTTGAAAAGATTTTTTTATTTTAAATTAATTTTCTATATTTAAAAATTAATAAGTTTTTCAATAAATATAAAAAAAAAAAAATAAAATTTTTAATAAATAAAAAGAAGCAATGTAGATTCAAGGTGTTACATAAACAAATAAAAAAAAAAAATACTTAACATTTTTTAAATTGAAGTAATAATTTAAAAAAAAAAAAAAATTTTTTTTTAATTTTAATTTAAATTGGATGTACACTGTTTCAAATATTTTTATAAAAAATTAAATTACTTTACATTTATTTTTACATTTATCACTTTTATCATTTATTATTACATTTGTCATTAGATATTATATACAAAATATTTTTTTTTTTCTTTATATAAAAATTATGAGTTATCACATATAAACATTATAATAATAGGGGGGCAGACAGTTGCCCAAAAGACATTTGCCAATCTGACATTTGCCCACGGACATTTGACAATCTGACATTTGACAATCTGACATTTGACAATCTGACATTTGACAATCTGACATTTGACAATCTGACATTTGACAATCTGACATTTGACAATATGACATTTGACAATCTGACATTTGACAATCTGACATTTGACAATCTGACATTTGACAATCTGACATTTGACAATCTGACATTTGACAATATGACATTTGACAATCTTACATTTGACAATCTGACATTTGCCAACGGACATTTGCCACAGGACATTTGCCCATGAAAATCGGACATTTGACAATCCGACATTTGCCAACGGACATTTGCCAATTCTACATTTGCCAACAGACATTTGCCAATTCTACATTTGCCAACGGACATTTGCCAATCCTACATTTGCCAACGGACATTTGCCAATCGGACATTTGCCAACGGACATTTGACAATATGACATTTGACAACGGACATTTGACAATCTGACATTTGACAATCTGACATTTGACAATCCGACATTTGACCAGTTTTTTTCGTTTTACAAAACTTACTTTTTTATGAAAAAAATTACTTTTTTTTTGTAAAAATTTAGTAAGTTTTCGATAGAATATTGCAGAAAAATCCTAAAATGTTGGAAATAAACCCCAGAACACGCAATTCGCAGTGTAATTTATTCACTGTGATTTATAAATATACTAGCTACGACTCTGACTGTTTTACTTTTGCAAGTGGAATTTTTGTTATCAGGTTTATAGAGAATTTTAAAAGCCAGTTATTTTATAAATTTGGAGAAAACTATCTACGGGGAATTAAGATTTATCATTTTTACTTATTCATCGAATGAACAGGTTTCCAAACCAAACCAGATTTGTGTTTTTGATCATTTCCTCTTTTTATGTACAAAACTTGAATGAAATCGGACTCCAATCAGGTTTTAAAATAGCCTGTAATAACCCACAACCCGAGGTAAAGACATGGTGTAAGTTTGATCGATTGAGCGGTAACATATAAGCAGCAGCCAAACATACTTTAAGTTTTATGTATATAAAAGAAGAAAGAAGATATTTATAGTAAAAAAAAAATGTAAATGTGTGTATATGTTACGGTGAATGTACGAATTCCGGGGAATGTGAGTTTACTTTTGGTAAATGTTAATATTACAGTACATTTACCGGCCCGATTGGCCCCATTTTTGTGTAGGGCGTAAGGGGCTTACCCCTTATCCAAATAGGGCGGTGCGGGTTGGCGGGCGGGCGAACTGGTGGTCGGTCAGTGGGATATGCGGCGCGCATCTTCATTGGCTTCTGGTTAGCAGCCGCGTAAAAGTTACTCATTATGTTATTTAAGATTTACCATAATTAAGAATTATCATTTTAAGATAAATTTTATTCGAATTAAGAAAATAAGTTAAATATATTGTATTAAAACAATTTTTAAAATATCTTATATTTTTTAATAAAATCAAAAAGTTTTCTAAATTAACAACACTATACTTATATATTAACTAAATTTAACCTACAACGCCGAACATTTTAATATTAGAATTAAAGGATTTGACTCTTTAAAATATTGGAAATAGCCATATATTTATTTTTCTTTTTACGGGTTGTTTTGGATTTAGCAAATCATTTTCCGCTTTTTTTATGAGTCCTCTTGGAGCTCATCCATTAACATTAGTTGATAAAAAGGGAGCAATGAATTATGAGCGCATGAATTATGAACTCGGAAAAAGTTTGTATGAGCGGGCAAAATTCATTTTTCCGCGCAACAAAATGTCTGTTGACCGCGCGGTCAAATTTCATTTTTTTTATAAATTGAGGCGCGGTCAAAATTCATTTTGAAAATGAATTTTGCCCGCACATTTTCCCGCGGTCAAAATTCATTTTTTTTATAAATTGAGTCGTGGCCAAAATTCATTTTGAAAATGAATTTTGTCCGCACATTTTGCCGCGGTCAAAATTAATTTTTTTTAAATTGAGTTGCTGCCGGGAACGTGAGTATTATGCAGAAAAGTTATGGAGAAGATACTATTCATTTTAAATGACTTCATACCGCGTCCCATTCGTTCGCGCGAAGCCCGTCAAGAAAAAAAAAATTAAAAAAAAGTCTCCTAGGCGGTTCGGGGCGATTTTAGCAGAGGCGGTTTTAACGGTGTCGGGGCCCCTGGCGCTGAAAAAAAAATTGGGCTCCTACTCTCTAAATTAAAATAAAATAAAACAATATTAATTAAAATTTAATGAAAAACCTCAAACAAAATCAATTTCATTTAAATATTATTTTTATAAACTAAATTATCAAAAAATAATTAAATTACAAAATTTAAAGAATGGCTCATACATGGTTAGTAAAGCGCGTTGGACTATGTTGCTTTTTATATGCGCTTGCAGACCCTAATATTTACGCGATATTTGCAGCATTGTCGGATTGACCTCTACATTTATCAATTGGTATATTACACCAAAATCGGTAACATGATTTGAGACCATAAGATTTTCGCTTTATATTTTGATGAATGCCGAACGCGTATACTGCAGTCATAGGGGAAAAAAACAGTATCTACATAAAAACTGAATATGAGAATAAAAGGTTTAAAGTTTATTAGTCGTACTGTATTATTCTTTTTTTTAATATTCTTCATTCAGTATATTTTATAGTACGGTATTTCCGTATAGTTATGCTACATTTTTTCATTATTAAAAATACATGCCGCCAAATTTTATAATTTTAACAAAATATACAAAGCATTTTACAATCAAAAAACTTTTTTGAAATTTTGGATCGATTTTCAAAAATAATTTAGCAAATTTTTTGTATTCAAAAATTTGTGATTTTTACTATCAAATGCCATAAATACTTAACTTTTTCAGATTTTAGTAGATACTGTGTTTTCCACTATGACTGCAGTATAAGAAACATTTTGTAAAATTCACGTTTTCATGGCATTGTGAATAGAATAGAAGCTAAAATTTTCTATCGCGAGCGCCGTGTGCGACGCCCGTTAGAACCGCCTGTGGATTTTAGGCCTTTTCCAAAAGGATGTTGTTCAAACAACTTTTTTTTAAAAGTTTCGTACAACTGTCACCTCTAGAAAAATCCAAAGAATTGGGTTGATTTCATTTACCGTTTCAAAAATATAAGATGAAAAGTTCAAATGCGTGAAAAAGTTATAAATGCAATTTACTCCGAAGTTTTTGGAGATTTTTGGATTTTTTTTTTTAAAACATAAGTAATTTTATTAAATTATAATTCTAGAATGTACCGTTAAGCCCGGGTGCCGTTAAAACAGAATTTAGCAACAGAACAGAATCAGCGACAGAAAAATTTATTCTGCTACTGAAATTCTGGTCAGAATCTCATGAGATTGCTGCCTTTAAAACAGAAACAGAACGATTTACTTGTCATTACGATTTTAAAAATTATTTTATTATTATTATTTAATTGTTTTCTCCATTTTCCGACAAAATAAAACTAGAAAAAACGTAAATAAACAAATACAAAAAAAAATTAAATTAAATTCAATTGACATTCTGGCAACAGAAACAGAAAATAACCTCGTTTGAGGTTATTCAAATTCTGTGGACAGAATGAATTTTTCTGTCGCTAAATTCTGTTGTAAAATTCTGTCGCACAATAAATTCTGTTCAAATGTATGGGATTCTGTTTCTGTTGCTAAATTCTGTTTTAACGTGATCCCGGCTTTACCGAGAAAATTGCAAAAAACCGTTTTTTCAAAAACATTTCAGTTACGTTTTTCAATGACATATATATCCTGAGTCCCCATGGCCGATAGTACCTCTTGGTGATGAAGTCATCGCGAAAGGACAGCCCCCTACTGCGTTCCATTCGCTTCTTTAAAAAAGAAAATTGGCCGTACAAAATGTATGAAAAAGCTGTTTTTATTTTCAATACTTGTTAAGCAATATTTTTGATGAAACTATTTCTGCATAATACAGCCGCAAATTTTGTCGCGGTCAAAATTCATTTTTTTTTCTAAATAGAGTCGCGGCCAAAATTCACTTTGAAAATGAATTTTGTCCGCACATTTTGTCGTGGTCAAAATTAATTTTTTTTTCTAAATTGAGGCGGGGTCAAAATTCATTTTGAAAATTAATTTTGACCGCCAGTCGCAGTCATAATTCATGCGGTCAGAATTCATGGAGTCGATAAAAACAGCAGGAAATGGTTTGCGAAAAACAAAACAACCCGTAGAAAGAAAAATTAATACACAATTTAAAAGAGCCTAATACCGTTTCTGCACTTGTCTGCAAAGGTTTATTCCTAAGGTCACCTTAACGAAACCCGTACACACTCTATTTTTTGAAACTTAAAAAAAAAAAGATGTTACACAAACTCTTTCCATCTTGTTTATTTTCAAATTTATAGAAAAAAGGCAGAAAAAAGCAAGGAAAAAGCATTAAAGTTGGCAAACTGACATTTTTTGTCTGCAAACTAACTTTTTTTGTCTGCAAGTGGCATTTTACGCAAAGGTTAGTTATTTTTTTTCCTTTTTTTGTATGAGTAAGACCTGTTCCCAGGTCAGTATACAGGTCAGTTCCGCTCTAAGGTCAGTTTTAAGGTCCAAGTGCAGATAATATTGAAATGTTGAGCGTTGTTGATCAAATTTAGTAATTTAGTCCTAAGCTAATTTCAGTGTTGCTAATTTCATTGAAAAATGTAAGATATTTTAAAAATAGCTTATTGTTTATAAATTATTTTCTTAATTCGAATAATATTTGTTTTAAGATGGTAATTCTTAAATATGGTAACATAATGAACAACTTTTACGCTGCTGCTAACCACAACGCCAATGCCTTTTATTTTTGTTTGAAGCTACAGTAGACTTGAGCCAATTTAAATTTACTTAATAATTGGCTCAACCTACTGTACATTCAAACGAAAATAAAGGGCGTTGCGTTCTGGTTAGCAGCCGCGTAAAGTTACTCATTATGTCGTTTAAGATTGACCATCTTAAAATAAATATTACTCAAATTAAGAATTTAATTTATATACATGTGTTAAAACTAAATCAAAAATTTGTGTAAATTCGCAACACTAAACTTATAAATTTACTAAATTTCAACAACAACGCCGAATATTCCTAAATTTAAAGGATTTGACTCTTTAAAATCGTTGCGAAATGATATTTATTTTTTAAAAACCTTTAAAAAAATTTGTAATTCTGCATTTTCAATAATTTACCTATATTTTTAGATTAATTCATCTAGTAAAATCTTATAAAGAGTACTAACTTTATGGTTTTATATACACACATTTACATATTTTTTTTACTATAAATATCTTCTATCTTCTTTTATATATATAAAACTTAAAGTATGTTTGTCTGTCTGCTTATATGTTACCGCTCAATCGATCAAACTTACACCATGTCTTTACCTCGGGTCGTGGGTTATTAGAGGCTATTTTAAAACCTGTTTGGCGTCCGATTTCATTCAAGTTTTGTACATAAAAAGAGGAAATGATTAAAAACACAAATTTGGCTTGGTTTGGAAACCTGTTCATTCGATGAATAAGTAAATATGATAAATTTTTCCCCGTAGATAGTTTTCTCCAAATTAATAAAATAACTGGCTTTTATAATTCTCTATCAACCTTATAAAAAAAAATTCCACTTGCAAAAGTAAAATAGTCAGAGTCGTAGCTAGTTTATTAATAAATCACAGTGAATAAAAAATACACTGCGAACTTCGTGTTCTGCGGTTTATTTCCAACTTAATAGGATTTTTCTGCAATATTTAACCGAAAACATGCTAAATTTTTTCAAAAAAAGCTAATTTTTCTAAAAAAAAAGAAAATTTTTGTAAAACGGCAAAAAAATTCGTCAAATGTCAGATTGTCAAATGTCAGATTGTCAAATGTCCGTTGTCAAATGTCGGATTGTCAAATGTCCGTTGGCAAATGTAGGATTGGCAAATGTCCGTTGGCAAATGTAGAATTGGCAAATGTCCGTTGGCAAATGTAGAATTGGCAAATGTCCGTTGGCTAATGTCGGATTGTCAAATGTCCGTTTGGCAAATGTCCGTTGGCAAATGTCGGTTGGCAAATGTCAGATTGTCAAATGTAAGATTGTCAAATGTCAGATTGTCAAATGTCATATTGTCAAATGTCAGATTGTCAAATGTCATATTGTCAAATGTAAGATTGTCAAATGTCACATTGTCAAATGTCAGATTGTCAAATGTCAGATTGTCAAATGTCAGATTGTCAAATGTCAGATTGTAAAATGTCATATTGTCAAATGTCAGATTGTCAAATGTCAGATTGTCAAATGTCAGATTGTCAAATGTCAGATTGTCAAATGTCAGATTGTCAAATGTCAGATTGTCAAATGTCATATTGTCAAATGTCAGATTGTCAAATGTCAGATTGTCAAATGTCAGATTGTCAAATGTCAGATTGTCAAATGTCAGATTGTCAAATGTCAGATTGTCAAATGTCCGTGGGCAAATGTCAGATTGGCAAATGTCATTTGGGCAACTGTCCGGGAATCATAATAATAATATTACATCATTTACTTTGAATTGATTTCTTCAAAATTTTTTTTTCTTCGTAAAAATTTTTAAAAAATAAATTTATAATAATATCTCTTATTATTACTCATTATTACTTATTATTACTTATTATTACATATTATCTCTTATTACATGTTACTACAAGATTTTACTTTGATTTAAAATTGCATAATTAAAAATGGTTTAACATAAGCAAAATTATGTTAAGCAAAATTATATTATTTATTTGGCATCTTTATTTTCTCTGGAAGTGATTCATATTCCAATAATAACCGGATCTAATTTTGAATATACAACATAAGGTAACCACTCCTCAAATTTATACGGACTTTCAACATAAGGTAACCACTCCTCAAATTTTTTTTTAGAGAACTTCAATATAAGGTAACCACTCCTCAAAATTTTTTTTTGGAAACTACAATATAAGGTAACCATTCCTCAATTATTTTAAGGGGACTACAATATAAGGCAACCATTCCTCAATTATTTTAATAGGACTACAATATAAGGTAACCATTCCTAAATTATTTTAATATTTCAATACAAGATATCCACTCCGCAAATATTTTAATTTCGTAAAAAAATTTTTTTATGGATGAAGCTTGCAACGAAAGTCTAACAGCTAAAGATAATTTTCGTAAAGCTTACAAACGCATTCAGAAAAACCTTAAACCAAAAAATTTAGAAACATTACAAGCAATTAAATTAAATATTGAAGAAACATATAACACCTACGTAAATACAGTTCTTCAAGCTTGTATTACATTTGAAGAACAACATCATCATATTTTAGCTAAAGATCGTCAGTATTGTTACGATAAGTTACAAGAGAGCTTCAAACTATTAAAGTGCGCAGATCTAATTCCAAAAGATATTCTATTACCGATCAAAATAAATCAAATCGAAAAAGAACAAAATATAATAGAATCAGATAGTTCTGAAGAAAATTTTGACGATACTGTGACGATGGCTCTTTCTAACCATGAATTTTTGCGTTTAGCTAGTTCACAAATAAATAGAAATTATAGTGGTGATCCACTATCACTTAAATCTTTTATCGAATCAATAAATTTGTTAGACACACTAGCAGAGACACAAGACTGAAAAAATTTATTAGCTCGATTTATTTTATCAAAGCTTGACGGAACAGCTCGCGAAGCTATAGCCGATGATTCTAATACGGTAGAACTTATTAAACAAGATCTTAATAATTCGATAAAACCAGAAAGTTCTAAAATTATAGAAGGAAAAATAAAAGCTTTGAGAACGAATAGGAACACTTTACAAAATTTTTCAGAAAAAGCTAACGAATTAGCTGAAGCTTTTCGTCGTTCACTTGTGTTAGAAGGTATTCCAACACAAAAAGCTAAAGAGATTTGTATTGAAAAAACAGTCGAAATGTGCAGAAATAATGCAAGATCTGATCTGACCAAAGCTGTTTTGTCATCGACCCAATTCCAAGACCCTAAAGAAGTAGTATCAAAATTTTTAATTGAAATAGATTTACAATCGCAAGAAAAACCGGTTCTGTCATTTAGAACAAACAATAATAATAATTCGGTTAGAAATTCTTATGGAAATCGTTCCAATAACAATTTTCGTGCAAATTATAATAGGGGAAATTTTAGACACCAAAATGAACGATTTGTAAATAATAATTTTCAAAACAATAATCGTAATAATTGGAACAATAATCGAGGTAATTTTAATAATAATCGAGGTAACTTTAATAATAATCGTGGGAACTTTAATAATAATTAGGGATTGCAAAAAAAGCAAAAAAAACGAATACCGGTATTTCGGTATTGAGCTTTACTGATACCGGGATCCCGGTTTTAATACCGGTATTCCAAAAAATAATATTTCTTAAAATAAAAAATACAAATAATAATTATTATAAAAATGAAACAAAAATTATTTAATAAAAAAAAGTAATTCATTTAATGCAAAATTTGTAATAAAAAACATACCCACTGCTAATTGCAACCTCCAATACTTAAAAAAAAATACTTTCACACTAAATCAGCAGAATTGTTAAAATATTTAAGTAAATACAAATGCAACTACACACAACAAATTATTAAGAGCCCTCACTGCGGCAAATGAGTCTTGGTTTTGCTTTGATTCTAGAGTTAATACAATCTCGACTGAAGTGATTTTTTGATATGTTAGAGAGTATATAACTGGCTCCAGGGTAGTTGAGGCGGATTTTTTAAATTTTGAGTTTTTTTGGCCCAAATGAGCCTTTAAAAAACTTGAACATATTTGCTTGGATTCTGGAGTAAAGAAAAAGATAATAAAAAATTTCAAACGCAGAAATAAAGCTAAAATACCACTCTCCAGGGCTGGTGACCTGAAATTTTGAATTTTTTTAATTTCCTAAACAATTTTTCTAAGAAGTTTCTAATTTTTTTGAACAGAAATAAAATTCAAATATAGTTTTGTGATTTTCTGGTAGATGTGTTTTTCGTACAATTTTTGTAGCATTTTTCACGGCCGTTTATTTTCTGTAAAATAAAACAAAAAAAAACTGCAAAAATAGAAAACAGAATTTCACGTCGAGGGCTCTTAAAACTTTTATTTTTTTAGTTACCGCACTTGTTTGTTATTATAAAAAACAATCTACTAAAAATATCAAAAATATTGAATAATAATTCCTTAGAAAAAAATGTAAATACCGAAATACCGGTTTTGACAAATATAATACCGGTATTGATTTTCATTGGTTTTTTTCCGAAATACCGGGATCCCGGTATTGCGATCCCTAATAATAATCGTGGTAATAGAGGAAATATAAATAGAAATTTTAACCAAAATAATTATGTACGATATGCGGGAAACGACCAGACCCCCCAAAACGGCCAGGGGGAACAAGATCAAATGCGTTTACATCAAAATTAAATAATAACGCTAATTTGAATACACATTACATTTATCCTAGTACACAATTTAATACTAACTCTCATTCAAACTCGAATACAACAAAAATTTTTTATAATTCTAATTTAAGACCAAATGCTAAGCTAAATACAAATTATTCAAACGAAAATAAAAATTGTCCTAATTATTATCCAAATGTAAATACAAAATCTAAATTAAGTACAAAAAATGTTTTTAACGTAAATCCAAATTTCTCTGATTTCATTATTTTAAATTCTAAATTAAATTTTCAAGGCTCAACATTTTTAGTCGATACTCAAGCAGATATTTCGCTAATAAAAATTTCATCAATCGATTCAAATTTTAACTTAAAAAATAATTTAAATTCTAACAATATTATAAGCATTTTGGGAATTACGCAAAATTCTATAAAAAGTTTAGGTACAATCAACGTCAACTTTGATTTTAAACATAAAATTTTATCTTGTTTACTACACGTACACTCAAAGAAAAACAACGATCAATGTAACTGATTTCGTTATCAATTTAACAAAATCGTTATCACTATGAGATCAACAAAGCCTTTTGTTAATAAAATAATGAATTTTCAACCCAACAAATTTTTTTCATATAAACAATTTTACAAATTTTTTCTTTTGAAAAAAAATTATCATATTTAAAAATTATTTTCACAAGAACTGGCAGATTCATCAACTTGACTGATGTTATTTTTCAATTTGATAAAATAATTTTGATATTTACAAAATTATTGTCAAAATATTCATACTAACTCAGAGATCTATCAATTTTACTTACGATTATTTGTCAAATTGACAAAAAAAAAAATAGATTTTCATAGTGACAAAATTAATTCCAAAATATTCAGCATAACTGAGATATTTATCAACACTAAATAAAATAATTTTGATATTGACAAAATTATTATCAAAATATTCACACTAACTAAGAGATCTATCAATTTTACTAACGATTATTTGTCAAATTGACAAAAGAAAAAAAAAAAAGATTTTCATAGTTCCCAAAATATTCATCATAACTGAGATATTTATCAACACTATTGATATTATATTTCATATTGATAAGATTTAAATGAAATGATTCTCATAGTGACTAAAATAATTATCATATTTCTTAAATTATTTTATCATACTAAAAATTACTTATCGTATTAACAAATGACTTTTCAGTTCCAGAATAGGCTCAGAATTGGATTACTTCATCTCACATACAGTATTTCAGAAATAGCTAAATATTTGAAACAAAATATTCAAATAATGTAATTTAATTAATTTGCCTTTTAATACATAATACATAAAGCTGCATATGTACATAAACCTGCATATGTGTAACTTTATTGCATGTGTAAAAGGCAAAATCAATTAGATTTTTTTAAATATATTTTATTATAAATATCTAACTAGTTTTGAATATGCTATTTAAGCTGAAAAAAACCCGGTTCTGAACCTAAAGTCGAATTGAAAAATTAGTGTTAATTTGTTAATTTAAAATGATAAAATACTTTAAAAATCTTTACCATACAAAGAGATTGTAAATCCAAAAAACTTCTAGCATTAGGTAAAACTGGTTTTCTGCTTCTTTTATCATCTTTTTGCATTCCTCTTAGCAAATAAAAGTAACATAATATTTTTAAAAAATATATATTTCTAATTTCTTACTTTTAATAATAACAAAACAAAATAGTAACATAATGTGGCACATTCGTACCGAATCTTACTTACCTTGTACACCCCGTGGTACATTTGTACCTAATCCTTGCTACTTACGTCTTATACTTACCTGGCACACCCATTACTTTGTACATGTTGCATTAAACGCAACTGTACTTTAAATTCCGAACAAAGTTTCAAATTATAAATCCAAATATTTCCAAGTATTAAAACTTGTCTTTAATTTATTTTCTAACGATAAAATATGTTTGCATAAACATATTTTATCATTATTATCTATGTTAATATTTAATTCAAGTGGATCTCATATAACAAGCCAAATATTTTCCCATACATGATTTGTCTGTTATGCACTTGTGCATACCAACACTCTCTTAAAAACTCTCTTAAATATTTTGTATTCCAGTTCATTTCCCATTATGTTTCTCTCTTTATATTCTATGAATGCAATTTGCATGCATAGAAAAATAACATATAAACTAATTAGCATAATTAATTAAGATCATTCTAAGTTTTAACGTCAGACAATAAAGTTCTTAAATCTAAATTAACTAGTTTTTATTTTACAAGAAATGCCTCCAAGAAAAGGCATCACAATAAAAATAGGAACTCCTTTCCGAATAAAAATAAGTAGATATTTATAAATTCAAAACATTTTTTAATTTTAATTTTTTAAGTTTAATTAGTAATAGAAATATAATACAATTTCTAAACAGAGGATTACCTCAGTTCACATATTTACTTAACTTATTAAAATAGGTTCAACCTACACTCTAGAAAGTTTTTGATGTAAACTTACGTCGATTATCGATGGCAATTTATTACCTTCGATAATCAACGTAAATTTACATTAGAAAATAATTACATAATTTTGGTGTAAACTACATTACTCTATAAAAAAGTAATTTTACACCAAAATTAACGCCAAAATGTTGCGAAATTACTTCCAACAGAATAAATTTAAACATAAAACGTAATATTATTAAACTAAAAATTACGCCAAAAGGTTGTAAATTTAATCCAAAGATTTAAATTTACACCAAAAAGTCGAAAATATTTTTATTAAAAAAAAAAGAAAAAATTTAATAATTTTTTTTTTTAATTTTTATTTTGAACTTTTTTTATATTTTTTTTGAATTTTTTTATTTTATTTAATTTATTTAATTTTTTTTTATTAATATTTATTTTATTATTAATATTTTTATGTATTTAAATTTCTTCTTATTTAAATTTTCGTATGCCAATCTCTTCGGGTTTCGAACCTCGCTATTTAGAATTGCAATCCAACATCTTGGCCACTCAGCTACGGTATTCAAATTTAAGATATGAGTAAAATAGAAAATATAAATTCTGTATACCTGTTAACAAGTAAAAACCTTACATCTTTATTATATAAACAAAAATACAAAAATAGTTTTAAAACCTTACATCGTTATATAAATTCTCTGTATAAATTCTGTATACCAAAATAAATTTACACCATGCGATGTAAAATTACTGTTCATGATTTAAAAATTTAAATCACACAGTGTAAATTTACTCTGTGTGGTTTAAATTTACATTCAAATATTTAAAAATTTTAACCGTTAGTGTAAATTTACACCGCAGAAAGTATATTTACACTGCAATGTTTAAAAATACAAGCTCCTTGTACACTCTACGATGTAAATTTACACTCTGTGGTTTATTAATTTAAGACATAGAGGGGAAAATTAAGTCGTAGAGTGTAAATTTACACTACAGAAGGTAAATTTACATTGTGTGGTACACAATAAATAGATTTATATTGTGTGTACACCATAAATTTACACTACGTGGCTTAATATTGTGACCCATAGAAAGTAAATTTACACCATAAACTGTAATCTTACAATATATGGTTTAAACATTTAAGCAGGAGAGTGTAAATATACACCAGTTTGTTTATTTTTACGCTCTATGGCTTAAATGTTTAAGCAAAAATGTGTAAATATACCTTTATTTTTAATGTAAAAAAAAACAAAATGTGCTTAAATTTAATTTTTTTTCGTGTATATTATTTTTTTTACGCCTTTATCGGTTGAATTTTAAATAATGGACGTAATTTTACATCAAAAATTACCATTATTATCGTTGTAAAATTACGACCAAATAGTTCTATTTTCTAGAGTGATATAATAGATATCATTTTATTTGAAAACAATATATATATAAAAAAAACGCCTACAGATATAATTGATATTTTATTTTGTAATGCAAATTAAATGTACATATATTATTTGAATAAATAATAAAAAAATATTTTTTTTTTTAAATTATTTCGATATGAAAAATACAAAAAAATTGTATATACTTAACGTACATAACGAACAATTTGGATTCATGTTTTAAAAAACTACCTCTAAAATATAATTTCAAAAAACTACCTCTGAAATATATCTATGTATAATATAATCTAATCAAAAAATTGGAACTCCGTCAAAAAATATTAATATCAAACTCTGGAGGGTAGCGTAAATTGAACAGCATATGAATCTTGAAGGCAATATCAACTGCAGACAAAAAGCAATTAAATTTATACCTGATACCGTCAAAATAAACCAAAATTGCTTCCGGCTTTAGAATTGCACCACTAATTAAAATTACCGGTTGGATTGGTTGCTTCTTCTCCAGCAATTCTTCCCAAAGGCTCTCAAGCTCTACATCTGTTCTACCAACAATTAAGAACGAGTTTTGAGAGTCTTTAATTGAGTATTTGGTACAAATTCGTTTCTGATTATTTTTATGATTTACTTTTCCCGTAGGAACCAATATTGAATGAAGCAAGTACATAATAGAACATGCCCGTTCGTCTAAAAAAGAAAACAATTTAAAAAATAAATAAAAAACACACGAAGCAGTCATAGAACTTCCTACAGAAGTTTATACTTAAGATTTAAACTATGAAATAACAGTGGCTACAAATAATGGACTGCTTTTGGACTGATGGACTGATTTTTATTTTAATTTACATTTTGTACTGAGCAGCCCATTATTTGTAGCCACTGTTATTCATAGTTTTTAAATCTTTTTTCATAATAATTAGTTTTTTTGAGATATTTAAACAAACCAAAATGTTTTTATCAGCCCCTAATTTATTATTTTTTATACATATTCTATTTTTGAAGCAAAACACAGAGCTAAGTAAAATTGTAGCAAATTTGGTTCAAAAAAATTTGCAAATTAGGCGCTCTTTGATTTTTTTATTTTAATTTATATAAATGGAAAAAACTTTTAATTAATAAATAGTGTTTTATAATTTTATAATACATATTATAAAATTAAAATGTAGCTAAAAACTTATTTGAGAACTTAGTTGAAAACTGTATAATTTCATATATGAATTAATGCAATTGAATATTGCTATAAAATGGATGTAAAAAATATTGGAAACGTTCACAGATGCATAAATTTAAGTATCGAGATGCTATTTCTTTTTAAAAATTTAATTGTGAAAAAAAAACTATCCTATTCAGAAATCAGTTTTTTAATAGCGAGTTGAATGAACTATTTTTCAATATTGTCTTATTTTCACAATAGAATTAACATAATCTTGTGATCATTCATAAAAAATTTAGACACCGGATAATAGGTATATCACTAAAGTCCCAACTAATTTTCAAACATGTTTTACCACTTACTACGACAAGTTATATGTATATATGTATTTAAACAAGGATTTGTTAATCCTGTTGTAGTTAATAAGACAATAAACGCTAAAAAAAGTACGAATTTCCCGGGAGAAAAATAAGTAAGAAAAGTGATCACATTTCATTTCATGTTTCATGTTTTTGTTTTATTTTTTTTACAGAGATCATGTAACCACTAAAGTTATAAACATTATATCCTATAAAACAAATTTATAATATTGGACGCACTAAACTCGTTACAAATAATTTTATTAAAGCCTTGAGAAACAACATAGGTATATTTTGGCATTGATAGTATAGATATCGATCAAGTAATTTATCATTATAGGTTTTCCCGGCTCAAAATATACAAAAAAAAAATTTTTCAAAATAGGTAGCTCTGGTGAAATAAAGATTACCAGACCAAAAATTTTGGGTAGGAATTCATAATTATCGTACACTTTTTTAATTTCAAATATATGTATATATAGGGCCCAATATTACAAGCAAAAAAATTACATATTCTACCAATAAAAAAATGATGTTCAAAAAAATTAAAAATTATTATGTTCAAAAAAATTTAAAAAAAATGTATTCATTGGGGGGAATCGAACCTGACACCTTGACTCTTATACTCCGATGTTCTAGCCACCAAGCCATATAGCCCATATGATTTTGGATTTCTAAAATATAATAAAAAAATTCTAATAAACCATTCATTTTTTTTTTTTTTATTTATTTGGAACAAGAAAAACTATTAATTTTCTCCATCTGTCAGTACCAATAAATTTTAGGGACGGGGGGAGTAAGGGGACCCTCGCTCGCCCTCGTCTTTTAGGTCATACCAGTACCCACTAACAAAAAAACAATTTTTGTCTTATTACTTGTAGAAATCATTTTATTATGTAAAAAAAATTTCAAATATTAAAAAAAAAACAAATCATAATTGGGTTCGAACCTGGCACCTTCAGACTTTTTTTTTTCAAAAATTAAATATTCTAAAATAATTATAATTTCTTGATATATTTAGAAAAATAATAATTCCATACAATGTTACACTTTGTTGGTCAAATAAATATTAGTTTTTGGTCAGTTTTCTCAAAATAACCAACTTATCAATGTCATTGAAGGAAAACTGGATGATTTAATAATAAAGTCATTGAAATATAAGTAAAATAAATATGTGGAAAAAAAATTAATTATTTTGCATTTGCCCACATCTTAAATTTTTACACAAAATATATACTTAGATTTTAAAATTGTTTTTAAGAAAATCTATATTCAAATAAGGAAATTTAGAATATAAGTTTTGTGTATTAATGCAATTATTTTATTAAAACATTATGTAATATCAATATTTTTTAGTAAGTAATTATAGGCGCAATGCCAATGTCAAAAAATTTTTTTTTAATAAAATTTAATTTTTAATACTATTAAGATTAAAAAAATGTTCAAAAATCATAATTTTATTATAATTTATAATGTTAAATACGGTGTAAATATTTTTTTAATTAATTATTAGCTAATAATTCCAAAATCATAACGAATAATGAATTAAATATTAAAGTTGTATATATTAAGTAATTAAATTTGAATAAAACCTATAACGATTCAAGAATAATTCATAGTTTTAAAAAAAAGTGCACAATTCCAAATGCTTCAAAAATTCTGCTTTGTTCTTTAAGGTTCATGAATACGGTTAGTGGAATGAAATAAACGGGTTCATGAATACGATTAGTGGAATGAAATAAGAGAGAAATTTTTAAAATAAATTCCAGGGATTTTAATTATTAAAGAAGACAAGTGCTCTTTTATGTTATTTTAGAAAGCTGAAATCATAAGAGCAATATGGCTGAGTGGATAGAATATCGGATTACAATTCTGAAGGTGCCAAGTTCGATCCCCCGATACTGAGAATTTTATGAACATTTTTTTTTTTTTAATTTTTTTAACATAATAATGTAGTTACGCCAAATACAAAATACCAAAGAGGGAGAGATAATAAATTGGTCAATTAATTTTTGCAGATTGATCTAATTAATTTCCGTAAAGCGTCATAATTTTTAAAGTTAAAATTTTTCTCTTAATTTAAGTATCTGTACTTCGTTTTGGTAAAAAAAAATTACTTAATATATACAACTTTAATATTTAATTCATTATTCGTTATGATTTTGGAATTATTAGCTAATAATTAATTAAAAAAATATTTACACCGTATTTAACATTATAAATTATAATAAAATTATGATTTTTGAACATTTTTTTAATCTTAATAGTATTAAAAATTAAATTTTATTAAAACATCGGACTATAAGAGTGAAGGTCTCAGGTTCGATTCCCCCCAATGAATACATTTTTTTTTAAATTTTTTTGAACATAATAATTTTTAATTTTTTTGAACATAATTTTTTTATTGGTAGAATATGTAATTTTTTTGCTTGTAATATTGGGCCCTATATATACATATATTTGAAATTAAAAAATTGTACGATAATTATGAAGATTCCCGGACAGTTGCCCAAATGACATTTGCCAATCTGACATTTGCCCACGGACATTTGACAATCTGACATTTGACAATCTGACATTTGACAATCTGACATTTGACAATCTGACATTTGACAATCTGACATTTGACAATATGACATTTGACAATCTGACATTTGACAATCTGACATTTGACAATCTGACATTTGACAATCTGACATTTGACAATCTGACATTTGACAATCTGACATTTGACAATCTGACATTTGACAATATGACATTTGACAATCTGACATTTGACAATCTGACATTTGACAATCTGACATTTGACAATCTGACATTTGACAATGTGACATTTGACAATCTTACATTTGACAATATGACATTTGACAATCTGACATTTGACAATATGACATTTGACAATCTGACATTTGACAATCTTACATTTGACAATCTGACATTTGCCAACCGACATTTGCCAACGGACATTTGCCAAACGGACATTTGACAATCCGACATTAGCCAACGGACATTTGCCAATTCTACATTTGCCAACGGACATTTGCCAATTCTACATTTGCCAACGGACATTTGCCAATCCTACATTTGCCAACGGACATTTGACAATCCGACATTTGACAACGGACATTTGACAATCTGACATTTGACAATCTGACATTTGACGAATTTTTTTGCCGTTTTACAAAAATTTTCTTTTTTTTTAGAAAAATTAGCTTTTTTTGAAAAAATTTAGCATGTTTTCGGTTAAATATTGCAGAAAAATCCTATTAAGTTGGAAATAAACCGCAGAACACGAAGTTCGCAGTGTATTTTTTATTCACTGTGATTTATTAATAAACTAGCTACGACTCTGACTATTTTACTTTTGCAAGTGGAATTTTTGTTATAAGGTTGATAGAGAATTATAAAAGCCAGTTATTTTATTAATTTGGAGAAAACTATCTACGGGGAAAAATTTATCATATTTACTTATTCATCGAATGAACAGGTTTCCAAACCAAGCCAAATTTGTGTTTTTAATCATTTCCTCTTTTTATGTACAAAACTTGAATGAAATCGGACGCCAAACAGGTTTTAAAATAGCCTCTAATAACCCACGACCCGAGGTAAAGACATGGTGTAAGTTTGATCGATTGAGCGGTAACATATAAGCAGACAGACAAACATACTTTAAGTTTTATATATATAAAAGAAGATAGAAGATATTTATAGTAAAAAAAATATGTAAATGTGTGTATATAAAACCATAAAGTTAGTACTCTTTATAAGATTTTACTAGATGAATTAATCTAAAAATATAGGTAAATTATTGAAAATGCAGAATTACAAATTTTTTTAAAGGTTTTTAAAAAATAAATATCATTTCGCAACGATTTTAAAGAGTCAAATCCTTTAAATTTAGGAATATTCGGCGTTGTTGTTGAAATTTAGTAAATTTATAAGTTTAGTGTTGCGAATTTACACAAATTTTTGATTTAGTTTTAACACATGTATATAAATTAAATTCTTAATTTGAGTAATATTTATTTTAAGATGGTCAATCTTAAACGACATAATGAGTAACTTTACGCGGCTGCTAACCAGAACGCAACGCCCTTTATTTTCGTTTGAATGTACAGTAGGTTGAGCCAATTATTAAGTAAATTTAAATTGGCTCAAGTCTACTGTAGCTTCAAACAAAAATAAAAGGCATTGGCGTTGTGGTTAGCAGCAGCGTAAAAGTTGTTCATTATGTTACCATATTTAAGAATTACCATCTTAAAACAAATATTATTCGAATTAAGAAAATAATTTATAAACAATAAGCTATTTTTAAAATATCTTACATTTTTCAATGAAATTAGCAACACTGAAATTAGCTTAGGACTAAATTACTAAATTTGATCAACAACGCTCAACATTTCAATATTATCTGCACTTGGACCTTAAAACTGACCTTATAGAGCGGAACTGACCTGTATACTGACCTGGGAACAGGTCTTACTCATACAAAAAAAGGAAAAAAAATAACTAACCTTTGCGTAAAATGCCACTTGCAGACAAAAAAAGTTAGTTTGCAGACAAAAAATGTCAGTTTGCCAACTTTAATGCTTTTTCCTTGCTTTTTTCTGCCTTTTTTCTATAAATTTGAAAATAAACAAGATGGAAAGAGTTTGTGTACACATCTTTTTTTTTTTAAGTTTCAAAAAATAGAGTGTGTACGGGTTTCGTTAAGGTGACCTTAGGAATAAACCTTTGCAGACAAGTGCAGAAACGGTATTAGGCTCTTTTAAATTGTGTATTAATTTTTCTTTCTACGGGTTGTTTTGTTTTTCGCAAACCATTTCCTGCTGTTTTTATCGACTCCATGAATTCTGACCGCATGAATTATGACTGCGACTGGCGGTCAAAATTAATTTTCAAAATGAATTTTGACCCCGCCTCAATTTAGAAAAAAAAATTAATTTTGACCACGACAAAATGTGCGGACAAAATTCATTTTCAAAGTGAATTTTGGCCGCGACTCTATTTAGAAAAAAAAATGAATTTTGACCGCGACAAAATTTGCGGCTGTATTATGCAGAAATAGTTTCATCAAAAATATTGCTTAACAAGTATTGAAAATAAAAACAGCTTTTTCATACATTTTGTACGGCCAATTTTCTTTTTTAAAGAAGCGAATGGAACGCAGTAGGGGGCTGTCCTTTCGCGATGACTTCATCACCAAGAGGTACTATCGGCCATGGGGACTCAGGATATATATGTCATTGAAAAACGTAACTGAAATGTTTTTGAAAAAACGGTTTTTTGCAATTTTCTCGGTAAAGCCGGGATCACGTTAAAACAGAATTTAGCAACAGAAACAGAATCCCATACATTTGAACAGAATTTATTGTGCGACAGAATTTTACAACAGAATTTAGCGACAGAAAAATTCATTCTGTCCACAGAATTTGAATAACCTCAAACGAGGTTATTTTCTGTTTCTGTTGCCAGAATGTCAATTGAATTTAATTTAATTTTTTTTTGTATTTGTTTATTTACGTTTTTTCTAGTTTTATTTTGTCGGAAAATGGAGAAAACAATTAAATAATAATAATAAAATAATTTTTAAAATCGTAATGACAAGTAAATCGTTCTGTTTCTGTTTTAAAGGCAGCAATCTCATGAGATTCTGACCAGAATTTCAGTAGCAGAATAAATTTTTCTGTCGCTGATTCTGTTCTGTTGCTAAATTCTGTTTTAACGGCACCCGGGCTTAACGGTACATTCTAGAATTATAATTTAATAAAATTACTTATGTTTTAAAAAAAAAAATCCAAAAATCTCCAAAAACTTCGGAGTAAATTGCATTTATAACTTTTTCACGCATTTGAACTTTTCATCTTATATTTTTGAAACGGTAAATGAAATCAACCCAATTCTTTGGATTTTTCTAGAGGTGACAGTTGTACGAAACTTTTAAAAAAAAGTTGTTTGAACAACATCCTTTTGGAAAAGGCCTAAAATCCACAGGCGGTTCTAACGGGCGTCGCACACGGCGCTCGCGATAGAAAATTTTAGCTTCTATTCTATTCACAATGCCATGAAAACGTGAATTTTACAAAATGTTTCTTATACTGCAGTCATAGTGGAAAACACAGTATCTACTAAAATCTGAAAAAGTTAAGTATTTATGGCATTTGATAGTAAAAATCACAAATTTTTGAATACAAAAAATTTGCTAAATTATTTTTGAAAATCGATCCAAAATTTCAAAAAAGTTTTTTGATTGTAAAATGCTTTGTATATTTTGTTAAAATTATAAAATTTGGCGGCATGTATTTTTAATAATGAAAAAATGTAGCATAACTATACGGAAATACCGTACTATAAAATATACTGAATGAAGAATATTAAAAAAAAGAATAATACAGTACGACTAATAAACTTTAAACCTTTTATTCTCATATTCAGTTTTTATGTAGATACTGTTTTTTTCCCCTATGACTGCAGTATACGCGTTCGGCATTCATCAAAATATAAAGCGAAAATCTTATGGTCTCAAATCATGTTACCGATTTTGGTGTAATATACCAATTGATAAATGTAGAGGTCAATCCGACAATGCTGCAAATATCGCGTAAATATTAGGGTCTGCAAGCGCATATAAAAAGCAACATAGTCCAACGCGCTTTACTAACCATGTATGAGCCATTCTTTAAATTTTGTAATTTAATTATTTTTTGATAATTTAGTTTATAAAAATAATATTTAAATGAAATTGATTTTGTTTGAGGTTTTTCATTAAATTTTAATTAATATTGTTTTATTTTATTTTAATTTAGAGAGTAGGAGCCCAATTTTTTTTTCAGCGCCAGGGGCCCCGACACCGTTAAAACCGCCTCTGCTAAAATCGCCCCGAACCGCCTAGGAGACTTTTTTTTAATTTTTTTTTTCTTGACGGGCTTCGCGCGAACGAATGGGACGCGGTATGAAGTCATTTAAAATGAATAGTATCTTCTCCATAACTTTTCTGCATAATACTCACGTTCCCGGCAGCAACTCAATTTAAAAAAAATTAATTTTGACCGCGGCAAAATGTGCGGACAAAATTCATTTTCAAAATGAATTTTGGCCACGACTCAATTTATAAAAAAAATGAATTTTGACCGCGGGAAAATGTGCGGGCAAAATTCATTTTCAAAATGAATTTTGACCGCGCCTCAATTTATAAAAAAAATGAAATTTGACCGCGCGGTCAACAGACATTTTGTTGCGCGGAAAAATGAATTTTGCCCGCTCATACAAACTTTTTCCGAGTTCATAATTCATGCGCTCATAATTCATTGCTCCCTTTTTATCAACTAATGTTAATGGATGAGCTCCAAGAGGACTCATAAAAAAAGCGGAAAATGATTTGCTAAATCCAAAACAACCCGTAAAAAGAAAAATAAATATATGGCTATTTCCAATATTTTAAAGAGTCAAATCCTTTAATTCTAATATTTAAATGTTCGGCGTTGTAGGTTAAATTTAGTTAATATATAAGTATAGTGTTGTTAATTTAGAAAACTTTTTGATTTTATTAAAAAATATAAGATATTTTAAAAATTGTTTTAATACAATATATTTAACTTATTTTCTTAATTCGAATAAAATTTATCTTAAAATGATAATTCTTAATTATGGTAAATCTTAAATAACATAATGAGTAACTTTTACGCGGCTGCTAACCAGAAGCCAATGAAGATGCGCGCCGCATATCCCACTGACCGACCACCAGTTCGCCCGCCCGCCAACCCGCACCGCCCTATTTGGATAAGGGGTAAGCCCCTTACGCCCTACACAAAAATGGGGCCAATCGGGCCGGTAAATGTACTGTAATATTAACATTTACCAAAAGTAAACTCACATTCCCCGGAATTCGTACATTCACCGTAACATATACACACATTTACATTTTTTTTTTACTATAAATATCTTCTTTCTTCTTTTATATACATAAAACTTAAAGTATGTTTGTCTGCTGCTTATATGTTACCGCTCAATCGATCAAACTTACACCATGTCTTTACCTCGGGTTGTGGGTTATTACAGGCTATTTTAAAACCTGATTGGAGTCCGATTTCATTCAAGTTTTGTACATAAAAAGAGGAAATGATCAAAAACACAAATCTGGTTTGGTTTGGAAACCTGTTCATTCGATGAATAAGTAAAAATGATAAATCTTAATTCCCCGTAGATAGTTTTCTCCAAATTTATAAAATAACTGGCTTTTAAAATTCTCTATAAACCTGATAACAAAAATTCCACTTGCAAAAGTAAAACAGTCAGAGTCGTAGCTAGTATATTTATAAATCACAGTGAATAAATTACACTGCGAATTGCGTGTTCTGGGGTTTATTTCCAACATTTTAGGATTTTTCTGCAATATTCTATCGAAAACTTACTAAATTTTTACAAAAAAAAAGTAATTTTTTTCATAAAAAAGTAAGTTTTGTAAAACGAAAAAAACTGGTCAAATGTCGGATTGTCAAATGTCAGATTGTCAAATGTCAGATTGTCAAATGTCCGTTGTCAAATGGCATATTGTCAAATGTCCGTTGGCAAATGTCCGATTGGCAAATGTCCGTTGGCAAATGTAGGATTGGCAAATGTCCGTTGGCAAATGTAGAATTGGCAAATGTCTGTTGGCAAATGTAGAATTGGCAAATGTCCGTTGGCAAATGTCGGATTGTCAAATGTCCGATTTTCATGGGCAAATGTCCTGTGGCAAATGTCCGTTGGCAAATGTCAGATTGTCAAATGTAAGATTGTCAAATGTCATATTGTCAAATGTCATATTGTCAAATGTCAGATTGTCAAATGTCATATTGTCAAATGTAGGATTGTCAAATGTCACATTGTCAAATGTCACATTGTCAAATGTCAGATTGTCAAATGTCAGATTGTCAAATGTCAGATTGTCAAATGTCATATTGTCAAATGTCAGATTGTCAAATGTCAGATTGTCAAATGTCAGATTGTCAAATGTCAGATTGTCAAATGTCAGATTGTCAAATGTCATATTGTCAAATGTCAGATTGTCAAATGTCAGATTGTCAAATGTCAGATTGTCAAATGTCAGATTGTCAAATGTCAGATTGTCAAATGTCAGATTGTCAAATGTCCGTGGGCAAATGTCAGATTGGCAAATGTCTTTTGGGCAACTGTCTGCCCCCCATTATGAATTCCTACCCAAAATTTTTGGTCTGGTAATCTTTATTTCACCAGAGCTACCTATTTTGAAAATTTTTTTTTTTGCATATTTTGAGCCGGGAAAACCTATAATGATAAATTACTTGATCGATATCTATACTATCAATGCCAAAATATACCTATGTTGTTTCTCAAGGCTTTAATAAAATTATTTGTAACGAGTTTAGTGCGTTCAATATTATAAATTTGTTTTATAGGATATAATGTTTATAACTTTAGTGGTTACATGATCTCTGTAAAAAAAATAAAACAAAAACATGAAACATGAAATGAAATGTGATCACTTTTCTTACTTATTTTTCTCCCGGGAAATTCGTACTTTTTTTAGCGTTTTTTATCTTATTAACTACAACAGGATTAACAAATGCTTGTTTAAATACATATATACATATAACTGTCTTGTCATAGTAAGTGGTAAAACATGTTTGAAAATTAGTTGGGACTTTAGTGATATACCTATTATCCGGTGTCTAAATTTTTTATGAATGATCACAAGATTATGTTAATTCTATTGTGAAAATAAGACAATATTGAAAAATAGTTCATTCAACTCGCTATTAAAAAACTGATTTCTGAATAGGATAGTTTTTTTTTCACAATTAAATTTTTAAAAAGAAATAGCATCTCGATACTTAAATTTATGCATCTGTGAACGTTTCCAATATTTTTTACATCCATTTTATAGCAATATTCAATTGCATTAATTTATATATGAAATTATACAGTTTTCAACTAAGTTCTCAAATAAGTTTTTAGCTACATTTTAATTTTATAATATGTATTATAAAATTATAAAACACTATTTATTAATTAAAAGTGTTTTCCATTTATATAAATTAAAATAAAAAAATCAAAGAGCGCCTAATTTGCAAATTTTTTTGAACCAAATTTGCTACAATTTTACTTAGCTCTGTGTTTTGCTTCAAAAATAGAATATGTATAAAAAATAATAAATTAGGGGCTGATAAAAACATTTTGGTTTGTTTAAATATCTCAAAAAAACTAATTATTATGAAAAAAGATTTAAAAACTATGAATAACAGTGGCTACAAATGATGGGCTGCTCAGTACAAAATGTAAATTAAAATAAAAATCAGTCCATCAGTCCAAAAGCAGTCCATTATTTGTAGCCACTGTTATTTCATAGTTTAAATCTTAAGTATAAACTTCTGTAGGCAGTTCTATGACTGCTTCGTGTGTTTTTTCAAAAATTAAATATTCTAAAATAATTATAATTTCTTGATGCATTTAGAAAAATAATAATTCCATACAATGTTACACTTTGTTGCTCAAATAAATATTAGTTTTTGGTCAGTTTTCTCAAAATAACCAACTTATCAATGTCATTGAAGGAAAACTGGATGATTTAATAATAAAGTCATTGAAATATAAGTAAAATAAATATCTGGAAAAAAAATTAATTATTTTGCATTTGCCCACATCTTAAATTTTTACACAAAATTTATACTTAGATTTTAAAATTGTTTTTAAGAAAATCTATATTCAAATAAGGAAATTTAGAATATAAGTTTTGTGTATTATTGCAATTATTTTATTAAAGCCATATATATATATGTAATATCAATATTTTTTAGTAAGTACCTAATTATAGGCGCAATGCCAATGTCAAAAAATTTTTTTTAAAAAATTTAATTTTTAATACTATTAAGATTAAAAAAATATTCAAAAATCATAATTTTATTATAATTTATAATGTTAAATACGGTGTAAATATTTTTTTAATTAATTATTAGCTAATAATTCCAAAATCATAACGAATAATGAATTAAATATTAAAGTTGTATATATTAAGTAATTTTTTTTTACCAAAACGAAGTACAGATACTTAAATTAATAAAAATTCTATACAAAAAATAATGATTTCAAAAATTTTACTATGAGAAGAAATTTCAGTATTCAAAAGCGACATCTATACCAAAATTCTCTTTGAATGGGAAATTTTTTGTAATCATAATAATGAATTAAAATTTTGCATTCTTTCTTAATATTAGGAAGCCTTTAGGAAAATATGTACCTATTGTAAATAAAGCGTAATATAGGGGTAATTTCTATTGAATGCAGTATTAAAATTTGAACCTATGTTTTTATTTGTTAAATATTAAAATGTTTTCTACGGAAGCACTCAATAAGTTTAATATATGAAGGATTCGTCCCTGATATATACATATAACTGTCTTGTCATAGTAAGTGGTAAAACATGTTTGAAAATTAGTTGGGACTTTAGTGATATACCTATTATCCGGTGTCTAAATTTTTTATGAATGATCACAAGATTATGTTAATTCTATTGTGAAAATAAGATTGCACGAAAAAGCTGTGAATATTTACCAAAACGAAGTACAGATACTTAAATTAAGAGAAAAATTTTAACTTTAAAAATTATGACGCTTTACGGAAATTAATTAGATCAATCTGCAAAAATTAATTGACCAATTTATTGTCTCTCCCTCTTTGGTATTTTGTATTTGGCGTAACTACATTATTATGTTAAAAAAATTAAAAAAAAAAAAAATTTCATAAAATTCTCAGTATCGGGGGATCGAACTTGGCACCTTCAGAATTGTAATCCGATATTCTATCCACTCAGCCATATTGCCCTTATGATTTTAGCTTTCTAAAATAACATAAAAGAGCACTTGTCTTCTTTAATAATTAAAATCGCCGGAATTTATTTTAAAAATTTCTCTCTTATTTCCTTCCTTCCTAATCGTATTCATGAACCCGTTTATTTCATTCCACTAACCGTATTAAAGAACAAAACAGAAGTTGAACTTTATTATTTATATTATTTAGAAGAATACTCTTTATATGATTTTAGAAAGCAAAAATTATATGGCCATATGGCTTAGTGGATAGAACACCAGACTAATAAGTCTGAAGGTGCCAGGTTCGAACCCAATTATGGTTTGTTTTTTTTTTTAATATTTGAAAAAAATGATGACGGTCGATTCTCAGAAAAATGATGACGATTCTCAGAAAAATTCTACATGAAAATGGATTTTTACCCTCTACCAAATTTCTTCCAACGCCGCTAAAGAAGTATAAACTTCAAAATATATATAAAATTTAAAATTAAAATTAAGAAGAAATAAAAAAAAAAAAATTAAAAATATCTTCTAGAAGAGCCCTTACTTTGAGAAGGGTGTTCTATTTCTTTAAACTGTTTGAACAAAGACAAACAATCTGCATCCTTAATCTTTTCTTCACAAATTTGGAAGATTTTAGTAAGCAAAGGGCTAAAAATAATTGATAAAACTCTTAGCTGATGGATACATTGTTTTGAAATCAATGTCAACCTGTAATTAATTACCATTAAAAAATAATTGCAAAAAGATCAAAGTTTGACTTAGGAAATACCAGTTTATAACCGAGCGGTTTACGATATTGGTTCCAATTTTCAAAAATTTGATGAGTTGAACTTTGTTTTGACATGTCAAGAATTCTATAGTTGGTTGTTGATTTCCAACATTGTTCTAATTCATTCCAAGTAGAATTATTCGTTTTTATTGCCTCCAATTCATTTTCAATATCATGTTCTGCTTCTATTCAGAAAATAACATAATTAATCAATACAAAATTGAAAAAAATTTGTCTTTAAATACTGAATGGGTAAATTAAAAAAAATTTCAAATTTCGAAGAACAAATTTTAATTTTTTCATCCAAATTATTTTTATATTTTGTTATGTTATTAAATAGTTTTAAATAAATAAGGTTTTAACTTTTAGGAGTAAAAATTCGAATAGAGGACTGAAAATTAATTTCAATATATTGAAAGAATCCCAAAAAATTATAATCCTTGATTGAATTCAAGGTTCAATGGTAAAAATATTTTAAAGCAAAAGAATTAAATTAAAAAAAAAAAATGAAACTTACCAAGTAACTTATTTTTGGCAGAAATAGTAATTTCTTTAGAATAATTTCGTTTTTTTAACAAGCCACTGTTTTTCAATTTCCTGAGTGAATTATAATATTTGGCATATAATGAACCTAGAGGCGCTTTGCCAGGTATTTTCATATAATAATAATCCTAAAAATTATAAAAAAGAGTTAGGGTTTATTATTTTTGAGAAACAGTTTTATAATACATACCATGTTTTCTTTTGGAAAAAGCATTACAATTTTTGTTGCTATTTGTTTGGCGATAGACACACCCCATTTACAATCATTTTGAATAAAAAAATTCGCTATTAATTCCACAAGAACTCTACGAGAACCATCGTTCAAATTGCCATTGGCATTGTATTGAGCAGTAATGGATTTACCTTGAACCGAATCATTTAAAATTTTTGTTAAGTCGAAGTCCATAGCATCCACTAAAGAAACATATGATTCCGATTTTGTTTCAATTCCAATAAATTTAGATGGTTCCAAAGAAATATTGATTTGTTGCCATTCCTTCAGAGATGATGGGAAAATGAAATTTGCGTTCCCAAATCAGCACCAGTTAAGTTAAAAAAATTTTCTAAAAAATTCTCTGTCATTAATTTCAATGTTTGAATCCCAATATTATGATCTAAAACATTTAAAAAAATATTAGTAAAAAAAAAAGTCGGAGATAGGGCAGATGACGTGAACCACTCAGAATCGGCTTAAACTTATAATCGGTTGAAACTTGGAGAGAATTTTTTTTTGTCTGATTGATCTTATTTTTTTAGGGGCTGTCCTTGAATGAGAGGGGGGTGGGGGGCGGTGGGGGGCGGCGGGCGTGGTTAGTCTTTGGGATTTGTGCTGAGTGGTTCACGTGTTCGTAGGTAACCCTGAAGTAAAAGTAGAACAACAATGTTCCGAATTATTATGAATTATGATCGATAATAGAAATCCTAAATAACATTATTTCATTTTAATAATTCATAATAACCCACTAACTAATTATTTCAAACCTTTGCATTGCTGATATAGATTTGATAAGCCCCAACTTTCCAAAAGGCTTTCCAATTCGGTATCTATCGACTCATCAGCATTTTCGACGTAAAAATCAAAGCATTGTACGTCCTCTATTCTTTCGATTTGAATATTTTCGTTATTTCGATCGATGCTGGATGAATATGATGATCCGATATTATTTGACAAGTTCATTTTAACTCAATTTATTAAATACTTTCTTAAAAATAAAAATTTAAGTATATTTGTACAATTTATTATTAATTTATGTTCCCTAAATACATTTGTTTATTAGGTAAAATTTTTTGAAATGAACGAAAAACAAAAGAAAAATAATAACAAAGAAAAAAACAGTTGCAATTTAAGGCGATACAAACTGCAAATGACTGTCAAACACAATTGATACAAGCTGCAGATGACTGTCAAACAAAATAACCACCGTACATTTATTTGAGAAATTTTTCACTTTTTTTTTTAAATAGTTCTGACACAGCACAGATGTTTTTTTCATTAATTATTATTTTTCATTGAACTTTCTATTTATTTTGAACTCTGGTTTTTTATTTCTTCCTTTAATAGCTGTCTCCACTTCAGTTTGAAACGTGTTTTACACACGAAAGTATTTTCGTTCTTTGTGTGTTTGAAACTAGTTTTAACCTGAAGTGGAGACAGGGTACAAGATGTAAATACAATTGGAGCTACAAACTATAAAGAAATGTGTTAAAATAAATAGACACCATATATTTAAACAACTATCTATGACTTAGAAGTTTTTCTAGTCTGTATTTTGGAGACGGCTAAAAATTAAATCGTTAAAAAAAGAGTTTACAGGAAATATAAAAAAATTAGTAAATAATTATTTAAAAGCTGTCGAAATAATGATATAATCACGGTTGGTAGTTGTAGCTGTATTCAGTAAACCCAATTGTGTTTACACTTTTATTATTACTCTGTCATTAGAATTTTAGATTTGTTATTTAATTTTGGAAAAGCTATATGCAGGCTAAGACGCCGTCATTTTTAATGCGGCTGCGGCCGATTCGAAAAATGATCAGTACTTATATAATATAGATGTGTTTTTTAGTAATTAATCCTAGTAGTATCTGCAAGCCAATTTCGTAGCTGGTCATTGATTTTTAAAATTCGTCTAGCGGCTATTCATGAAAAATCGTCATAAATTCGTCGCTGCGGCTTTGCCGAAAATTCACGGCTGCCTGACGTAGCCGGCTATAAATCAATGAAAGCGTCTGAGCCTGGCTATATGCATATTTTTAATCATTTCGTTCCTTAATACGATTTTATTGATTTTTATACAAGTAAATATATTCAACCTGGAGAAATACTCGACGTAACTGATACTTTTTAATAGAGTCGCGACCTTTATGATATTTTCTTATTCATAATTTTTACATTTAGTTGTTATTAACTTCTTAATATGATATTAAACAAAATATCAAAAACTACAGCAAAATACAATAAAAAACTATGAATTATGAAATATCATAAAAGAAGTGTTTTTTCAAATGTATGCAAGGTCTCTCGGTAATTATGTGAAAGCCGAATCGCGTCTTTCAACGCCGCAAAAGAATAAACGAATCAATATTTTTTATGTTTTTTTTTGCACAGTTCGAGCAATGTGTATGCGTATACGAGTTACGGTGAATATAACTCCGGCATTATTATATTGTAAATATTTTGTAATGTCACAAATAATTTGAAAATTTGTTTTAAAGTTTAAAAAATGAAATTAAAATTTTTAAAAAATTCAATAAAGTTTAACAAAAAACCAGGAACATTAACAAAAACCAGGAATAAATCAGTGAATATTTTTTAAAACATCAAGTAATTATTCAGAAATTTAAACAATATATCCTATAACTTAATTATTTTTTTAATACTAAATTATTATTTTTTAGATTCAATAGAAAAGTTTCGGTCTAACTAACAATTTTCCATTCGAAGCTTTTATCAAAGTAATTGGTGGCCCACTAAATTTATCGATTTTAATATATATTTCAGTTGATATGATTGTTTTGCAATCATCTACTTCATAAGAATATAAATGACGATTAAAATCCGAAATTAAATATTCATCAACGCAAATGAAAACATCTGTTTTATCGTCCGATAATAGAATTTTTTTTATTTCAAACAAAGCCAAATTTTCTTTGACAATTGTTAAATAAAATCCATTTTTGTATATATATCCTTTATAGGTTATTTCAGAGTAATACTGAAAGGATTTCTTGAGACCTAATTTTAATTTAATTTCTTGGGATATGCTCTCACCTTCAAGTAACTTATCTGTATTTAATTTTCCTGATACTCCACCCATTATTTTACATGCGAATTTTAATTCAAATTTGATGGCTAAACTTAAACAAATATTTTTTCTAGAAGTTAACACGGGCATACTCTTTGTATGCTTTGCTTCAAATCTAAAACACCAAAAATTTTTGGGTGGTCCACAATATTCAATAACTTTAGGGTAGTGAAGAGCAATGTGATGTTTCGGTTTTAAGGTGTCTCTGAAAAGACGTATGTATTCTGAATGATGGAGCTGAAGCAATGTCTGTAATTTTAATATTTCTCTAGATTTAAACGTATTACAAAGTAATAAGTCAATTATTTTTACTAAAGTGAGTAAAAACTTCCAATGGGAGTCTTTTTTACAAACTAAATCACCTATCATTAACGGCAAATATGAATGAAACATTTCATTTCACTCGCTGTCATTTTTAAAAAGAATTCAAATTATTAAAACTTTCAAAGTACTTTCTAAATTGAAATCGCAAGGGAAGTAATACTCCTGTACTGTCTATTTCGCTATATGATGCTTGCCCACTTTTCATAGTTAATGCTACTTCATTATTAATAGAAAAAATTGAAGGGGATTGAATAAAGTCGTTTTTATCCAACCATTTATTAAGCTGGTACTCAGAATTACAAAGAGAGAAAGGGTTTTTAATTATTGAAGGCAATTCAACTAAATCTGACTTCAATACAAAGTCAGAGTTTTGTTCAGCAATCAAAAGAAGACATGAAGAAATAGGAGCCATGATTTTTTGCACCAAAAGCTCTTGGAGATTAACAACATCTTTTCTACAAAAGTTATTTTGATTATGCAAATGCAGTACGAATTTGACCGTAAGCTTATTAAGATTATTCAAAGTCTCCCGGATATTTAACTTGGCTTTTTGAAAGCTACTAGATTTATTCTCATTATCAGTTTTAGGTAATGTTTCAGAAGGAATATCTTTTATTTTTATTTTACTCTGATTGCTGAGTACTACCTCATTATTTTCTAAAATATCTTCAGGATGTTTTCTTTTCAGATGCCGCCTGAAACTTTTTATATTTCCGAAAGACTGCGAGCACAAATATTCATTGCAGACATATGTGCTTGTATTAGTCAGAGAATGAAATACCCTCAAATGAACCACCAATGACTTATGATTAAAGTTCGATAGTTTACACTTAAAGCACTTCATTTTTAAAACTTAAACTAAAATTTACAGTTTTTCTTAAAATAATATTACTGTTTTAAAAAAGGTTGAAATTCTGCTTCACAATACGTGTCTTCCTACAATAAAAAAAAATGTATTTTTGATTACTACTAAGTATAATAAAAAATCATAAAATTTATTTAAAAAAATTAGTCGTTTATTTATTTAAGTAGCGAGAGATTTTTGGAAAATGAATTAAAAAAAACTAATCTATATAATATCTATATAGAAGACAGTGACGTTATTTAATACGCTTATAACTCAAGAACGGCTGGACCGATTTTGATGATTCCCACCGATTTGGAAAGGTCTCCTGCCAAACAAGAAGAATACCCAAAAAAAAACTCCGAGGAAGGGAAGACGGAAGGGAGAGCGGAAGAAAGGAGTGGAAGAAAGGAGTGGAAGTGAGGGCGGCAGGGAAGCCGGAAGCAAGGGCTGAAGGGCGGGGGATGAGTAGGTCGCATGTGTGGGGTGGGTTTAGAGTGGCGGAAGTGAAGCCGGAAGGGCGGGCGACAGGATGGTCGGAAGGGCGGCGGAAGAGCAAGCGGAAGGGAGGGGCGGAAGGGAGTGGCGGAAGGGAGGGGCGGAAGGGAGGGCGGAAGGGTTGGTGGAAGGGTGGGTGGAATGTAGGGGCGGAAGGGAGGGGCGGAAGGGAGGGGCGGAAGGGAGGGGCGGAAGGGAGGGTTGGAAGGGAGGGGCGGAAGGGTGGGGCGGGAGGGACGGGAGGAGCGGAAGGAAGGGATGGAAGGGAAGGCGGAAGGAAGGGATGGAAGGGAAGGCGGAAGGTAGGGAGGATGTCGGGTTGAAATGGAGAGGCGGAAGGTAGGGAGGAGGTGGTGGTGAAATGGAGAGGCTGAAGGATGGGAGGAATGGAGTAAGTTTGGCACTCCCGTGTGAAACCGGGTATTTCTACTAGTTGGAAATAAAAAAATTGTTGAACTGGACTGTTTTTAACAAAAAAGTATTATAATAAGTTAATTCCTAAAATAAGCCCTGGAACTTTGATTCAAAAACCAAACTGAACATGAAATACCTTATTTAAAAAAAATTTTAATTAAATTACTTACGTTTCAGCTATTTCAGGTTTTTGGAAATTTAAATGTTGATTTTTTTTTAAATTCACTTCTTCTTTTATTCACTTTTTCGTTTTTAACACTTTTAAACGTTTTATTTTAATTATTATTAATTAATTTGATTTATTTGTTTAACAATATTTTATTATTGTTAATTAATTTAATTTATTTGTATAACAAACCGATTGACTTTTGAATCAACAAATATGAGAAACGAAGCGTGGTTTTTCAATATTTTTTAACTATTAGTTATCAAAAGAACAAGAAAATTATCATATTGAACAAACTCTGAAAACTGTGCTGAATTAAGTTGATATTGAAAATGTATATTTTCAAAGCAACAAAACATCATCAATAGAAAAAATAATAATTAGAAAAAAATCCGGGAAAAAAATGATCTCATAACTTTTCAATATGACAATTTCTTTATCAACTTTTGAATTTTTTGACAAAAACCGTGATTAATGTGAAAATATTGAATCAATTTAATTAAGTTTTTTGTTAATGTTTGACAAATCGTTGTTAACTACACTGAAAAAAGAAACGTCTGTCATATTGATAAAAAAATGTTGTTGAACACAACAACATTTTTTTATCAATATGACAGACGTTTCTTTTTTCAGTGTAGTTCCAGACGAATTTAATATCCCTTCGGATGGTATTTTAGGCAAAGACTTTCTCAAATTTTATAAGTGTCAAATAAATTATGATTCTATGCAATTAACACTTAACAATAATTCTTATTCTTTTTCAATTCCAATTTTAGAAAACCCTAGTGAAAATTCAATTGTTTTACCTTCTAGATGTGAAGTCATTCGTACTTTTATTCTTCCAAATGATTCTCCTTGTGTAGTGCTTGATCAAGAAATCGCACCTGATATTTTCATTCCACGTACGATAGTTTCTTCAAAAACTCCTTTAATTAAAGTTTTAAATTTATTAGATAAAATTCGAATAATTCCTAAAAACACTTCACTTAAATCAGAACCTCTTTCAAATTTTAACATCCTAAGAATTGACACAAATAAAAATCAAAATAGAACAAAAGAATTACTTCAAATAATATCTAAAAATACCAAACCGCAATACCAAGAAAAATTATTAAATTTATGTGAACAATATAGTAATATTTTCCATATGAAAGATGATAAAATGACAACAAACAATTTCTATACACAAAATTTAAGAATAGATAACAATACTCCGGTATATGTGAAGAATTATAGACTTCCATATTCCCAAAAACAGGAAATCGACGATCAAGTCAATAAATTATTAAAAAATGATCTTATTGAACCAAGCCAATCTAATTTTAACAGCCCTATCATTATAGGGTAAGCGGCTGATTCATCGCCTAGCAATTCATCGCGAATCAATTCATCGCCAGCAATTCATCGCCAGCAATTCATCGCCAAGCAATTCATCGTCAAAAAGTTCACCGCCAAGCAATTCATCGCCAAGCAATTCATCGCCAGTAATTCATCGCCAGTAATTCATCGCCAGCAATTCATCGCCATTAATTCATCGCCAGTAATTCATCGCCAGCAATTCATCGCCAGCAATTCATCGCCAGCAATTCATCGCCAGCAATTCATCGCCAGCAATTCATCGCCAGCAATTCATCGCCAATTGGTGATTGGGTACAGGCGGTGCCCAAACCACTAAATACAGAAGCTTTTTTCTTGGAAATGCTCCGTTTTGGAGATTTGGCCCTTCAAAATTTTCATACATTTTTCTATGAAAAATTTTTTTTTTCTTTCGAAATATATATATAAAAAAAAAAAAAAAAATTGTGTGGCAGAAACTTGGTGAGGAAGTAGAGGCGGTTCCCAAATCAACAAATTCAAAAGTTTTTTTCTCGGAAATGCCCCGTTTGGCAGATATGGCCACTCAAAATTTTCATACATTTTTCGTCGGCAAAATTTTTTTTCTCCGAAATATAAAAAATAAACCAAAAAAAAAAAAAAATATGAATCGCCAGCAATTCATCACCAAGCAATCCATCACCAGCAATTCATCGCCGCCGGCGGCGATGAATTGCTGGTGATGCATTGCTTGGCGATGAATTTGCTGGCGATGAATTGCTGGCGATGAATTGCTGGCGATGAATTGCTGGCGATGAATTACTGGCGATGAATTGCTGGCGATGAATTGCTGACGATGAATTGCTGGCGATGAATTGCTGGCGATGAATTACTGGCGATGAATTACTGGCGATGAATTACTGGCGATGAATTACTGGCGATGAATTGCTGGCGATGAATTACTGGCGATGAATTACTGGCGATGAATTGCTTGGCGATGAATTGCTTGGCGATGAACTTTTTGACGATGAATTGCTTGACGATGAATTGCTGGCGATGAATTGCTGGCGATGAATTGCTTGGCGATGAATTGCTAGGTGATGAATTAGCCTAGATTCCATTATAGTGCCTAAGAAAGGTTCAGATAAAAAATGGAGATTATGCATAGATTACCGTCTCGTAAATAAAAAACTAATTGCAGATAAATATCCACTGCCAAGAATAGAAGACATATTAGACAATTTAGGCAGACCAAAATTTTTTACTGTACTCGACCTTTACTCGGGATTTCATCAAGTTCCACTTAATGAAAACTCGCGAGATATAACATCTTTTAGCACAGACAAAGGTTCGTTTAGATGGAAAATTCTTCCATTCGGTTTAAATGTATCACCTAACTCATTTTCTAGAATGATGGCATTAGCTTTCTCCGGTCTTACACCGTTACAATGTTTTCTATACATCGACGATATCATATGTATTGGCTGTTCAGTCGAACATCACCTTAAAAATCTTAAATCTATTTTCGAAGTTTGTAAAAAATTTAACCTTAAACTAAATCCTGAAAAATGTCTATTTTTTAAAAATGAAGTCACATACCTAGGACATAAATGTACTGATCGAGGTATATACCCAGATAGTAGCAAAATAGATACAGTTAGAAATTATCCTGTACCAAAAGATAAAGACGCTACCAAACGATTTGTTGCATTTATGAACTAATATCGTAAATTCATACCAAATTTCGCATCTATAGCAAAACCCTTAAATAACATGACTAGACTTAAAGTAAATTTTTCTTGGACACAAGAGTGTCAAAAATCTTTTGAAATTTTAAAAAATAATTTAATTAATCCTCCAATCTTAAATTATTCAAATTTCTCAAAACCTTTTATCATTACTGTTGACGCTTCTAACTTGGGAATAGGATCCACCCTAAGTCAGGAGATCAATGGCAACGATTTACCAATTTCTTATTCTTCGAGTAGTTTTAAAGAAAAAAAAAATTAATAAATCACAAAATAATAAATTCAACGAAAGTAGCAACATTCCAAATGAAAAAAAAAATTTTAGATAAAAATGAAAAAATTATAATTTATGAGGATAAATTTAATTACAAAATACCTCAACTAATCTTTAATTCAATTGATAGTTGTAAAATATACAAAAAACGTAAATTACTATACAAAAACGAAATTTCAAATATTTACCAGACATTAGAGCAGTGGTTCTTAACCTTTTTAGCTACCGGCACCCCTAAAATTTTCAAACAATATTCTCGCACCCCTTACCAGAAATTATTGACTTATATAAATTAAAAAACAAACATTATGCAAAACATATTTTTTATACTAAATTAAATTTTTTAATAAAACACTAAAAAAATATTAAACTTCTATCTATTATTGCTATATTTTAGCTTACCTTTTGAATTTGACTTTAATGTACCAAATTATATTCTAATAATTAGAATATAAATATTCAACTAAACTTGTAAAATTAACTTGTATTAATTGTTTTATTATTAATATTTAACTTTTAATATTCAACACAAAAATTCAAACTTGTAATAATCAACACTAAAATTCAATTATTTTTAAATCTTTATTCAATGTAATGTTCGAATCAGTATTTATATTTCTAAGAATAATCGCAACAATCAACTAAAATTTCGAGGAAATATAAAAATCACTATAGAAACGCATTTGAATTTTTGTAATTGTAGAAAAAATACAAAAATTAATTTGTTTCTATGGTTTATAATTTACAAACATATTTAAAAAATGTTTTGTGAATAAAAAATTTACTAACCAAAATGAATTTTTAAGATTAGTTTTTTATTTTGCTAGCTACACGTGAATTTGGAAAATTACAATTTCGCACCCCCAAATATTCAAGCTCGCACCCCTAAGGGGTGCGTGCACCACCGGTTAAGAACCACTGCATTAGAGCCTGGATGTAGTAAAATTCTAAAAAAAAGAGACAATTCTAGCATTGTTTCTCGCTCAACTAGAAGAAAACTTAATTAAAACAAACATTTATAAAATTCAAATAAATAAAGAAGCTGATATTTTAAAATTATTCAATACGAAAAAGTTTATTAACATTGCAAAAAAGTATAAAGAATTAGAAATCGCGATAGTTTCACGTACATTACCCATTATTAGTACTGGGGAAAAATTAAAAAATAAAGAGATATAAGATAAAAAAAGAAACGAAAAATCATTTCAAAATGAATGATAAAATTCTTCTAAGAGAAGAAAATAGGAAAAAATTAGATAAACTATATTCTGGCCCCTACACAATTATAAAAATAGATGGTTTAAATATAACTTTTATTAATAATAAAAATAAACCTATTAGGGTGCACAAAAACAGAATAATTAAATATAAGGATTAAATAAAAATGTAATGAATTACAAAATAAAATAAATAAGTTATGTATTTTTAGTTTTCTAGTTTTAAAAACAAAATTTGGTACCAAATCAAATCGAAGTTAAGTTAATTTTTACAAATCGAAATTAAGTTAATTTTTGCAAATCGAAAATAATTTAAAAAAAAAAATTACTTTTATAGAAATCAAAAATAATTAAAAAAAAAAAAAAATTAATTACTATTATAATAATAAATTAAATAAATAATACTTATACATTTAATTATATTATAAAATTTTTCAATAATTGAATTTCATAAATTTATAGTAGATTATTGTATATGTAACCTAAATTTGTTATTAATTAAGAGTTCTGTATACACAAAAATACATTGACACGAGTCAATACTTATATCACGAGACCGAAGGTCGAGTGATATAAATTGACAAGTGTCAATGTATTTTTGTGTAAATACAGAACGAGTTGTATAACAAATTTTGTTTACATATCCAATATACTGTTTTAATGCGTAGGGGAGAGGTAGTTGCAAAGAGAGAATATTTTTTCTTCTCATTTTTTCTCATTTTTTTTTTGTATTTGGCTGTATTGAAATATTGTGAGAGATATTATGTTTGTTTAGGTATTACGTAATATTCAATACGAAACATCTAAATGATTTCATTATTTACGCTGATGCATCTAAATTTTTTCATTATATACGCTGATGCATCTATATTTTTGCATTATTTACGCAGATGCATCTAAATAATTGCATGTGTATTTACAAATATAATACTCCATTTAGTGAACTAAATTCTATAGCACTAAATACAACATAACGATCCCTAACGCATTAAAATCTATTATACTAACTAATAATAAAAAATTTTACTTTTATTTTTGTTATATATATAAATTTTTAATATATTACTTTGGTTAATTAAACTTACTTTTAGTCAAGTAAACTTTCAAAGTAAGTTTAATTTCCTAAAGGAGGGAGGTGTAGTGCGCTCTTTGAGTAAATCACTCACACTCACTTTCCCTCTCTTTTAATGTATATAAACCTAGCATTAAGATTAGGTTAAGTAGTTGTAGAGTAACATTCAAATAATAAACATCACATATTGAATAATAAATATTTTATACAAACTAGAAGTGTATTGGAGTTATTTCTTTTTCTTACATGCACAAAAAGCATGACAACACATCCGACAGACAACCGCTATGAGTAAAATCAGAAACGAAAACTAAAGATCGTTCTCATTTAAATTTTTTGCAAGGCAATGCCTATAATATTAATCTTTGATTTCTTTTTTGTTAATTTTCCATTAAATTTGAATAAAAATATAATTTTTTTTTTGGAACAGAAGAAATTTTTATGTTGTGTGGTTTCTAAAATAAATATTGGAATCATAAAATTGATTTTTTTACATAACTCTAGCTTTAAAACTTTTTTACGGCTCTCTAGCTTTTCGAGTTTATTTTATTTCTTTCGAGGTTTTTTTTTTCGAGGTTTTGTTTTTCGAGATTTTTTTTTCGAGGTTTCTTTTTCGAGGTTTTTTTATTCGAAATTTTTTTTCGAGTTTTCTTATCACTCCCGTTTTCAAAATTTTTCACCAAAACATTTTTTCTTAATTTGGGTTTTTTTTTTAAATTTCAGATTTTCTTGGCAATAATAATTTTTTATAAATTCGGGAACATTTTTACTTTCTCTTTTTTGAAAATTCCTCACCAAAAGAATTTTTTTACTATAAATTTTTTTTTAAAAAAATGATTTTTTTTTCCCAATTGAACAAGGTTTGAAACATTTTGACCATTGTACCCAATATACCAAGGAATTCAAAAAATCTTCCTTCAGAAAATCCTAATTAATTAGGTACATTTTTTCATTTTTGACCATTTCTAAAAATTTTCATTTACAATTTCCATGGAGATCCATTTGGATTTCCTACTGAAATGGTCAATTGGGTTACTTCGGAAATAATTCAATTTGCTTTTTATTTTCCAATTTTCTCACCAAAAGAATAGTTTTTTTTTTATTTTTTATTTCAATTAATTATTTTCAAAATAATGATTTTTTTAAATTCGCAATTATTTCTTTAAAAAACAAATTTTTTTTTTAAAATTTAAATATAAATTTAAAATTATTTTTTTTTTTAATAATATGAAAATAAAACATTTATTCGCTCTTACAATGAGATTTGAAACATTTTTTAACTCCTTCATATTATTATCGATACCAATTAGGTTTTCTCCTTTCGTATGAGGATAATTTCCGATGTTGTTATAGTTGTTGATCTGATAACCAGGTGAATGGTAGATTGATCCCCATTTTAAAAATTTTCAACAGACCGTACTCCAAACATTTATCTCCTTGTTATGAGGATAGCTAAGGTATTTCTTTACCACTCTCCAGGGCTGGTGACGTGAAATTTTGAATTTCTTTAATTTTTTAAACAATTTTTTATTAATTTCAAAAAATTCCATTAATTATAATTTATTTTTTTAATTTTTCTGAATGATTTGCAGTTTCTGCAAAATATTTATTTTTGAATATAGTTCTTAAAAATTCCGCATGAAAAAAACGCCAATGTGTATTTTATACATATGGAAAAAAAAAATCGGTATTTATTTTTGTTTTTTTTTTTTCACATTTTTGCGTATTTTGCGAAAGTATTAGTTTGCCGTTTGCGTGTAAGTTTTTAAAATTTTAAGTTGTGCTTTTATACGTATAGTATAAAATAAAATTAATAAAAAATAAAATAAATAATTGTCAAGATAATAATGAAAAATCATCAAACGCCGCTAAAGAAGTATAAATTTCAATAATAAAAAAAAATCGTGGAGAAAAAAAAATTCGGCATTCGGAAAACAAAATGTTGCTGGAAAAAGTAAGTAAATGAAAAATGATCAAACGCCGCTAAAGAAGTATAAATTTCAATAATAAAAAAAAATCGTGGAGAGAAAAAAAAATTCGGCATTCGGAAAACAAGATGTTGGTGGAAAAAGTAAGTATAGTTGGAGATCCTGAAAGATTAGGTGGAGAAAAAGAATTATTTCTCATGGATTATGAATAATTTTCCCTTCAGCCAATATTTTTTTACTTCTTGATATACTCTGTTCCTTTTGCTAATTATTTTATGGCTCTACAAGTACCTATATAACTATATACCTACTTTTAAGAGTCGATGAAGTTGGACCCTTTCCTTGTTTACAGGCACCAAACTTACGTGTTAGATTAGGACTCATTTGATGATTATAAAATAAGATGAAAGAAATATAAATATGTTTTGTCTTTCCTAGAGATGGTATGCAAAGACTTCCTGTGGGAATTAAAAAAAAGTAAATTTGTTGGAAAAAACTAACGTAATTCAAACCGCGACAGAAATCAACAATAACGATATAGATAACAAAACAAATGAAATTGAAATTTCCGAAGAAATGGATCTTAATCCAAGTGATACGGAAGAAAATTATCTGATTATCTGATTTTTTAAAAATTCGTTTGCCTCTACTAAGACATCAAATCGTTTCAAATTCATGAGAATCGAATTTGATTATCACCACTTTTTGAGTTTGAGTCTAAGATTTTCAAAAAGGAGAACGAAAACGATTTGATGGAAAATTATATGATGATATCCTAAGTTTTGATGTATTTCCTTATTTTTATCTTTTATTTTAAATCTTATGAATCTATCTTAGAATATGGAGTGGATAATGAACCTTCTAGCCAAAAGTTGTTCGAAGATTCTAATAACATTGTAAACATGAATTTTTTTTGGGAACAAATAATAGAAATTAGTTCTCACGATTCGTTATTTAAATGCGGGTTAAAAGGTGTTGAAATATTTAATCAATACAAGAATGGACTGCAAATAACATATAACCTAAAATGTAGAATGTGTGGTAAAAAGTTTGTTTTAAAAAATGAATCAAGTTGCATTAATACAAAATCCGTCCTAGGTAATTTTGAAAAAATTAAAAAAAAATTATATTTTTTAAAGCTCTCCAAAAAAAATTTTTCTTTTCATTATTACTATCATAAATATTTCTTTGAAGTTTTTCAGTGTTATGGCAAAAACTTCTTAATTTTTTTTTTAAATCTCACATACCCTCAGTATAGGAATCGGATTTTCTCAGATTACTGAGTTAATGGCAAACGTGAATGTATAAGCTATATGTCGGAAAACTTGTATCAAGAATGCCATGATACGACAGAAATATTAATACAAAAAACATCAGAATCATGTCGAAACGATGCAATAGAAGAAGAAATTCAAATTGCTAAAGTAAATCGCAGACTATCGAAAGACGGAACACCATTGATAAGAGTGCTTGTTGATGGTTGGTATTCAAAAAGGTCTTATAGAACAAAATACAACGCTCTTTCTGGAGCTGCCACAATAATTGGGGCAGAAACGAAAAAGGTTATTATTTTAGTTTAGTTCCAATAAAACCCAAAAATTTTAGTAAAATAAATGCTCATGTGGTTTGCATGTGGAAGTGACCAATAAATATTGCAGGACTTGTATAAAGTCCAAAAAAACTGGAATACAAAAAGAACACAAAAATGCAATATAAATTATGTTGGGCCAACTACCGGAATGGAAGATTTTTCGATTTCCAAAGCGTTTGCAGAAAGTAAAAGGCTATATGGTGTCATTTTTGATCAATTCGTCGGAGATGGAGACAGCAATGTGCTAAAAAAAAATTTGACAATTGATCCTTATCCGGACCTTACAGTTAAAAAAATTGAATGTAAAAATCACTTGTATAGAAATTTTCGGTCAAAATTAGTCGCGATAGCTTCTAGAGTAATACCATTTTTAATTGTTGGAAGAAAAATGAGTTTTGCATTTTTAAACATTTTTCATACATAACTGTTTTTTTAGAAAAAATTTCCCTTCCTGCTTATGAAATAATTTCATTATATATAATTAATTACTGTAATTTTATTAACTTGGCATGCAAAATTCATATTTCATAATAAAATTTAGTTATATTATATTACATTATAAATAAAACTTTTCATTGTCATTTTGTTTGTAGACCAACTTAGAGTTATCAAGCCGACAAATTTTAAAAACCGAAACTGGGCGCATAATGAAAGACCTTAGAGCTGCCGTTTCTCAAAGAAAAGAAGAAAAAATTGAATTAAAGGACAAAATTGCATTATTGGAAAAAGATTTGAGAAATATTCCACAACATGTGTCGCAAAATATATTGGTGGTAAATTAAAATAGTTGTTTTCTTCGAAATCAAGATGATGGTTTATTATTACTATTACATTTTTTTTCCCCAGGCAAACGGATCAACTTTAGTCTTAAACATTCTTACGAAACTAGAGTGCACGCAGCTGTCATCCAGTTTAATTCTTGGAGCTTGGTTCAAAAGTTTTCCAAGTGAATAACTTGACTGAAAACAAAATTCTTCAAAAATTAGAGAATGAACGAAAAAAGAAAAATTTAAATTCAAATGGCAAATGCAAAAAGCGTAATTTTTCTCACTTTTAAGATTATTCATATGGTGGAGACTTCGTTCAAATGCCTAAAATGAGTGAGGATCATTTAAAAATTGAATTTGATAGAATATTTAGTCAACTAAATCAAAATTATTTTAATAAAAACATTTTGGAAAAAAATACAAGGGAAGATAGCAAATTATGGCACGGTAAGAAAATTTTATAAAGTTTTAATTGAATATTTTAGTAATATTATTTTAAATTTCTAAGATATTAGAAAATATATGCTAACTGCATCGAACTTCGGAAGAGTCTGCAATCGTATTAGAGCAAAACGATCTAACATTACAAAAAATATTTTATATTCCGACTTATCAAAAATTAAGTCCATTTGCCATGGTAAAAAATATGAAAGTTTGGCCTTGAATGCATTAGCAAAGGAAGTTGGAGTTGAAATTCAAAAATGTGGGATATTTATAGACAACATTTACCCGCATTTAGGTGCAACTCCTGATGGTTTGATAGGAAATGACGGTATCGTAGAAATTAAATGTTCGTCATCCCTTTTCAATAAAAAAATTTCAAACGAAATACTCACCAGCCGATTAAAGTATATTCAAATAAATAATGAAGGAGGTTTGCAATTGATTAAATCATCGGCATACTATTACCAAGTTCAGGGCCAGCTGAACATTACGGGTAGAAAATATTGTTTATTTACTATTTGGACCGGAGAGAAAAATGACTTGCAAATATTGCGGATAGAAAAAGACCCTACTTTTTGGACAGATTGTATTCCAAAACTTAATAATTTTTATTGGAATTCTTATATACTAGAACTAGCAGATCCACAATATCCGAGTGGAGAATCTATAATAGAGTTTGATAGTAAACTCGGGTAAGTTTTTTTTTTTTTTTTAATATATATACCTTATCCGTGAAAATACTTCAAAAAACATTCTTCAACCAAAAAACTATATGCACTGAACTGATATAAACTTCCATTCAACAACATAGTCACAAAAATTTTTTTGTTGACAGCAAGGATATGTAAATGATCCTTGTTCATTATTATTAGTTTTTTGTTCTCAAAAAATTTCTAAAATTTTGTAAATGTTGATTGGTTCCATCAATCGATAGTTTTTCATTCAGTAACTATTGTTTTGGCTTTTTGTTGTTGTAACATCCAGAAAACTCTTATAGTATCTTTTTTTTTTTTTTTTTAGGAAAATGGCTTCAGAGTTATGGTCGCAATATTTTCAGACTTCCTCACCATGCAAAAAATCAAAAGGTGATTGATTCTGGTGATTTATTTATATATCAAATCTTTTTTTTTTTTTGAAATGATATAATATTTTATAATGAAATAAAAGTCAATGAAGACAATATAAAATTTTTTGATTGAAACTAATTTTTATAAAAACCTTGTAAGAAAATATGGTAAAAATCGTTGTAAGATAGTAGACTGTAAATAAGTTCGATAATAACTTCCCGACTCATACAGATTTTTTTTCAAAACAAATGCCTTCGAATTATCACAAAAACCTAAAACATCGGTAGCTACAACTTATAAAAGGTGTAAAAGCTAAATTTTTTTTTTTTGTCATGAAACAACTTTTTTATAATTCCAGAAAAAAAAATTTTAGAAAACATTATTTTGATTTTAAAAAATGTGGCAACCGTGAAATATGAAATAACAAAATACTAACAAAGCATAATTCTTACACAGTTTTTTAAAAATGTGGCAACCACGTAGTATAATTACATACAAACAAATACCTATACTTTTCTGAACATTTTGTATGTTTACAAAAAATTTACTTATTCTTCACATAATGCATTTGCGTTTTCGAATAAGAAAAAAAAAAACAAAAAACATACGATATTGAGTAGTAGGGCAGAGTGGGGTAGGTTCGGACACGGTCCACATTCAGACATAGCCCTTCACTCTTTAAATAATTCCCAAACTAATTTTGGTGTTCTGGCAACTTTGTCAGCTTTTAATTTTCTAATGTCATGCAAACTTTGAGTTAGTTGTCATTTACGGCTTTGCGGGAGTGGATGAGTTATTGTTTTCGGCCTGTCAAAGTAAGTTTTTACAATTTTTTTACAACGATTTTTGATAAAAATAAAAAAAAAAGGTAAGAATAGTTTTTGAATTTATTTTTGTTATTATTTCAATAAATAATTTCAAAAATCGAAAAATTAAAAAAAATATTAGAAATATGACAAAAATGAATTTTATTATTGAAAGCCACGTTGGGTCACTTTCGGACAAACGATATGGGGCAGATTCAGACTTGTGTGAATGTACCCCGTATGTATTTTTTTAAAATTAATTTGTGTTATTTTAAACTGTAGATGCCGCGTAACTACAAAAGAAAAACAAATCGACATCAAATTGATGAACATCAGGTAAAAAGGGCAATTTTCGAAGTTTTTGAAAATAAAAATAGTTAGTAGAAAATCGGCCATCAAATACAAAAACGTTAGAAAGTAGAATGAAAGCTACTTTAAAAACAACAACAATTGATGGATATGTAAAGAAGCATGAATCACACGATGATTCTGGGCATGAGAGCTCTGACGAAAATTCGAATTTATTTTCAACTAAATACTCAGTACGTCATGTTTTCACAACCAAGCAAGAAGATCATCTAAAATCATACATAAAGAGATCTTCAGACATTAATTATGGATTGTCATACCGGCAAATTCAAAAGCTGGCTTATGACTATGCTTCCATTTTACCTTCCTGCAAAATCCCTCCTAAATGGAATATTTCAAAATTTGCAGGGGTAGATTGGTTGAGAGGCTTTATGACTCGAAATCGAGACATTACATTAAGAAAACCAGAAAGCACCAGAAAGCTACCAGAAAGCTATTGAATTTTGATTTTTTATTTTGAAACTGATTTGTAGACTGAAAATAATGAAAATGAAATGAAATAAAAACTGAATTTCCTACTAAATCTGATTTTTCTTTGTTACAAATAAATGTCTGAATCTACCCCACGGACTGTCTGAATCTACCCCATGGGTGGGGCTGATTCGGACGTTTGAACCAACTTTTTAAAATGCTTATAGTAAAGCTGAACTTGGTGCTAACAACTTCAAACTCGGCTTAAAATGTAGCTAAAAAATCAAAATGTTCAGAAATATTTTGGAAATAATGAAAAAATAATTTTAAGCACCTTCTTGGGGGTCAAATGTAAAAAATGTCCGAACCTACCCCTGTGGCACATTCGTACCGAATCTTACTTACCTTGTACACCCCGTGGTACATTTGTACCTAATCCTTGCTACTTACGTCTTATACTTACCTGGCACACCCATTACTTTGTACATGTTGCATTAAACGCAACTGTACTTTAAATTCCGAACAAAGTTTCAAATTATAAATCCAAATATTTCCAAGTATTAAAACTTGTCTTTAATTTATTTTCTAACGATAAAATATGTTTGCATAAACATATTTTATCATTATTATCTATGTTAATATTTAATTCAAGTGGATCTCATATAACAAGCCAAATATTTTCCCACACATGAATTTTCTGGTATGCACTTGTGCATACCAACACTCTCTTAAAAACTCTCTTAAATATTTTATATTCCAGTCCATTTTCCATTATGTTTCTCTCTTTATATTCTATGAATGCAATTTGCATGCATAGAAAAATAACATATAAACTAGTTAGCATAATTAATTAAGATGATTCTAAGTTTTAACGTCAGACAATAAAGTTCTTAAATCTAAATTAACTAGTTTTTATTTTACAAGAAATGCCTCCAAGAAAAGGCATCACATGGCGACCGTGACAAGTTCACTTTATTTTTTGAAAATTTTTGTTAAAAAAAAAAAAAAAAGTTTTAAATAAAGTGAAGTTTTTTTTTAAAATTTTTGTTAAAAAAAAAATAAAGTAAAGTTTTAAATAATGTGAAGTTTTGAAAAAAAAATTAAAAAAAAAATACAGTAAAGTAAAATAATTTTTTTTTTGGAAAAATTAAAAATAAAGCAATTTTTGTTTGAAAAAATATTGAAAAAGTAAATTAAATATAAAACTGAAAATGAGTATTTTAAAAAAAAAAAAAAACAATAAATATATGAAAATTTTTAAGACCAAAAAGAAAAAAAATACTAAATATAGAAAAAAATATTAAGACCAAAGAACATTTATTTTTTTTTAAATTAAATAAAAATACGAAAAAAAAACAGTGATAGAAAAAATTGGGCAGATAGAAATAAAAATCAGTAAATTTTGAAACAATAAAATGCAAAATAATAATAACAGAAAACCGTAAGTTTTAATTTTTTATTGGGAAAATAAACAAAATATAGCTAAATTTTGGTCAATTGAAATATCCAAATAATAAAAATTAGAAAAAAAAACAATTAATTAAAAACAAAAAAAACATTTTAAAACACAAAATAAATTTTTCATTCAAAAAAAATAAGAAAATAGTGGAAAAATCCCACACAATATAGACCGAAACTTCTTAAATTTTTGGCCAAATTCATAAATGTTGAACAAGAAAATTTTTATTTAATGGGTAAAACAGAATCTAAAGAAATTGCCCCCGTAAATTCGGGCACTGTGGTAAATACACTCGAGGTGCAACAAGCCTCCATCGTAAAGAGTGACATTATAATATTGCTTTATATTTTGACAATACTGTCGGTATTGTCAACGGCGTATAAAATTTACAAAATGTGGCACAGTGCCACGAAAAAGAAATATTTCAATAAAGGTCAGTCTATGGTCACATTGGCGTAGACCCCTTATTGGAAAAAGAACAAAAGAATTTTCCATCAAAAAAAAAGGAACATTTAAAAAAATAAAAAAAATTTAAATAAAAGCAAAATAGTAAAAACATTTTTGGTAACATGCAGCCTGTAGAAATAACCCCTCTCGAAGTTGAAGACTTACCAACTTCATCATTCACTCCGTTGTACTCAGAGGAGCAAAAAAGTTGGAAGGTATCGAAGATGAAGATACCGTAGATTTTGAAGACTATATTAAGGAATTAAAATATAGAAATTTTGAGTTTAATCAAAAAAAAGAAATTGTTCAATCAGAAAATAAATAAAATAAAAATACAATAATTTTGATCCTATATGTAAATTCATATAAAAGAAATTTTTTTATATAAAAACAGAAAAAGTGAGAAAATGAATTCTTTTTTTTAACTCAAAAATGAAAATTAAACAATTTTTTTTAAAAACAAAAAAAAAAAATTTTTGAAAATTAAAAAATCCCAAATTCAAAAAAAAAATAAATATAAAATAAAAAGATATTTTGAAAAAAAAAACACAGAAAAATAAAACGAAAAAAATTTTAAAGAGAAAGAAAGTTTAGTAAAGAAAATTTTTAATAAATAATAATAAAAATAAATTAATTTATGCAAAAGTCAACTTTCAACATCACCATCATTCAACAATCAACAAAGGCGAGCATCTAGGTCAACACCAGCAAATTATCCAGATATTGGTTTCAACAGGGAAGTAAATTGCGTCAAGTAGTGAGTAGTTTTTGTTTTTTACGTCATTATTTTAATTTGCCTCAATTCAAAACGATTTGCAATATAATCGATAATCAATCTATTTCGAAAAATTAATTTTATTTTGGGCAGAAAATTTTTCTCATAAATAAATATTCGTAAATGATAAGACTTATTTAAAATAAAGAAAAAATATTATTAATATTAAAAACAAAAATATTAGTCAATTTCAAAAAGAAAAATTATTACGGAATAAGTTTTTCCAAAATACGTAAAATATTCAAAAAAAAAATAGTTGATTTAGGTTTTTCCAATAAATAGAATTAATATGAAATTTATCATCAAAAAAAAAATTAAAAAGGAGCCAAAATTTTTTTTTGGTTTGAAAAAATCCTTCGTTTATAAATTATAGTTGTTCGCAAATCAAAAAGGATTTGCTATTCATGTTTATTTTTGGAAAATTTGAGATATTATTTAATAAAAGGAAATATTAGGGAAAATTAATTACATCTATATTTTATATAACTATATACAACAAAAAAAAAAATTTTTATCAAACTACTTTACACAATATTATCATATTATATTCGTATATCGTTAAATTTTATTTCAGCGAATTATTAATTGGCGCAAGCCTCGCCCCAATCGAATCGAAAATTTTTTTTTTCTCGAGATATTTAAATTTTTTATTGAAAAAAAAATTAAATTCAACCAAATCGAAATTTTTTTGGATTGACAAAATCGTAAATGTGTTTTGAATTTTATATTTGAAAAAAAAATTTTAAAATTGAAATAAAACAATAATCGTGCACATTAATTGAGAAAATCGATTTCGTTTTAATTTCTCAATACATAATTAGAGGATTAATTATTATTGTATAGATCGTTAAATAATCTTTATTAAGTACAAAATTATTGTACAAAAATTAATTATTTTCAAATAAATTTTCAGCTATTGCATTATTAAGGTGGCGACAGGCCTCGCCCTAAACTCATGGCCAATTTTTTTTTTGAAAAGACCAAATCACTTTACTCACAAAACTCAAAAAGACCAAATCACTTAAGTCACAAAACATAAAAAGACCAAATCATTTAAGTCACAAAACACAAAAAGACCAAATCACTTAAGTCACAAAACATAAAAAGACCGAATCACTTAAGTCACAAAAAAAAAAAAAAAAAAAAAATATAATTAAATATATAGGAATAAAATTACTTCTTCGTAAGTCAAGGTCAATGACAATAACGCATGTTTGAATGAACTAATAAGAAAAAATAAAATAGGTAAATCTTTTTTGAAATATAAATTTTTTTTTCCCATATAAACACGACTAGGAAACAATAGTTTCCCTTTTAGAATTTTTTTTTGGAAATTACATTAATAAAACCTACAGGATAATAAAATTTTGAAAATGACAACTCGCGCCGACTCGCGTAAAATTAATAATGAAAATAAGCAACCCAAAACCAGCCGTGACAATACAACCTTATTGATACCAAAAATATATGAATGTACTGATATTCGTGAAACTAAAAATTTTATCCGCTTGTTATTTAGTTTAGATAAGTCTAAACTAATTTTAAAATATAAAAATAAAATAATTATGAGCATATGCATGAAAGAATACATTGCTAATGGGAAGCTCGATTTAGATCAGCTTCTTTCAAGGCTAGATAAAGAGGCCGGCAATCGTAAAATTTTAAAGTTACAATTATGAATGAATGATGAAATATTTCATTTAATACGGATCCAAGAATTTAAGAAAATTGCGGAATTAAGAATTAAAAATATGAATATAGCGCTAACTGCGAAAATTATAAAAATTTATGATAATGAAGAAAAATTGAAAATAATAAAGAAATTTCACGACGACCCTATTCAAGGAGGTCATACAGGTATCATGAGGACTTTAACAAAAATTAGACAAAAATTTCACTGGACTAACATGACAAAGGATGTTATTAGGTATATTAAGAAATGCGAAAGTTGTCAAAAGAATAAAGCTAGCACTAATAATAAAGAACAACTTGTTATAACTCCTACGCCGCAGAAAGCCTTTGATATTGTCATAGTAGACACGGTAGGCCCTTTACCAAGATCTTTAAGCGGTAATGAGTACGCATTAACAATGATATGCGACCTAACAAAATACTTAGTAACAGTCCCTATTCCTGATAAAACAGCTAAAACAATTGCTAAGGCAATGGTGGACAATTTTATATTAGTATACGGCCCCATGAAACAAATAAGAACAGATTTGGGTACGGAATATAAAAATGAGACTTTAAAAGAATTAGCAATACTACTAAATATTGAACACAAAATGTCGACGGCATACCACCATCAGACCCTCGGAACGATCGAGCGAAGCCATCGAACATTAAACGAGTATTTACGCTCATTTATTAATACAAATAAGACAAATTGGGACGAATATCTCAAATATTTTACCTACTGCTTTAACACTACTCCTTCTACAACGCACAATTATTGTCCGTTTGAATTAGTGTTCGCAAAGAATCCACCAACATTTGATTTTTTGGATAACGCAAATGTAGATCCTTTATACAATCTGGAATCTTATCAAAAAGAGGTAAAATATCGCTTGCAAGTCTCCCAGAATAGAGCGCAAAATTTGGTTCAAAAATCTAAAATAAGTACAAAAAATTTTTATGATAGTAGTTCAAAACCAGCAAATTTTAAGTTATTTGACAAAGTTCTTTTAAATGTAACAGAAGGTGCAAGGCATAAGTTAGATCCTCTTTTTAAAGGACCCTTCACCATAATAAAAATTGAAGATACAAATTGCACGGTTAGCGATGAGAATAATAAAACTCAAACTGTGCATAAAAATCGACTAAAGTTGTTCCATCAATAGGAGAAAATTTACATGTAAAATATGTACAAAAGTTTATTACTAGGTATGTGTGTGTGTGTGTGTGGATATCCATATTTTTAACTTTAGATAATATATAAACCTATCTTAATTTTTTTTATAATAATTTTATAAATTTAAAACTATAGTATTGATAAATAATTAATTTTCCTTTAAAATTTTTTTTTGTATATAAATATTGGAAACTAAATACATAGTTATATTAAACTTAACTTAATCCATTTATTATTATTAAGAAAAAAAGGACCTTGTATAGATGTAAATAATTAAAAAAAAAAAAAAAAAAAAAAAAAAAAAGTAATAATAATAAATAAGAAAAAATTTATAAATAAAAAAAAACAAGAGATATATAGCTATGCAAAACTAAATATAATTCAAAACTAAATATAATAGACATAAGGTAAACATAATGTAATAAAAATGTACAAATTTCTTTAAAATAAATGTAATCATAGGGAAAATGTATTTGAAAAAAAAAAAGAAAAATAAAAGAGAAAAAAAAATAAAAACAAAAAAAAAATAGGAAAAAATAAACAAAAAAAAAAAAAAAAAAAATCTAGTTTATAACTACATTCTAAGGCAAAATCTTATCATTCACGAATATTTTAATAATGACGTCATTAAACATATTATATAATAAACTAATACAAATTTTTTTTTATGTTTAATATTATAATACAAATTTCTTTATATATATAAACATATATACAAATCTATTTTATATATCATAATATTCTAAAAAAAAAAAAAATTTTTATGTAATACTTTATAGTAAAAAAAAAAAAAATTAGTCTCTTACTTTTAATATAGTAAGAATCAATTTCATTTATATATATATAAAAAAAAAAAAAGAAAAAATTTTTTTTTTACACATTTGTTATAAAACATAAAATAAAATAAATTTATAGTAAAAATATCCTTTATTAACTTGTTTAAAGGATATAATCGTATTTTCCAATTTTTTATATTATTGTACAAAATATTGTAATAATATAATAGAGAAAGAAACATAGTAAATTTTAACTACGACAATTTCTCAGAATGTCCTAAAGTCCATTCTTCTAAAGGGGGTAGGTGTGGCACATTCGTACCGAATCTTACTTACCTTGTACACCCCGTGGTACATTTGTACCTAATCCTTGCTACTTACGTCTTATACTTACCTGGCACACCCATTACTTTGTACATGTTGCATTAAACGCAACTGTACTTTAAATTCCGAACAAAGTTTCAAATTATAAATCCAAATATTTCCAAGTATTAAAACTTGTCTTTAATTTATTTTCTAACGATAAAATATGTTTGCATAAACATATTTTATCATTATTATCTATGTTAATATTTAATTCAAGTGGATCTCATATAACAAGCCAAATATTTTCCCACACATGAATTTTCTGGTATGCACTTGTGCATACCAACACTCTCTTAAAAACTCTCTTAAATATTTTATATTCCAGTCCATTTTCCATTATGTTTCTCTCTTTATATTCTATGAATGCAATTTGCATGCATAGAAAAATAACATATAAACTAGTTAGCATAATTAATTAAGATGATTCTAAGTTTTAACGTCAGACAATAAAGTTCTTAAATCTAAATTAACTAGTTTTTATTTTACAAGAAATGCCTCCAAGAAAAGGCATCACACCCCACTCTCCCCTATGCAATTTTTTTGTATTGTATGAATATGTTCATTTTTCTTTTGCAGCGAATCAGCCGTTTATTTTCTGTAAAAAAAAGCAAAAAATCTGCAAAAATAGGAAACAGAAAAATATTTTTTAATTTTACAACGAGGGCTCTTAATCAGTTACTTTAAAACTACTTTACTTATAAATTTATAGTAAAGTAGTACAAAATGCTTGCTATGCAAAAACACAATACATAAAAGATAACAAAATAGTTTGTGGGAATTCAACAGATTCACATTGAATATTTTGTGGGAACGAAAAATTATCTAATTTGTTAACTTCTTAGATAGTACAAAAAAAAAGAAGAAACTTAACGTTCCTAGAAATTTGTTCTAACAATATTTTTTTTTTTCATTGATTTCCTTTGAATTTTTTTATCGTTTCATTAAGAAATTAATTTTCCTTTAACATCTAAATTTTTAAAAAGAGAAAGAAGTTATTATCAGTTTCATTTAGTGCTGAATAAGATTATTTTTGTTTTTTTTCACCAATCTAAACAAATATGGAATTTTTTTTAGCATTTGGAAGAAAGATAAATTATTTTTATAACGATTAAATATATATGTAGGATATAACACTTAGAATGGTAGATCAAGATAGAACAGATTGGTATTTAATAGGTCAAATTTCAGCCCCATAATGTTTGGGGTTTTTAGAAGTCGTCTATGCTTGTTTGATTCGTCTATGCTTTAAAATATTTTTGTTTTACCTAAATGTTCATCTTATATTCGAATAATGGCAGGATTAATAATGTTCAAATTAATATTTCACCTGGTTTTAGAAATATTATTTATCGCTTCAAACCTCTTAAGTATTTTTATAATACAGGAAATGTGTACGTTTTATAATTTAATTACACATCAATTCAGTTTTGAGATTCCTGTAATACACAGATTAGTTATCAGTAGAGACCGGAATTCCGTGCAGTTGCACCTTTTTTTTTTGGGCATTTAGAATGGGTCAGAACCATAAGATCTATCCGAATCTTGTAAAATGAAATTTTTTGAGACCCATTTTGTGTTGCACGAAATTGCACGTTTTGGGGTACATTGCACGAAACTGCACGTTTTAGATTTTTTGGCAAAACAGTGCACGTTTTAAAGTTTTTGGAAACAATTATTTATAAAATTAATAAAATTTAAAAAAAAATACGTAAAGTATGTATGTTTGAATAATAATATTTATTAAAACGTTTTTATTAGTTCACTTTGTTGTTCGGTACAAATTTTGAAATCAATTTTTCAGGCACTTCTAGATGAGATAGAGGCTTGAAAATTGGAGCGTAGGTCAGAAATAGATGACAATGCAACATAATGTAAAAATTATTGTGGTTCCACGGTTCCATCCATGGTTTCACTGATTCCCAAATCTTGCCACTGTACCGATTTGGCGTAAATTTTTAACTTAAGTAGCATTGGGATCCGAGATGGTTATAGAATATTAGAAATTTTGATCCGAGGCCCCGATGACGGGGCTACCTTAGAAGCCGGTTTTTGAATTTTCGTATATTCCGATAAAATGTTATAGCGTTGGATCGAAATACCTGGATTAAAGACTGGATATCGCAGGGCCCCCAGCTGAGGTCCCAGTACTTCGGGGAGGGGGCTAAAAAGCAAATTTAGAAGTTTAGGATTTCATTGCTTTAGCATAACATAGATATAAACATTTTTTTATGTTTTTATTTATGGCTTAATTCGATTCAAATAAGATTAAAAAAAAAAAATAAATAAATAAATAAATAAAAACAAATTTAAAAACAACGTTTTTATAACGGAATAAAATAACTAAAAAGTAAAAAATATAATCAGATAATAATTGACAACCTCATACCGATTTCCCTGAAAATTAATTCTCACGAAAAGCGTGGGGCGCCTAAAATTGAACATTTTTATCAATATCGTTTATCACACGCGCCCCACGTTTTTCGTGAGAATTAATTTTCAGGGAAATCGGTATGGTATTATCAATTATTATCTGATTATATTTTTTACTTTTTAGTTATTTTATTCCGTTATAAAAACGTTGATTTTAAATTTTTTATTTTTAATTTTTTTTTTTCTTTTATTGCTATAGTGATTTGAAAAAAAAAAAAAATTTTTTTTTGGGAACTTATTTTAAGAACTCTATGTTTCAAGATAAAATTTTACTTTTTATTAGTGATGCAGCGCCGTATATGATAAAAACAGCACAGCCGCTATACTTTGAAAAAAAAATCGTTTTATTAAATTGTGTTTCCTAAATATTTTTGTTTTCGATTTACCTACAGGATTTTAGGTTTTCAAATTTTTTATTGCACGTTTTTGCACGTTTTGAGGTTTAAATTGCACGTTTTCAGATTTTGACTGCATGAAATTCCACTCTCTAGTTATCAGTTTCATTGATTCTACTACTTTGTAGCTTTCTGACTACTTTTAAACGAATACTGAATAAAATAAATTTCCACGAACTTATAAATATTCAACTGATTCTTTTTTTTTTAATTTTAATATCTGTCCTTACAATCTACAAAAGAATTAATGAAGGAATTTCAATGTTTCTGGAAAATTTTTGTTATTGATATTTATATATTTGATGATAATATTATTCAATTTTTATTTATATAAATGTAATCTTCCAGTACATAATATAAAAATTTTTATTTTTTATGATGTTTGAAACAACCAAAGAATACAAGCAAAATTCTTTTTAAATGTCAAATTTTTTTTACTTTTGTTTCAAATCAAAAGTATTTTAATTATCTTTTTTATCCTGTGAGCAGAAATCATTTTAACACGGTATCATGAACGATGTACCAAGAAAGAAAAAAAATTAAAGAAATTATAAATTATCCATTTGTTATATGTACATATGTATATGAACATAATATGATACTTAAAACCAGGGTTTAAAAAAATACACACCACAAGTATAAACAGAAGTGTACCGAACTTCTATTTATTTTTCAAAATAAATCACATTCGCTCTAATAGAACATTTCTATTAATTAACAGCTCTAATAGAACACTTCTAATAATTTTTAAAAATTGCATTTGTATGCGAATATAGTCTTTATTATTGCTCTGCATAAATGTGCTTCTGCATAAATGTGCTTCTGCATAAATGTGCGAAAAAAAACAAACCACTCATTAAACAAAAAAACACGAAGCAGTCATAGAACTGCCGACAGAAGTTTATACTTAAAGATTTAAAAACTATGAATGACAGTGGCTACAAATGATGGGCTGCTCAGTACAAAATGTAAATTAAAATAAAAATCAGTCCATCAGTCCAAAAGCAGTCCATTATTTGTAGCCACTGTTATTTAATAGTTTAAATCTTAAGTATAAACTTCTGTAGGCAGTTCTATGACTGCTTCGTGTGTTTTTTTTAATTTACGAAATATTTTAACCTACCGCTTCAAAATCAAAATGGCTTAAAATTCAAAATTACCATTAAGAGCCCTCCACTTGAAATTCTGTTTTCTATTTCTGTTTTCTATTTTTGCAGTTTTTTTTTGTTTTATTTTACAGAAAATAAACGGCCGTGAAAAATGCGACAAAAATTGTACGAAAAACACCTCTACCAGAAAATCACAAAACTATATTTGAATTTGATTTCTGTGCAGAAACTGTAATTTATAAAAAAAAATTAAAAAATTCTTAGAAATAAATGAAATTAATTAAAAATTGTTTAGGAAATTAAAGAAATTCAAAATTTCACGTCACCAGCCCTGGAGAGTGGTATTTTAGCTTTATTTCTGCGTTTGAGATTTTTTATTATCTTTTTCCTTTACTTCAGAATCCAAGCAAATGTGTTCAAGTTTTTTAAAGGTTCGTTTGGGCCAAAAAACTCAAAATTAAAAAAATCCGTCTCACCTACTCTGGAGCCAGTTATATACTCTCTAACATATCAAAAAATCACTTCAGTCTAGATTGTAGTAACCCTACAATCAAAGCCAAACTAAGACCAATTTTTTGAAATTTTTCACAATGAGGGCTCTTAACATAGATAAATATTTAAAAGCGTTTTAGAATTTTTTAGAACTATGCGAAATATCACTTGGCTTGGCTGTACTTTTTTATGTTTTTCCTTACAATTTTTATTTAATCCGTCAAATTGATTATTTAATTTTACAACAGATGTCTCTTTATTAATCGGGGAAAATAAACAAAAAATATTTATAAAATTGACATTTAGTATTTGAATAAAATTTCCTGTAACCGAATAAAATTTCCCGTATTGTGACTACAATTTAAGTACTTATTTTTTCCTGGGTAATTGTTTACGATATTATTTTACAAGAAGTTGCTAACTTCTCTACGATAAATTATATGGCCATATGGCTTAGTGGATAGAACACCAGACTAATAAGTCTGAAGGTGCCAGGTTCGAACCCAATTATGGTTTTTTTTTTTTTTTTATATTTGAAAAATGATGACGGACGATTCTCAGAAAAATGATGACGATTCTCAGAAAAATTCTATATGAAAATGGATTTTTACCCTCTACCAAATTTCTTCCAACGCCGCTAAAGAAGTATAAACTTCAAAAATCACTTCTATATAAGTAAAATTTAAAAGTTGATAAATCAATTTCTATTTACTTTATATCGCTAATCGTTTGCTCAGTGGAAAAGAAAACATTTAATTTTGGTAAAGAGAATAAATATTGTTTTGCAAGGTTATTTATTTTATTATCAGTTTGAGATTTTTAGTGTGGTTACGTTAGCCCAAAACTGAAATATTTTTTATTATTAACAAACAACAAAACAATATTTTAGTAACCTAATGCTTTGATGGGCAACCTGTGTAGTGGCTCTCGAAAAAAATCATTAATTGATCTGATCTATTCCAAATGTAGAAATTTCAAAATATTTATGAGTGACTGCTTCATGCCGTCTCAAACTTGGTGCTTTGTTGAAGAAGCAAAAGTTATACATTACGTATTTAATTTCATAGTGATTAAATAAAAATAAAATGTAGCTGCAATGTGGACGCTTAATTCAAATAATTTGTGTTGAATTCTTGATTTTATAAAATTTGTCTTTTTTTTCATTTTAAAAATGTGTTGGCTAGAAACTTTAGCTTTAAAAAAATGTTTTGCGATTCGTATTTGGCTTTACAACCATTTTATTCGGAACCCTCGTTTGCACTATAAACTATATTAAATACTTGAATATGTGTTTGTAAATAGAAATAATCCAATATAAAAATATATGATTTTAATGGGCATGTGATCGCTATGATGTATTTAGTACCGTAGAATTTAGGTCACTAAATGGAATATTATATGCGTCAATACACATACAATCATTAAATGCCTCATAGTGAATAATGAAATCATTAAATGCTTCATATTGCATATTGCGTAGTACCTAAACAAAAATAATATCACTCACAATATTTCAATACAGACAAATACCAACAAAAAATTAAAAAAAAAATTTGTTAATCAACTTTTGCAAATTTATTGATTGCAACTACCTCTCACATGCACATTAAAACAGTATATTAGATACATGTTAACAAAATTTGTTATAACAACTCGATATACACAAAAACACATGGGACTTGTAAATATATATCACTCGACCTGCGGTCTCGTGATATAAGTATTGACGTATGTCCATGTGTTTTTGTGTATACACAACTCGTAATTGATAACAAATTTAGTTAACATAATAATCTACTATTAAAATGTTTGAAAAAATAAATAGAACGAAATGTATATGAATTTTGTAAAATAAAGAGGAAAACAATACTGTGACGCCTGCCGCCCCGCCACAAATTTACAAATTCAAAAATCTCAATACATAACCGAAACGGTGAAATACTCATACGGTGAGCTGCTCATACGGTGAATTGATATGCGGTGAATTGCTATACGATGAATTTCTATATGATGAATTTCTATAAGGTGAATTACTATACGGTGAATTGCTATACGGTGAATTGTAATACGGTCGCGACAAATGATTCCTTTTTCCGAAAAAACGATTTTAATAAAAAAGTGAGATGAGTGGGTCTCGAAAAAATTTCGAAATTATATTAAATGTCATTTATTATACATAAAAAAAAAAAAAAAGAATACAAAAAAAATTATAAAAAAAAAATATATATTAAAATCTCACACAAATAATTTCAAGTGAGTAAAAGGACACTTAAATCGAATCATGTCACCAGTAAAAAATAAAATAAAATAATTTTTTGTGAAATATGAGTCATCTCATCTCACTCACCTAATAATTTTCATAACGAAATCTCGGTACTGTTGAGTTTCTTTCGTTCAAAAAATACCTGCATTTTATAATAATAATAATACATAATAAATGTGCTTCACCCTTAAAAAAATTTAAGAATTTCAAATTCTGAAATTAAAATTCCTAATGTATTTTGTTAGTGTGATTTAAAGTCAAAGAAAAGTTTTCGGGTGAACACTTTTTTTCATAAATTTCAAATATTTATAAGAAATCTGCCAGAGTAGGATTTTCTTTCCCTAAATTTAGAGGATTTTATTATATAGGGGCAAAAATTATGAACAAAAAATTATTGTACAAGGAAAATCAATCTCAGGAAGTTCGCGGAATTTTTTTTATGTGGCATGTTAGGGTGATAAATTGTTTTTTTAGATTTATTTAAATTTGAATAAACAAAACTTAAAATAAAAAATAAAAAAATGCAAAGAAAAATTCGAAATGTTTCAAAAAAGTGGCAAGAAACGGAAGAATTAGTACTTGAATATTTAAAGAAAATAATACAAGATGGCAAAGAAATTGAGGTAGATACCTACTTTGAAATAAAAAATCTTATACATTTATTATTCCTCCTAATATTTACTTTCAAGAAACCTACTGTATCAATTTTTTATTCAGAAATGATTGAAGACCTCCAACTTAAAGTGACTGCTTTGTAAGTTAAAACCAAATTAGCTTTTCTAAAAAAATGTTTTACGAGAGCTATAGAATGGGAGAATCAAACTGGTTAAGGAGTTGAAGCGGCCTCTGTAAAAGGTTTTTTTTCACAAAATTTAACTTAAAAAAACCAAAAACTCCTAAAAAAGGTTTGTTTAAATGAAAAAAAATACAAAACTGGAGAAAATTGGAAAAAAGTAGAGAAAAACAAAAAAAAAACCCGTACGAGGTCTTATGATGCAGGGCTCGTAGATAGTATCTGCCCGCATTACAAATATGCTTCATGAAATATTCCGAAGCAAAAGTGATATCAACGTCCCGTTCTAGTTTGATTCAACTGTTGACAATAGTTCAAGATGATTTTGTCAACCAGTTCATGGAAGAGGAATATATTTTATCAGATGATGATCATATGAATGCCAACTCAGTCGATAATATTCCTTAAGAAATTTATACGGGTTCGTTCGCTGGATTTTATTCAACCAACTACAGCTCCGAGGAAGACTTGATTTTAAGTGAAGGGCAGGCATCAACAAGTGTAATTAAAACAAAACAACCTGATGACACATTTGACAATGAAAAGCAAAAAAAGAAACCCACTCAGCCAAGTAAACCACAAAAAAAGAAACTGTACAATTCGTCAATAAAAAAATTCAAAAAATATTTAAACGAAGCAGGTAAAACTGGACAAAATTACAAAAATAACGCTTCAATCTTTTTAAGTGAACTACAAGCTAGAAGATGTGAATCTAGCGATAAAAAAAAATTAAATTGAAATTATGAAATTAGAAAGTGAAAATCAATGATGCCAACTTAGGGAATTTTTCCCTAGATCTAGGGATTTTTTTGGCACTTTAGGAATTTTAGGGAATCTAAAGAATTCTAGGGAATTTTTCTAACAATCTAGGGAAAAATGGCAAAATCTAGGGATTTATTTTCAGTCCAATATTGTTTGAATTCTTTTTAATAATTTAAAACTTTGTTTGCAATCAAAAGTGTCAAGTATTTCTTGAAAAATATTAGTTAAATTTACTGAATATTGGGAACGTTATTTTAAATTTTTATACAGTGTCTGGCAAGGTTGATAATAAATTTTGACAATTTGTTTTGTTTTTCCTTTGTTCTGTTGTTTGTATTTCATTCTTCTATTCGTCTATTCTGTTCTGTATCTGCTAAATGCCTTTTCTTTTCCTGTTCCGTTTTATTTTAAAAATTGATGATTGATTGATTTTGTTTTTGAAAATTTATAGTGTGACTGACTGGTGTCTGTCAATTTGTGAGATTTCTTCGTCATTTGGATTTGGTTGATCGTCAAATAAAAATAATTAAACATATAATAATAAGAAATAAAAAATATTTTTTTTCTAATTCTGAAAAAATAAAAATTAATAAGATGGAGTTGTCTATTGATATGTAAGCTTTGTAAACATTTTTTTTTTCATTTTTTTTTTTTTTTTTTAATAATTTTTTATTTTTTTTTTTTATTTTTTTTGTGTCCAAATGATCTCAAATAAAGTGTTTTTGATTAAAAAAATTTTTTTTTAGAAATCTTTTAAATCTAGGGAATTCTAGGGAATTTTTTTTACAGATCTAGGGAATCTTTCCAAAGACAAGTTGGCATCACTGGTGAAAATAAGCACAAATAAGAAGAATTGAAATTAGTTCGTGATAAATTCGAGTTCGAAAAAGAAATGATATAAAATTGAAAAAAATTGAGAGTAAGGAAAGAATTGAAAAATTCGAAATTGAAATGTCCATCGGCATGGACAAATTGAAACATAATTTTGTTTAAAAAAGAATCAGAAATGGAGTAAATTGCGTAAAAAATGTGATAAATAATAATAAATGTGAAATATAATAATAATACTGCAATACATACTAATAATTAAATTAATGCTTTTGATGCAATATTTTTATTTTTATTTTTATCATTATATTTTTTTTTTATTAAAAATACAAGAATTAAAAGAAAAATAATAATTAAAAAATGAAATAAAAACTTAAAAATAAAATAAAAAACATTTAATTAATTTTTTTTTTTTAGAAAAAAGTATATATATATTATTGTGGATTTTGATGTAAATCGTGGGAAGACAAGAAAAATACGAAAATTATTAAAATATAATTATTGTTTATTTTTAGAAATCAAACTAATTAGAAATCTTTTACAAATATTAGTTTTTCTTTCTAATTAACACTAACTCAACTAAGATTCAATTACAGACGAGAATTATTTTTATACGAATACACTGAATTTAACACGCTAATCTGACATATGATTAAAAGATAAAAAATAATTTCAGTTTATAATTAGTAAATTTTACGTTATCAAATTCCTTTACCCTTGTTTATTCCAAAAAAAAATAATTTTTATGATTTGAGTTTTTTTGTTCTTTCTTTCTTACCGGTTAAATGCCATGAAAATTCGCAACACGATTTGGTCATAAAAAGTATTTCACGAATAAATGATATAAAAAACTATATGACGATTTAAACTCAATTGATTATTGTAGATAATAGCGAAATTTCAATATTGTTTAAAAATACATGTTACAAGAAAAAATCAAATTGGAAATTTTTTAACAGATTATTAGGTTTTGTAAAATAGAAGTTAAGTTTTTGATATAAGTAATTATAAGCTTTCAAATTTATTTCTAATCATCGTTGTTCATTTCATTTAAAAGTGTGCGCATAGCGCTTCTCTTTTGTGTTCCACTGAATTATCCGGCAATTCATTTAAATTTGTATTGTCGTCCTCATTATCGTCATCTGTATAGTCTGCATAATCTAAAACAAACCAAAAAAATTAAAATCATTTTAACAATATCTATTTAAAAAATTTAAACCTTTAAAAAAAGTTGCGAAATCATTCTCATCCCAATGAGGAAAAGTTATATTGTAAAGGATACAGCACACTGTGATCCATTCATATGCAAATTTATCAGAATTGTCATCTTTTACATTAATTCTCAAACGTTTTAGAGAACTGAATTTTTCTTTTAGAAACCCAAAACAGTTCTCAATTCTAACTCGAAATTTACTTAGTCTTCTGTTGAACTCATTTTTACTCGTAGAGTGGGAGTTGGGGTATTTCCTGTATGGAGTTATTACAAATTTAATTAATTTGTAAGCTGAGTCAAATTTTTTCCACCGCTTGAATTCCTGAATACTCGCGAATCATGCACACTTCCAGGATAGCTCACAAAAATGTGTATTAGTTTTAAATTTGTGTTGCAAATGCCTTGTAATTTAATTGAATAAAATTTTTTTCTTGAAAAATACGAAGTCGTATCCAAAGTTGGTGTTTCATCCAATGGAATTTCGCATCCATCCAAATAACTTACCCAATATGGAAGTTCACGCATGTGTTCTTGTACGATGGTGTTCAGAGGCGGTTCTAACGGGCGTTGCACATAGCGGTCGCCAGGGGCCCCGGGATATAAGGGCCCCAATCAGAAAACAATGAAACTAAAAATTGTGGCTTCTATTCTATTCACAATGCCATGAAAACGTAAATTTTACAAAATGTTTACTATATTGCAGTCATAGTGGAAAACACAGTACCTACCAAAATCTGAAAAATTTAGGTATTGATGGCATTTGATGGTAAAAATCACAAACTTTTGAATACAAAAAATTTGCCAAATTATTTTTGAAAATCGATCCAAAATTTCAAAAAAGTTTTTTTGATTGTAAAATGCTTTGAATATTTTGTTAAAATTATAAAATTTGGCGGCATGTATTTTTAATAATGAAAAAATGCAGCATAACTATAAGGAAATACCGTACTATAAAATATACTGAATGAAGAATATTAAAAAAATAATAATACAATACGACTAATAAACTTTAAACCTATTTTTCTCATATTCTATTTTTATATAGATACTGTTTTTTTCCCCTATGACTGCAGTATACGCGTTCATCGGCGTTCATTAAAATACAAAGCGAAAATCGTATAGTCTCAAATCATGTTACTGATTTTAGTGTAATATACCAATTGATAAATGTAGAGGACAATCCTACGACAACGCTGCAAATATCGCGTAAATATTAGGGTCGGCAAGCACATATAAAGCAACATAGTCCAACGCGCTTGACTTACCATGTACCCATTCTTTAAATTTTGTAATTTAATTATTTCTTGAACATTAAGTTTATAGAAATAATGAGCCCAATTTTGCTAGTCGCGTCACCTCGCCATAATTTTTTTTTCTGTCACCTCACATTCTTGAAATAAGCTTATTTTAAAAGCGAGCTCCACTCAGACCTTTAAACTAACATTTAGCTCGAACTGACCTTTATACTAACCTATAAACTAACGTGTTCTATACAAAAAAAAAAGAAAAAAATAACTAGCTTTTACAAAAAAGCTAGTTCATACTCCGGGTTGGGAGTGAATTTTTTGTATTTAGAGGTATCTGACATTGTTGTTTTTTGTTGTTTGAGTGAGTTTTTTGTTAATTCAGAGGTATTGCATAGTTTTTTTTTGGTCAAAAAAAGTAAGCAAACAGAATAAAAACCAATAATAAAAAAAATCAAAAATAATTCCATACAATAATTTTTTTTTATTAATTTTTTTTTCGATTTTCATTGTTATTTTAGGATTTGTTATTAATTTTTTTTTCTAATTATTAAATATTTTTCTTCAAATTCAAATAAATGTAGTTTTTATTATTGTTTTTAAAATTCAATTTTAAATATTTTTGTTTGTTTACAATTTTTTTTCACTAGCGTAAATTAATATAGTGTGGACGCATTTATTAAATGTAAGATATAGAACTAATCGTTAGGGAAAGTGTAGCTCGCTTATTTATTACTGTCTCAAATACAACGTGAAACTTTACTGCGCAAACATCTTAATTCACAAACAAATCTCTTGCTCTCACCTTTAGTTTTGATAATTTGACAAGAAAAAAGTAAATAAATAAAGAAAAACAAGAAAAATACAAAATAAACCAAAAAAAATCAAAAAAAATCTAAATATGAGTAATTTTTATTTTCGTATTTTTTTTAATAAAATTTTTTTGAATTTTTCATAAATAAATAAATTTTTTTTTAAATTTATTAAATGGAATTTTTTTTTAATTATACTCAAGAAAATTTTTTACACTTTTCTTATTTTTTATATTAGTCACCCATTAAATTGCGGTGAGAGAAATATAATTTTTTGTGAAAGAAAATGCGCGCGTGACTATCAAAATATGGTTGCTCTCACTTTTCGTGACAAATTTGGCGCTTTTGCGATTAGCTAAGTACCGATTTTACTGTTGCGCTGGTGACGCCACTAGCTAAATTAAGGTCACTATTTAAATGAAATTGATTTTGTTTGAAGTTTTTCATTAAATTTTAATTAGGATTGTTTTATTTTATTTTAATTTAGAGAGTAGGAGCCCGATTTTTTTTCAGCGTCAGTGGCCCCGTGATCGTTAAAACCGGCTCTGATGGTGTTGCGTTGCTCAGAGTCTGGCCATGTTAAAAACATATTTTTCAACCCTATAATGGCTGTAAAAATTCTTTTTGAAATTCTTCCTATAGTCTCACCATCACCAATACCGAACAATGCAGAAATCCTTCACAAACTGGCACCTTCTCCACTAGCACCTACAAATATTACGAACATTAAATAAAGAAATTCATATAATAAAAATAAAAGCAAAAAAGAAATAAAACAATTAAATCAATTTTAATTCTATTTTTAAATTTTGATTCAAACGCATCGTCTTACCTAATCGATATAATACCATACCAGTGCCAGTTGAAAAAATATTGTGTGCTGTACAGAAAAACGGATGCCATTAAATACCGGGTAATTTTTAATTTGGTCCAAAACAAATTGAATTGTGGACTTAAGACTCTTATCATTCTTTTAAATCGGTTAGCGTCATACTGTGCTAAGGTTTCCGTAAACCAAAATTCATTTTTCGGAACGTTGCGCTGAATCCCGTAGCGACATGATATGACGATCTCCAAATCGTCTACAAAATCATCCATAATGTCGTCTAAAATTTGTAATACATTTGAAAAAAAGTTCAAGTAAAAAAACCAAATTTCATCCATTGCATTGTAGAATAATGCGTCAACCAAATTCTTTTTAATATTTCCTGGCATTTTAATAATTTAAAAAATCTTAATAACTTTATTTTTTTTTTAATATTATTTGTTTATTTGTTTTGACCAGACAGTGTTTTCTAGTCGCCGACAGTCAGCCGCTGGAGTATTTTTTCTAACCGCCGCTGGATGAAAATTCATCGACTGATTGACTGGCCGCTTTTAGGAAAAAAAAGAAAATTAATCCGCGCTCTTCTGGTCAAAAATTTAATGCAGGCTCAGATATTTTGTGTTTTTTTTTCTGCTGCGTTGTTGCGCCAATGGGCGCTGGCGCCTTGTTTTATGTATTTTACTTTCTTTGTCTCACACCCTAAATCAAATTTTGTTTATATGAGAATAAAAGAAGTTCACTATACAAGAAAAAGAAAACAAGCGTGTTCATCGATCACACAGCATATATTCATATTCATACACATACCTACATATTCTTTTACCTCATTTATTAAGGTGCGTGATCTTTTGAAATTTGGAATTGAATTAATTCGTTTCGTATTTCGTTAGTTAGAAAATTGAATAAAATTAAAAAAATTGTTCAACGAATAAAAAAATTTAAAAAAAATTACAACCAGAAAAACTATTTAAAAGAAATAATTTTTTTGAAACTAAGTGGATGAATTGGAATATTCAATTTCATTAAGAAAAAGAAAAAAATTGGAAAGAAAAAATTTAATTAAAAATTTTTTTTTAATTTTAATAAAAAATTCCACAAAGATGAACGGAGAACAGGTAGGTTTTTTAATATTAAATTTTAGTCTTAACAAAAAAAAAAGTATGACAAACAGGCAAACTTTTGAATTGGTTCTTGGGACAAAGGCCTCGTTTCGGAGAAAGGCCCGCACAATGTTTTCATACATTTTTGTATGAAAATTTTTTTTGTGCCCGATTTACCCTATTTTTTTAGTAGGTAGAGGCGGTCCCCAAAATGTTAAATCCGAAACGGTTTTTGCCGTAAAGCCTCCATTTCGGAGTTACGGTCCTTCAAAATGTTCATAGGTTTTTGAACAGAACTTTGAAAAGAATTTAATTTTCCGTCAAAGTTGTTTAAAAAACGTATGAAGTAAAGTATGAACATTTTGGCCATAACTCCGAAATTGGGGCTTTCCCGCAAAAACCGTATCGGATTTAACATTTTAGGGAACGCCTCTACCTACCCAAAACTATCGGGGAAATCGGGACAAATAAAATTTCCATACAAAAATCTATGAAAAGATTGTGGGGGCCTTTCTCCGTTACGAGGCCTTTGTTCCAAGAACTGATTTCTGTTTTGAGAATTTGGGCACCGCCTCTATGCCCTTTACAAGTTTCAGCCCATTCTGAGTGGTTCAAGGAAACGGCAGTTTAGCCCCATTTTTTTCCAACCGTTATTGCGCTCTAATTTTTATTTTTATTTAATTTTCAATTTTATTTAGGTGATAACGCAGTTTATTTGTTCAAGCCTTAAATTGGTCTAAAATTTGGAAGAGGGGAAAAGGCGGTGCCCAAGCCTCCTAATCCAAAAGGTGTTTTGACGGAAATTTCCCGTTGTGGAGATTTTTATGATTTTTATAACAGTCGTAGAGGAGCTGTCCCAAAATGCAAGGGGAAGGGCGTGGGGCTACGGGCGAGCAGACACAAATCCCACTATCAACCGGATACCCTCTCACATTCTTTGCAACCCTTTCTGTTTACACTTTAGCAAAAATGAAACGTAAAAATATTGATGGAACTGGCCAGTAATCGATCAGGCTGGCTTAACTTGTTTTTTGCGAAATCACTTCAACTTAACGTGTTAAATGATTTTTTATTTATAGTGTACATATAGACGTATACCTATTCTATATGCCCCTCTAGAATAATTTTACCTTTGAAAATATGTTAAAAGTTTTAATTTTTTTTTTTTTATTAGTTGAATTAAATTTAATTAAGAAGTGTTCATCTTATTAACTTAAAAAAATAAATTGACGAACAAAAAAATAATAATTTTCACATTTTATTTCATAACTAGAAAAAGCCTGCACAGAAAAAATAGCCTGGTAACTATGCCTTAGTTTTTGTCATTTCGAAAAGAACGCTTTTTTTTTTTTGATAAAGTACGCCTTGGTTTTTTTGTTTAAATTTAAAGTTTTTATCAAAGTACGCCTTGCCTTCAGTTGCATAGTCATTCGGTTATTTATTTACAAAAAAATGTAAATAGCAAGGTCATTTAAGAGGTGAGTTCACCTTTTATATTTTAAAAGATTACCAATATTTTTTTCTTAATGGCAATTTTTGGTTCTAGTTGACAGATGGCGTTCAGAGCGTCTTTAGACGGTCTTACCTGATTGAGGGTTAAAATAGTAGGTACTCACTTACTACAAAAAAATTTATTACATATTTGACAGAAAACGTTTGTCGTTTCAGTAAGTTACATGTTCGTATTATTATTTTTATTAAAGATTGAAATCACCTTAGCAAATTCTAAATTTTTCTTTGTTGCAACTTTTTTAATTTCTATGTTATAAAAAAGATTTATGTACTCTTGAAGTTGATTGTGACACACTAATATAATATAAATACCTTCCACTAGTATTTTATATCATCCTTGTTATGAAATTACTACAAAATTATAAATTATTAAATTTCTTAGGTTGTTAATAACAATTAATTCTTTTTAAAACTCATAACGACTAAAAGTGAATTTATTACATATGAAATTTGAATATTATTTGTAATGTTAACAATTTTTTGAAGAAATAAGAGATTTTGAAATATTTTCCAATACAAATTTCAGGCTTCAAATTCGTACAAAGAAAAATTCCTGAAGACACCTTTTATTTCATCGAAATCTATCAATTAAAAAAAATAACAGTTAAATTTTTAGTCAAAAAATAATACTTTTTTTTAAGTTTTATTTATTACTCAAAAAAAGAATACTTAAAAAAATAGTATTATTTTTTAATAATTTTCCAAATACTCTTTTTGTACTTACCAAAGATATAAGAGTAGAAAGGATACCACATGATTTAAAATTTTTGAAGCATCTTTTTTTTTTTACGATATCCAGTGTAGTAGATTTTTCTATAAAAAAAGTAATATTTCAAGAGGCTCGTTGGGGCTCGTTTTAATCAAACATTTAAAAGATTATATAGGTGTTGGTAAAAGAAAATAGCAGTTTGCGTTAATGTCATTTATAGCATATCTGAAAATTTTAAGGAAAAAATATAAAAATATTTATTTTTGTGTTTTATTTTAATATATATTATATTTTTGTATAAATATAGTTCTTATTTTTGAATCCATTATATATTTTGTAAGAAATTATTATAAACTTACTTATACATAATTGTAAATGATGATAATAAACTAAATCTAATATTACTAGTACTATAAAATACTATAAAAAATTAGGTACCTTAAATTGTAAAAAAATTACATCCCCTTGAACAAAATTAATTTGTTTAAAAATGGTCTTTCGGAAATTCGTTCACTCTGTTTTTTTGCAATATAATGGTATCTAACCTTTAAATATTTTTCGGCAATACTTTTTATAATCAATGAATAATGGGATAATTCTTTCATATACTGTTCTATATCCGGAAAAAGATCAGAGTAACCAATAAAGTTACTTAAAACATTAGAAATCACTTTTATTTTGTTAGCAGCATTTAAAATGTTAACTGAAGAAGACATTGCTCGTTTTACTTCTATTTCCACACTTTTACAAATTTTGGTAACCGATTCTGAAGGATATTTAAGCCAGCCCCAATTTTTGTAATTTATTAAAAAAACATTTTTTGGCGAACCGTTTATTCCTTCTACGCATTCCTCACATTTTAATGTTTTTTCTAGGGAAAACACAACAAATCCTGCAATATATTCTACAACGTATTCACAATACTCAGATAGTATTGGTCTGAAAACATGTTCATTATTATCCAAAAAAAATTTCATCGTTTGAATCGTCCACTAAATCGTAGTCAATTAAAATCCCTTTCGGAACGCTGCAATTAATTTGCTGAACTGAATCCATTAAATTGGAACCAAAGGAATTGCTGAGAATATCGATTTGTTCTAAGGGAATGCAATTCCCAACTCCTCTTTCTCTAATTCGGCAGTGAATAAGCAGTTGTTTATAAGCAGTTGTAAATTGTTTCACACTAGGATTGTTATTATAACCTAATCTTGATCTAATAGATCCGAAAAACATTTCTAAATGATCCTGATTTAGCTTATAAGTAGGTATGTATAAAAGCTCATTTGACTGAATATATTTTTCATAAAGGTGTTGCAGATTTTTCAAACACATAACAAATCCCAAAAAACCAGTTTTTCTTTGATGATCTAAAATCTTTTGTCCAGTTTGAAAATGTAAATTTTTGACAAATTCGATCGCGCTTTTTGTAAACAATTTTGTTTCATCATAGTTTTCTGCACAAAGCGCCTTTTTAAAACCATAAGAACTCAAATTTCTACTATTTAAACTGTCAAAAATATTATTTATAGTGCGAATAAAACAAGCTGTAGCCTCACTACCAATGAATTCAGGTAATTTTAACACTTCTCGACAAAAATCAATAGCATTTGCAACTGATAAACTCAAAGTTTGTGCAGCTAGCTTTACCTTCATTTTTTGTTTAAAATATTGTATGTGAGCCTTCCTTAACTTATTACCCAAATGTAACCCTTCTGAGTTTTGCAATGACTCTAAAAGTTTTATGTATTTAAAATCAATAGCCTGTTCATTCAAATCATAAAAAGGTGAAAGCTCTACAAAACAATTTCTTACTAGTTTTAAACAATGGACAGCATCCGGTAAAACAAAAACCTTCCGTTCGGATCCCTGATACTCAACTTTAAAAGAAAATTCGTCTAAATTATAATTCATTGAGCATCCCATTTGTCGACAAGCTGAAATATTTCAAGGAGCGCCATCAAAAGTGACTCCTACCACTTCTATACCCGTATTAAAAAGATTTTCCAAACAAATTTTCAACATATTTGCTTTTTGGTCCGCTGTGAGACTTTTAATAGCAAAAAACCCTACTGGCAATTTCCAACTGCGATTGATGCATACGACCATAAAAACTATCATTTGTGTTGCGATTTCCTCACTAATTTCTTTGGTTCCTACATCCACGTATCCCCAAGATTTCTCTCCATCCCACTCTATCAATTTTCTGATTGCCATTTCATCAAAAACTACATTACAATATATTTTTTGATTTAAACTCTGCACTTTTGTTGCAGCTGCTTTTAATGCGTTAAAGGAGTCCAAAGTAAATCCTGGAAGAATCTTTGAATTCATGTACCATCTACTAATTGTTTTATGATGTGGGAGTACACAGTTGAAGGTTTCCCTTACATAAGTGTATGCTTTAGGTGAATAAAAATATAAATTTAGGGCAAACAAGCGCAGCTGAGGGGAAAATTTAACAGGTTTTTTTAAATGATCCAGAAGTTCTCTTTGAATGATAGCTTGTAACGAAGGAGTATCCTCCAAATTTTGAAATAAATCATTCTGGGTCAAATTCCTTTTTTGTAATTCTTTAAAAATTGACTTTAAAGAACCAATCTTTTTTTTATTTCTCCGATTCTTTTGGTTTAGTTGCTTAATTTTTTTATCTTGAATTTTAAAATGTTTACGTAAAGTTTGTAATTTTAATTTTCTCTTCTTCAATCTTGACGGTGTGGAAATCAATTCTTCATCATTGCTAGTTTTCATAGCCCTACGGATGGACACGAGCTTTTGGCTATTTTTCTTTTCAATTATTGACCCTGTAGATGTGGAAGAAATGTCAGCAATTTTAATAAAATCATCTTCCAAAATGCGAGGCATTTCTATTAAGCCTGTGATTTTTGTTCTTGGTGATGAGCTGCTTGTGCTTGATGACTGTTTACTCATAATTTCAGGGGATTGGAAAGTATCACAATCTAGTTTCTGAAAAAGTATGAAATCAAATTTTTTGTATTGTTATGTTTGATAAAAATGATGATATACCTGTTTTTTTAAAGGGCTGATTGAAGAGGTTGATTCGGAGCTGGAAAGTTTTGGTGAAAAAACTGGATCTTTCATTACATCTTGAACCTGTAAAGTTAACAAAAAATTTAGTTTAATTTGTATTTCTCAAAACGTGTCTATCTGAAAACTAAAAAATTCTTAAAAAAAACTTACTATTTCTTTAGTGGGTAAATTCAGAGTTGGAATACTTCCACGTATAATTCTTTTTTGTCCTGCACGAGTCTCAAAAAAACACCAGTGTTCAAAATGCAACATGCAAACATGAATATCCTTACCAATCCATTCACTTTCCAATATATTTATTGCTTCAAGCCACAATACTTTTATATCATTATTAATTGGCATTCTAAAAATGTATTATTATTTTGGATAATTTTTTAACGAATATTCAGTATACAACTTACTAATGATACGAAACTTCCGACTGCTTTTTTTGCGGTAAACTATTTACACAATTTTTTATAAAACACTTCATTTTTTTAATTATTTTTCCAATTTGTACAATAAGATTTTATTTTTTATTTTTAGAAACTTTTCTGACGTAAAACAAAATAATTTTGTATTGAATTTTGAACGGCAACTGATTTTTTATTTTTAAAATCCTTTCAACATACATATCTTATAAAAAAATAAAAAATCTGTAACAAGTCACAAATTTTCCAAATTCTAATCCCACCCCATTAATTCAAAGAAATTAACGGCGCACATGGAAGTCGTATATCAAAATTCAAAAAAAAAAAAAAAATTCTATATAAAAATATTTTTTTGAGAAAAAAAGGTGCTTCAAAAAAATTTGTATGGGAATATATTGACATGTTCTCTTTGTATACTCTGTGGTACTTACAAAAAAACTACTTGTTTTTTCTTATGTAAAAAATAAAACACTTTTTTTTAATTCCTGTTTTCAAAACTAAAAAATAAAACTCTTTTTATTAAATTTTATTTTTGGGATTTTGTCCAAACAAATAAGACATTTCTTGCTTATGGAGTATTTAAGAAAAAAAAAAAAAAAAAAGAGTATTTAAAAAATTTTTTAAAAATTATATTTAACTGAAGAGTATTTAAAAAATATTAAAAAAAAAATTGAGTAAAAAGTATTTCAAATTTTTGAAATACTCTATTCAAAAATTAAGTATTTATTTTTTTAAATATTTTAATTACTCAAAAATTAATTTTTAAGTATTTGTTTTTTTATTTTACTCTTTACTTTGAGTAGAAGTTTCATGAAAATAAAAAAAGTCTTACTTTCGATCCCTAATTATCACTATAAAAAGCTTCAAAAGATAAACGTTCGGAAAACAAATGTTCTGAAACTTACTAGCACTTTCACCTAGAAATTTTTCAATAATTTGGAACGAAAACTACAGAGTATTATTTTCTTTTTATTGAATTTTTTGTTCAACTAAATTTTTTGTTTACATATGTGTTACTAAAAGTTTAATCTTTCTATTTATGTAGCTATAAAGTGAATACTTCGACTACAAATTTATTGACGCACAGAAACATGGACCATAAAAATTAAAAGAATTAAAGATGCAGGCAAGTGCAAACAACAATTATCTATAAAAACTATGCTTGAAAAAACACCAGGAGCATTAAAGTCTACTACTAGTAGTAATTCAAATGCAAGCTTAGTAGAACCAAAGACACAAATATCAAGATTATTAACTGTCCTAGTAGCAGAGACCAACATTTCGTTTAAATGTGTTAATTCGCCTGGATTTATTCGAGGGATTTTCTAATTTGCAAAAATTTCATATGAAAGATTATCCAAATGAAAAAACTGTTAGAACATCCGCCCTGGAAAGTATGTCTCGGGAAGTAGAAAATGCGATAAAACAAGAATCGATTGAAGATGATCCATCACACGTTGCGGTGTGTTTGAATTTTGGACTGATGGACACAAAAATTATAGTTATGTTAAGTACATCATTCAGTATAGCAAGAACTTTGAAATCACAATAATTTCACTCGGCAAAAAGTTATTCGAAAAATCTAAGACTGCAAAAAAATATTCTAATAGTAGATTATTGTATATGTAAACTAAATTTGTTATTCATTAGGAGTTCTGTATACACAAAAATACATTGACACGAGTCAATACTTATATCACGAGACCGAAGGTCGAGTGATATAAATTGACAAGTGTCAATGTATTTCTGTGTAAATACAGAACGAGTTGTATAACAAATTTTGCTTACATATCCAATATACTGTTTTAATGCGTAGGGGAGAGGTAGTTACAAAGAGAGAATTTTTTTTCTTCTCATTTTTTTTGTATTTGGCTGTATTGAAATATTGTGAGAGATATTATGTTTGTTTAGGTATTACGTAATATTCAATACGAAACATCTAAATGATTTCATTATTTACGCTGATGCATCTAAATTTTTTCATTATATACGCTGACGCATCTAAATTTTTTCATTATTTACGCAGATGCATCTAAATGATTGCATGTGTATTGACGCATATAATACTCCATTTAGTGATCTAAATTCTATAGCACTAAATACAACATAACGATCCCCAACGCATTAAAAGAATATAATATAACTGCAAATATAAATTTTGTAACCGATGGAGGTCAAAATATAATTAAAGCCATTGATTTGTTAAGATTGGAAGAATTAGTTTTTGTTAATAGATATGGTTGCATGGCTCATGCGATTCACAATTTGATTTTTAACGACGTTTTTTCAAAAAATGAAACATTGATAGAAAAAATGAAACGTATTTGCAGAAAAATAACCTATAGAAAGAAGGAAATGGAAAATATAGCAAATTAATTACGAAGTTCAATAATAATAGAACGAATAAAAAATCTTTTGGAATTAGTCCAAGATTTTGAATATTGTGATCTTTCGCAAAGTGAAGCAAAATTTAAAAATTAATAACAGTACTCGGTGGAATTCCACATATGAAATGTTTAAAAGTTTAGAACAAAAATTTTAAGTGATAAATAAAATAATTGAGCGCTTACATCTTCAGAATGATTTCATTTTAACAAGCATGGAGAAAAAAATTATTGAGGAGTTGAAAACAATTTTTGAAATTTTTGTTGAACTTTCAAAAATTGTTCAATATACCAAAAAGGGAACATTCCAAATGGCCATCTTATTTATAGAAATAATTAAACAAAAACTTAATGATGTTTTCAAAAGAGTTCAATTCGGATCCAGTATTAAGTTAAGTGCGACCATATTATATAATATTGAAATGAGATTGAACATATCAAATGAACATTTCGCTGCAGCTTTACTGGATCCAGCTCAAAGAGATGAATCGTACTTAAAAGAGTAAATAAATAACTCGGAATTTTCGAGTCGAAGCAAACTTATTAAAAATGCCATAAAATTTTTCCGAATATATTTAATTAATAATAGTTCAGCTAAAACTGGCAACAAAAAACTAGATACAATAAGCAATTTATATCGGACGAAAATGAGACTTTTGAGTACACTGTCGCCAATGAATTCCAAAGAAATTGCTGAAGGCCTAGACTAGACGAAGAAATCTGCAAATATTTTTCCATTAATGTGTTTGGGAATGTTGAATTTGAAGAGTTTTGGATTAAAAATAGTAATTTTATTTGATAATCTCTTTAAAAAATAACACAAATTGTTGGAAAAAGTAACAGCTATTTTTTTTTATTTTTAGGTCGTACACTTCCAAATTTAAACGTACTTGCTAATATTTTGTATGAAATTCCATCAAGTTCCGGGTCTTCGGAAAGTGCCTTTTCCATAGCAGGTTCGATACGGACGAAAAAAAGATCAAGATTAACGCCAAACAAACTTGAAAAATTATCTTTATTGAAACAAAATATCCAATTGTTACAAGAAAGTGGAATAATTTCCGAAGTGAAACATTCACAATTGTGCAACTTCTATTCTTATTTCAAAAATTTTTAATCAATTGGTTTCATTTTGATTTAATTTTCATTTAATTTTGATTTATATGTTGAATATTTATATTTATTACAAAAGAAATTATTTAATTAAAATTTAAGAATTAAATTTTTAACATGTATTTAAATTTGATTTAAATGCTTAACATTTTTATTTATCACAGAAGAAATTATTTAATTAAAATTTATAAATTAAATTTTTAATATGTATACGAAATGAAATGAAAAATAAAAAAAAATTAATTATAAAAAGTAGAATTTTTTTTATATAAGTGATTTTTAAGAAAATTCAGTTTTTTAAGTATTCTTTTAAGAGATAAATTTAATGAATCCAAAATAAAGTAGGAGGATATTCTAGCTTTGGTTAAAAACAACCTGCATATAAATCATGTAAATCGAACGATGGTGTGTATCTTAAATTCATTTGAATTAATAAAACGTTCATTCTTCTTCACTAAATTTTTTGCTCCATTCGACTTCACTTGGTATTTAAATTTAGTTTTCTTTCACCGTACCTCCAATACTTATTTGTTAATACCATTAAGTAATAATATTAATATAAATATTATTGTTCAATGCTAATACTTTATCCTCGTCGATTTCCCCGATTTTCTTTAACAGTCGCCGATTTTTTAAATTCTTCATCTCTAGTCGTTGATTTTTTAGAATTTTTTTTCTAAGCCGCTCATTTTCTCCAAAAACAGGTAATTTTGAGTCGACTAGCCGCCGCAATCGAAGGGCAAAATTTGACTAGCCGCGCAATCGAAGGGAAAAATTCGACTAGTCTTTCCTCTTTTCCTCTTTTTTTTTTTCTTTTTTCCTCTTTTTTTTTTGACAATCAGTTCCGTTTCTGCGTCGCTGGCCGCTCAGGTTCAAAAACAATATTGCCGCCCCTATTAATTTAATTATTTAATTAGAATTTGCTGATGTGCGGATCATCCGATGGGGGGATTATTACCTTGTAATAAAAATTAGTGAAATCGTAATAAAAATTAGTGAAGAAAAAGTTTTTAATAACAAAATTTAAAGTTTTGTCATGGAATTTAAAAAAAATATATAAGTAAATTGGAAAATACATAAAAAAAAATATGTGAGTCTCGGGACACACGGAAGAAGTGAAACTTCATGGCAAGTAGTATTTTCTGGAGCGGCTAAATAAATATTTAAAATGGCCAAGTGCATATAAGAGATGACGCGAATCGATTTTTTCGACGGCGACTAGTTGATTTTTGTTCTTCGACTGCTGCGGCCAGTCGACTTAAAATAACTTGTTTTGGGGGAATTCGGCGGCTTAGAAAAAATTAAACAAAAAAAATTAAAAACCAGCGACTACTTAGATATAAAAATATTTAAATATTCTAAAATACTTTTTAAGCTCAAAACTTTAGTGGCATAATGGCTTTTAAATTATTTCAAAATGCTTATATTTATAGCTGCATGGCAACACTGGTTGCCAGATGATTTGACTATATTTCAAGCCGTAAACAAAATTCCGGTTACAACTATATTATTAGCGACAATAATGTATGAAAAAACAGCAGCATGGCTTAAATCATGTTTTCTTTTTGTTGCCCGAATAGTTTAACCTAAAATAACTTTTTCAAATATACCTGAAAAATTTCAGGCATATTAGTACTTCTTATGAAAAGGAATTAGAATAAAAATATTCTACATGCATTGCATTAATGGAATTTAATGGCAAAAATAATTTATACCAACACTCAATTACAAATTACTCCAAAAAAAATCTGTTTTAGTTAAAAGAGCATTTTCAAATATGCCTACAAAATTTGACATTAGTAGTTCTTCCGAAAAGTAATTGTAATAAACATATTCCTCCTGCATTTTATTAGTGTAATTTAATGTCAAAAATAAATTACACTAACAAACTAAAAAAAATACATTAAGAAAAATTAATATCAAAAATAAATTATCTACAAAATAGGTGCATTGGAACATTTTTACTCAGAATACATATTTGTATTCCAAAAACTTTTTGAAAATTAGCACTAATAATTAATAAATGAAATATTTGTTATTCAATAATTTTAAATAAATTTTATTTTCCTTTCAATCAAAAAAAAAATAGTATTATCGACTTTATTTCTCAGCCAATATAGAGTAGGTTATTGCGCTGATAAGCTTCATTAAGTTGCTAGCGGCTGTCGGTTTTATCATCAGCTGGCACATAAATTTTTTCTTTTTATCTTTTTTTTTTGCCTTTTTTTTTGACAATAATCGAGGCATTTTTGACATCCAGCGTTACATTTTTGACACTTACATTTTTTTCACTCTCAATCACAATGCCTCTAAAGAAGTTTCATTTCAAAAATTATATGTTTTATGAAAACTTGTCTTCTACTTAATTCGACCAAGTTTTTTTTTTTTTTTAATAGTTTAGTACTTCAAATTAAAATCAATATTTTAAAACGTGCGGGTGCACCTTCTGCACTCGCGCCAGAAACGGGCTCAGTAACCCTTTGATAGTTTTTTAAGTTCCAGTGCTTTTTGAATAGGTAATTAAAAGTTGATTTGATGGTCACCTACGGTTGGGCTACCTCAAAAATGCTAAAAAACGCACCGTTTTCGAGATATTTGTGAATAACTAAAAATGTCTAGCATATGTCCAGCATTAAGTTGGACAAATATGGTCAGTTTACTCTGAGGCGTGTACATATTTGAAATTCACAACAACAAAAACAAATTTGAAATTTTACACTAACAAAATACATTAGGAATTTGAAATTCAGAATTTGAATTTCTTAAATTTTTTTAAGGGTGCAGCACAAATAATAATATTTTTTTCCTTTACGCACACAGAATATTTTAAATTTTAAAACGCTTGTCCTTATATTTTTGATCATAATGTTCACTTTTTGTTTCACATATATCGTATATCGTATAATTGTATGTATGTATATGTATGCTTTATTTATACTCTATAAATTATTCCAAAAACAAATTGTTCTATATAAAAATTACTACAATAAAAATAACAGCTCTAATAGATCTTCAAGTATTTACAAGTATAAAACATATCTACTTATATGTATGTGGGGTTGTATGTGTGTGTTGTTGTGTGTTGGGTTGTTAGGTTGTGTTGTACCTGTTGACTTGTTGAAGCGAAAAATGAAACTCCCTCCGGTTTCTTTTTTTACAGATAATCACATTTATTTTATTTATTAAATCTTAATTTACACTTATTTAATTTTCTTATTGTTTTTAACCTTAATTTAATTTTAATTTAATTTTAATGTTTTGTATCAATTTTCATTCTAAAATTGATTTTTGATTTTAATAATTATTTCTAATTATTTCTTGTTCTATAAAAATTGTTTCTTAATTTTTAATTAATTTTTTTTGTAATGAATAATTCCATTTTAATTTACTTTTTTTTTTTGGAATTTAAAAAGTTAAATAATTTAAATTTTAATTTCTTTTATTTTCTTCTTGCGACTTGTCGTCGACGAAATCCGGATTCAGAAAAAAAAAGTTTTCTTTATTTTTGTTTCGTTCTTGGTTTATTTCGTGCGGCGTGTCAAGTGAACATTCTGCCAGCTTCGTCAACAACTGCGCAGCTAATAACTGTGCGTTGTTAGCTTGGCTGAGGTTTACTTGACACGGCCGGAGATAATACTTGTAGTGTTGCCACTACATGTATATAGTAAAATATCTTTATGAAATTATAATAATTCGATATTCAGTAAGATTAATGTTTTTAGATTAATGTCAAAATAAAAGTTTTCAAGTATAAAACTATAAGATTTAAATAAACATTTAATGAAATATTAATATAATATTCTTAGGTCATTAATTATATATAAAAGTTAAGAAGCTGACCCTTCTGCCCCACCTGTCTGCCCCACTTGTCTGCACCTCCTGTCTGCCCTCCCGTCTAACCCTTTCGTCTGCCCCACGCCTTACCCTCTCGTCTGCCCCTCCCGTAAATTTGTTATTACAACGAGTTGTGTATACACAAAAACACATAGACACGAGTCAATACTTATAACACCAGACCGTTAGGTCGAGTGATATAATATTGACAAGTGTCCATGTGTTTTTGTGTATATACACAACGAGCTGTATAACAAATTTTATTAACATGTTTTGTATGCTGTTTTCATGTTCATGTGAGAGGTAGTTTTTTTTATTGCATGTGCTGAGTTACAGTAGTTTTATTGTGAGTAATCAATTTTAATAATATGGTAACTTCAGTTTAAATACTTGTTGCTAAAAATTCAAAATTTTTTAAATGGTAATCGTAGTTACCGTACTTTAACAGAAAAAACAATCAAATAAAAATTTATAAAAAACTATTGAAATCAAGTTATCATTTTTTACAACATCAACATTTTTAATAATTATTGTAATCGGAATTACAAGATTTTTTAGTAAAAATGAGTAACTCTAAAATTTTAAAAAAAAAATTTAACATTCTAGAAAAGATACAACTAATGAAAAAATGTACACATAGTTTTATCGTACCTGGCTTGGTTAATTTCCTTCTTAAAATGATTATTTCCAATTTGAAAATGATTGTTTCCAATCTGAAAATGATTATTTGCATTTTGAAAATGATTATTTGCATTTTGAAAATGATTATTTCCATTTTTAAAATGTTGAAAAGGTATAGACAGTAATATTTTTCTATGTCTAATATTGTCTTAAAAAATGCCGAATATATTTTGTAATTGTCGTAAATTGTGAAAGGTTTTGTACAAGCTTCAAAAAATCATTTTTTATGGTATATGCGGTAATAATAAAAATTGGTAGGCAAAAAATTTAATAAAATCTTTAAATGCGATTTTCTCGAAATCAGTTTTTTCGGGTTACAATACTTTTCAACGGATACGACGATATATAGATTTATATTTAGTAAAGGTATACATTTTAATAGATCCCTCAAGCGCTCTTAAATGACAAACTAATCAATTTTTGAATTTAAAAAATATTTAACCATAAACTATATAAACGTTAATTTATTATTCACTATAATATTTAATAGATTGGCATTAGTACAGGTTTGAATAAATTTTTCAAAAGGAATTGGTCCGATTATATCTTTTTATTGGAATCCAATTATTATTTTAATATCTGAAAAAAAATTTTCAATATTCGTATAAAAAGAAATATGATTTTGATTAAGCAGTTTCTATGTTGTCATTCTGAAGACTTTGTTATTAATTATAAAGAATTAATAAATAGCTTTTCAACAACTACAATAGTATTCGATTCAAATCCTGAAAAATGTTTATAGTTTTTAAACATTAGGTATTAGCGTTTTTGTTGGAAAATTCAATTCACAATTATTTCTTACCAGCCAAACATTTTTGAAATACATTTGAGCAGACATTTGATCAGTTTAATAATAGTTAAAGTTTGTAGTTAACTTCTTCATCATAATAACAATAATTTACTCACCTGAAAAGAAAATAAGAATATAAATAATTTACTAACCTGATATAAAAAAATTGTGTACATACAGTATAACCTTAAAATTACATCGTACTATTCTATTTAGTTTTAAATGTAGAATTTCGTTAAAAGAAAATTCAATAAATATTTTAATAGAATTTAGAAAGGTACAGCGATAAAAAATTGGTTAGAAAAATAAAAACCATATGAAAGGAAATTACACTTACACTTAATAGAAATAAAATATAATATTTTTCACCTGTACAATAAATTGAAAATGCATTTTGCTATAATTTATCGCTACTCAATATTTCCATTCAAAATATTATTTTTCAGAATAATTAATTTCATTTAATTATATTTTTGTTTTTTCTTTTAAATTTAAATTATACGAGAATGACACAGATTTGAAAACTGATTAAAAATACACTATTTGAAAATTGATTAAAAATAATAATGTAGGTAGAATTCAGTTTCATCGATATTCACTTTCTCTCGATGGAATGTCGTAACATTAATAGGATATAATGTCAATTGACTTTACTCAAAAATAGACAGTGTTAGGTCTATAGCCGCTTGAAAAATTGTATGAATCACAAAAAATGAAACAGAAACGAATCTAAAATGAACTTTTTTTTGACACAAAACTCACGTAAACATATACATACATAATTATTATTATTATTATTTTATGTGCATATTGGATTCTATGGAAACAATAAAAAAATTGTTTATTCATTATAAATAACAAATTGGTTATTTTCGTTATTTTTAAATTTATCATTTGGTAAAAAAGCTCCAAAGAAAGAAAATTTCTGGAAAATATAATTTTTTTGTAATAAATTAACTTAATTTTTTTTTTTTGAATTCAGTTTCTGGAATATAATTTCATTTTGTGGCATTGTTCATTTTGTGGGATTGATTGAGGTCAAATTGTATTTTTTTTTCAAATTGAAAGCGGATAACGGAAACTTAGGTAAACCACTATACTACGCAAACGCAGTTTTATAACTTACATTAAAACGATGGAAATTTGTTTGTGAAACAAAAAGCATTTGATTGTACGAGCTCAAATTCAAATAGAAACTTTTTAATTGGCTATTATGCAACCTGACTCTCTTAACATATAAGTATATTTAATATTTAAAAACTAAGATGTTTAAAACATGAAAAGCAATAGGAACAAAAAGAGGGGGTTAGGTATATCTGGTTTTTTGTTTTTTTTTTTATTAAAGTTACCAAATCACTAGGTGGGATACCTTTTATACTTAAAGAAGTATGGATTTGATAATGGGGATAGGAAGTTTAGACGGGATTAAAAAGTGGGACTGTCAGTAGGTAATCATTTACACTCTTCTTAAAGCGGCGCAAGTCGTAAATCAAACGTCCGCCAGCTGTAGGGAACAATTTTGAAGGGAGAGCATTCCACATTCTTGAGGTGCGAATTGAAAACGAAACTCCAAAGCTCGTTCTATCACATTTGGGAATTTTGACTAAAAATGGGTGTGACATTGAAGCGGTACGTGTTTGGCGTGAAAATACTTGAAGTAGTGGAGGAAGTAGGGCCTTTACTTCCAGGGAACACGTATCCTTTCCAACAAGGTATTTATAAAAAATCGAAAGTGAACCTACATTGCGACGGTGATTGAGTGATGTTAAAGAGCTGGTGGTTTGGTGATCGTTGATCAATCTAATAGCCCTTCTCTGAACTTTGTCCAGGTACTCAAGATGGGTTTTAGGAGCACCAGCCCATACATGTGAATTATATTCTAATGTCGGTCGTATGAAGGATTTGTAAATATTTAAAAGATCAGAGGAGGAAAAGTAGTCTTTACTTTTTTTTAAAAAGCCAAAACATTTAGCAGCGTTTTTTGCCGTTTCGAAAATATGAATTTTACAGCTCAGATCGCTGGTTATTTTCGAACCTAAAATGTCAAGGTTTCCAGATTTTCCAATACTCTCGCGTTGAAAAGAAAGTTGGAGTTCGACAGTTGACAGCGTTCTAGAAATAAGGCAGCATTGTGTTTTAGAAGCGTTAAACTCAACTCTGTTGAGAAGAACCCATTGTGAAGTTTTGAATAGATCGTGATTTATGCTACTTTTGTAGAAAATTTCGTTTCGTAGTTACAGCATTTGAAGATGCTGATTTCCTTTTTATAAAATCGTAGCATGCCACCAAGTTACTGTCATCGGCGAAGCTGTGGATGGGATTGAGTGTGAAAATTGTAGAAGATCATTAATGAAAACTAAAAAGAGAGTTGGGGAGAGAACACACCCTTGGGGTACACCGGAGTTGATATTAAAAATATGTGACTAGTACCCATTCAGAACAGCACGAATAGAACGGCCAGACAAAAAGTTGCTGATCCAATTGACAAAGGCTGATCCTAGACCCATTGATTTAACTTTAGAAATCAGGGCCGAGTGCCACACTCGATCAAAAGCCTTAGCTATATCCAAAGCAACAACACAAGCCTCACCGGAGTTGTGAAGACTGGCGTTCAGCTTGTGGGATAAATATGTCATCAGGTCACCAGTCGATCTATTCGTACGAAAACCATATTCCTGGTCACTTAGCAATTTGTTACATTCAAGGTATTTTTTGACTTTATTGTTTATAAGGGATTCCATTAGTTTGGAAAGAATAGAAGTAAGCGCGATGGGCCTGTAGTTAGAGGGATCGCATTTATCGCCAACTTTCCAATTGGTGGGGTAAATTCCAAGTGAATATGAAAGATAGAAAAGGTTGCGCAGAGGTCTAGCTAGAACAGAGGCAGTGTTTTAGGACCACAGCCGGAATACCATCAGGGCCAGTTGACTTTTTCGTATTCAGATTTTTGAGAACTTTTAAAACAGCACGTTGCCTAAAGTAAGCTCTTCCAAAAGAAGAGTTTACTGGTGGCAATACAGGTGGATCTTGAACTGAAGCTGCGAGTGTTGAGTTTTGACTAAAACGTTTAGCAACAAATTAGCCTTCTCAACCGAATCTGATATGATCCGGTCACCATCTACAAGGGGAGGAAAATATGAAGGCGAACAAAAGTTTTGTTTTACACTTTTAGCGAAGCTCCAAAAGTTTCTGCTATTTTTAGGAAGGTTAATATTTCTTGACGCTTCCTCTGGGTATAGAAAGCCTTCTGCTGACGACAAATTCTACTGCATCTGTTCCTGACCTCGCGCCAGTGCTTCAGTGAATTTAAAGAATTGATTTGTTTATACTCACGAAAAGCATTATCCCTATCGGCTATGGCCTTTGCACAGGTGTCATTGAACCACGGATTTTTAGTATTCGTTTTATTTTGAACCTTTTTATGGGGTATGAAAAGTTTCATCCCTAGCAGAATACTTTAAGTAATGACAGCCGTGCAAAGGTCAACATCCCTCTCCAAGAAGCAACGAGACAGATCCATCCGTCCAAGAAAACCGGCAAGCCCATTCCAATCAGCTTGAGAATAGGTCCATACCAGTCTTCCAGGAGCTCTAGATAAGCCCACTCCACTATCAAGAGAGAAGAACGTGCTAACGCGACAATGATCGGAGTTTCCAAGGAGGGAATTAATTGAAGCGTTATAATTCGATGTCAGAAACAGATCCAAGAGATGATGACCCTGATGGTTTACATCTGGAATGTGGGTGGGTTCAGAAATAATTTGAATAAAATTATTGAGACTTGAAAAAAACTCTACATATCTGCCTTTGGGACTGTTGCAATTTGAATTACTAAGCCATGATACATTGTGTATGTTAAAATCACCGAAAACCAAAATTTCAGACTCCGGGTTTTTCGCCAGATTCTGATTTATTTCGTCCGACTGCAAGTCAAACTCCACAACGTGATCAGTGCCAGTCAGTTGCGGACTCCTGTAAAAGAAGCAAAAATGGATGACGTGTTTGTTAGTTCTTATTTTGAACCAAAGAAAATTGAATAAGGGACTTGATGATTTTAAATCTTTAATGGGATAACATGCAACGTCATTCCTTATATAAACAGCGACTCCTCTGTGCGCAACGAATAAAGAGTGGAGATCATAACCGGGGATTGAAAAACGGCTGGGGTCTCCGTTGTTCAATACTTGGGTCTCACTTAAAGCCAGAACATTTGGCTTAGCAGAGGCCAAATGGATTTGGACAGCTTGGAAATTCGCTTCCAAACCACGAATGTTACAAAAATTGATGCTAAATTTTTTGCTCATCCCTGCTCTATGAGTATAAATTCAATAAAATTAGTTCCGATAAACAAGCTGACGAACTACGAACCGGCGGTCAACAGTTTCCAAAGCCTTATTGACCTTCAGTAAGGCAACGACAAGCGAGTGAAGAAGAGTGCACGGTGAAATAAAGGATAGGCAATATAGGAAGATTTGGTAACATCGTCAGGTTTAATTAATATAATTTTGTTGATTATTTAAAATATTATTATTATTAATCTTTTTTTTTTATTTATTTTCTTATTTTTATTATTTAATTTTATTTTTTTTCGAATAAAATTTGTCTACTTTGCGCGAACATTAAAATTTAACTTTTAATTTTTTTTTTTTTTTTCTTTTTACAAACAACGAAAGAAAAAAGGTCAATTTAAACAAAACAAAAAACTACACTTCTTTAATAACAAAAAATAAAATAAAAAAAAAAACGAACAGACGAAACGAGTGCACAAAACTCTATTATCACAACACAACTGATTAGGTTCAGAACATGGTTTTTGACGCAAGAGCATTAGGTTCAGAACATGGTTTTTGATGTAATTCTAACAATTATTTGGTTAAAATAGGCACGAAGCGTGAGTTTCTCAATATCGGAAGCACACTAATAGAATTTAATGCTTTTTATGCTTACAAATAATACAGTATTAAATAAAGCAAGATATTGAAATGCTCTGAAATACATAGGTTCATTTTAATTATTTTGAAGTTAAAATAGGTACATTTAATGTTTATGATCCGAATGTTTTTTACTTTAGAAAAAAAAGTTTTAATTTGAATTATTTGAATATCTAAAAATTAAATCGTTTTATTGTATAATAATCGCAAAAAAATAAAATTAGTATACTTTTTAGCGCAAATAATGAATTTCTTTTAATCATTATTCTTATTCTTATACATAATTCCCTTTCCAACATTCTAATGTTTTTTAGTCGGTAAATTAAGTGTCTCTGCTATTAAAGCAAATTTAATTCCTATCCCTTTCATATTGCATGTGTATTAAGAATGCATGATTTATAGTAGATTATTTTATATGTTAACTAAATTTGTTGTTAATTAAGAGTTCTGTTTACACAAAAATACATTGACACGAGTCAATACTTATATCACGAGACCGAAGGTCGAGTGATATAAATTGACAAGTGTCTATGTGTTTTTGTGTAAATACAGAACGAGTTGTATAACAAATTTTGTTAATATATCCAATATACAATTTTAATGTGCATGTGTAAGGTACAGAGTTGTAACATTTCAAATAATTCCCAGTACCAAATACAAAGTAATTGTATTTGAAAAGTACTGAATTCTTTTTTAAAAAAGTAATTGGATTTGATAAAGTACTGAATACAAAGTAATTGTATTTGAAAAGTACTGAATACTTTTTTCTAAAAGTAATTGGATTTGAAAAAGTACTGAATAAAAAGTAATTGTATTTGAAAAGTACTGAATACTTTTTTCTGAAAGTAATTGGATTTGAAAAAGTACTGAATAAAAAGTAATTGTATTTGAAAAGTACTTAAATATGCTGCACTTAATTCTTATAGTTATAGTAATTTACAATGTATTCTGTATTTTTAATATCTTTTGGTAAGTTTTTCATTCTTTTATAATTTTAAAATCTTATGATGTCAAGGAAAACAATATTTAAAATAAAAATCAGTAAAATAAAATAATTTATTTTTCTATAAGCGTTTAACAGTACTAATAATATAAAAATATTTAAATGATTAATTGATCCACTGTTTAAATAAAATAAAACATTGTTATATTCAAATTAAAATTATATTTTTTAAATTAGTTTTTTAAGAATTTCGAAATTTGATTTTAAAAGAACTAAATCTGAAAAATTTTTGTCAGAGAGATTGTTCCTTTTTGGCGTATTTATCATTCCAGCGAAAGAAAAAAGTCTTTCGACTGGAGCAGATGATGGTAAGGCTGTATTCGATTTAAAAAAAATTTCCCTCACAGTTGGATACTTCTTTAATGAATCAAAAGAAGCATCCATATCTTGCAAAAAGATATTTAACTCCTTTTGATGTGGTGTTTCATTATCAATGGAGTTGTAACGACAATCTGAAATGTATTCAAACTTTTATAATTATATAGAAATTGCATTTTTATCAAAAAAAATAGGGCATATGTGTGCAAATAAAATAAAAATTATAAATTAAAATACCTTTTTCACTGAAGTCAAAAAATGAATCGTTACTATCATTTTCTTTGGGGAGTTTAATTTGTGACACATTTCCAGGAACGACGTCACACTCATTCATCGCTACTACAACTTTTTCTAATATACCGTCCAACGTTATATCAGGTTTAATTAAAGTTTTGTAAATATTGAACCATTTCGTTTTTATCATTGGACATGTTATTGCTGCAATAATGGCAGTATTTGATATGTCAGAGTCATTGAAAATTGTTTCAAAACGATTTAATAATTGTTCTTTGATTTTTTCAGCTATATTTTTCATTTTGATAAGTTTGTTAGTTGTAATTAATTTTTGGATTTTATTAAACAATGTTATTAGCGAGGGCAATAGAAAACCATAAAACATATTATTTTCACCCTGTATGAAATCAATTGTTTCTGCGACTGGCCCCATGAGAAGCAAATATTCCTCCAAATATTCTAACTCTGATTCAGTAAACTTTGGTACTGAAAGTTTATTACAGAGATCAAACAACTGATCTTTTTTGGACATTAATTTCTTTGTTGAGTCATAAAGAGAGTTCCATCTAGTTATCACCGGATAACTAACAGACGAACCCAAGACGCTTGAAATAATTTCTGATAATTTCGGGCGGTTTGCTTTATTCCATATATTATTACACTTTGCAAATGACTAAAAATATTTTTAAAAATATTTTTAAAAAATTTTAAATTCTTATTATATTTTATGTTCTTATTATTAAAGTTTAATCAGTAAATGAAAAATATTTTATCAAATTGAAATTTGTTCTTCAAACATAATTTGGGGTAATATAATTTTTTAGGTAATTTTTAAGAACTTATTTAATAAAGATCGGTTTTCTTTTCTAAAGGCTAATTTACACGAAGAAAATTTAGTGGAGTAGAAATATTTACTGCCGTAAAAAGTGGGATAGTTAATTTTTAGATAGAGGCAGATGAAATGTTTTATAGTCAAATAACTTTGACATTTATAAAAATGAATCAATATTTTTGACTTATAATATTTTAAAAAAATAATAATTTAATTTTTAATAATTGAAAATTTCGAATAAATAATTTTCAATTTGAAAAATAGATACCTACCCAAGATTTTAAGGTGTCTCCTAGATTTTTATTTTTGTTCTGTTCAAAAATGAAATAATTAAACAAAATTAAAACCATTAAATGAAATGTGAAATTTACAAGCGAGTCAGTCGTAACTAATTATCTTTCAGTCTTCTTTCATTTGGGTTTCAGTTTTGACTTTTTTTCTATAAATATAATTTTCTTTATAACTACGGTATAAATCTAAAACACAGATTTTTAAAAAAAAAAAAAAAAAATATGATACCAAAAATCAAAATTTTCCTATTGGAAAATTTTGTTTTTTTTTATCATAATCTCATATTACTTCGAGTATTTTTTATAGTTTATCCAAAACATTATAGCAACATTATGGCAGTATTTATGAAATAGTTGTGTCTTTCATACAAAATATACCATTAAGAACTTTTCATACAAAATATACCAGCTTATTCGAATTAGTGGCAGAAATATTATTGCTGACAGTAAACTTTCTTCGTGTAAATTAGCTTCAAAATTATTCATTTTGTAAACTACTTTTTATAGTATTCAATTATTTTTAAGCATTTTAAAGTAAAACAAAAAGTAATTAAAAATTATTAAAGAAAGTCCCACATTTAGAACTATAGGGCTTCACCATAAAAGAATGTGAAATTTGACAGTAATGATAATTGAATTAAACGCTCTGGTACGTTTATTTGAAATTTACAACTGCAAAATACATTAGAAATTTGAAATTCAGTATTTCAAATTCATTTATTATGCCTTTATGTTTTAGGAAAAATTAATGAAATGAAAACAATCGAATACTATAATTTAATATAATTTTTAAATTTGTCTTTTAATTTATAAATGATATATTTTTCGATTTTATAAACTAGTTATAATTATATAATACCTTTTTGTGCACATCATATTGTTTTGAATCCATTTTAACAATTTTAATTAAATCCGTTGAGGCTAGTAAATTTAATGTATGGCTAGCACATCTAAGATGTTTTGGTAAATATTTTAGGAAACTATCTTCATCATCATCAGAACAAACGGTGTCATCGGAATAATCATCTTTTTCGAAATTTGTCACAGAAGTCGCCCCAAATTCTTTAAATGCTTTCACAAAATTGCTTCCATTGTCTGTGACGGTAGCAACAATTTTTCGGGCATCTAATTCAAACAAAGAATTCGCATCATACATCATTTCATTGATCTTGTCATACGTATGACTGCCTGCAAATCGAACGCATGACAAGGTAGCCGAATGACGCTTAAAATTTTCGTCTATCCAATGGCATGTGTACCCAAAAAAACTTCTTTTTGTTGCAGACCAAATATCTGCGGTGGTGCAAACGTAATTAATTTTTGACAAACATGTTTTAATATTATCGATTAATTTATTTTGAGCAGAATCAATGAGTTTAACCATGGTCAGTCTACTCATTATGTTGAGCTTAGGGTTATTAAATAGAAACATATTCCTGAACGAGTTTTTTTCTACTATGGATGTTGGTAGCATGTTATCTATAATGAAATTCATAACATTAAAATCAAATTGTTGTTGACTAGTTACGTTTTTGTTCGGAATATTTGATCTCATTTTACTGCCAGAATAATTTAAAAAATCCGCGGGATGTTTTTTTTTCAAATGTTTAACAAAGTTCGATGTTACTTTGGTTGATCCTTTGATGACAGACTTACATATTTGGCAAACAGTAGACAACGAATCCTTTTTTTCGTCCTAAGAAAATATTAAATTAATTTTGAAACACAATATGTACATGTCCATTCATAGCATTTTTACTTACAAACGATAAAATTTTAAACAGATTTTTAGAAAATAGCGGTCTTTTGGCTTCCAATTCCATTATATAAGCTGAGTTTTTAAATTTTTTAGATGAAGAAGGTTGATTTTTATCCAACAAATCTGTAGACTTTCTTTTCCGTAGGTTTTCAAACTTCGATTTTTTAGTAGAATTGCAGGATTCTGAAGAGGATTCTTCACACAATTTTCTTTTTACTCCAGATTTTAAAAGTTGAAAATCTGGATCTGCAATAGAATCATCGCCATCGGAAGAAAAATAATTGGACATTTTTCCTATACGAATGTGATAACAAAACATTATAAAAATACAATAACATAAGTATTGAAAAATTACATTATAGGAATATGCCAAAAACTAGAATTCTGCGATTTTTTTTAATTTTTAAAATTATTCACTTACTAAGTAGAAATTATATTTATTAACAAATAAGTTTTTCAAGATTCTATTTACTATGAAAAACGGAATCGAACCAACAAAAATCTTAATTGTAGGTAAAACATAATGTATGTACTCATAAGCCTGGTTTAAAAGTATTTGACATATTGCTTATATAAATTTTGAACACACATACATATCTGGTGGTTTAACTTTTCGTTTCTTCAATTCAAACTTACCTTTTTAAAAATTATTCTCCCAGATTATATTTTTGGAATTAAAAAAAAAAAAAATTTTAGTTTTTGAATTACTTAAAATTTTTTAATTATTTTTGAAATTAGAATAATTTTTGAAATTAGTTGAAATTCACTTTGTAATTATTTAATGAATTAATTTAATAATTTACACTGATATTACTAAACAATTCAAAACATCACTTCGAAATAATTTAATAAATTAATTTGATAATAATTCTCTTATTATACTAAACAATACAAAAAATTAAAAAAAATAAAAATAGGGCTACCAATTTCATCTAAAGGAAAACGATAAAATAATTTTGAGAAGAGAATTAAATAACTTCATAATTTATTCATTTTTTTAAAAATTAATTTTTGGAAAGCTTAAAATAAATTAATGCATGAAATGCTTCTGCAAAAAAGAAAGAATACAAGCCTGGAAAAATCTTATAGAAAAAACTTAAATTAATTACAAGTTTGATAAATTTGATGATTTAGTTGCCAGTTGACTTTCATTATTTTTCTTTGTGAATTTAGTTTTTCGTTCACCAAATGAACTATGTCTCTTGTTTGTTATATCCCATTATAAGAAAATATTGTCTAGAAAATTATAATGAAAAAAATATTTTCCAAAGTCTACATTTTCAAACTTTTACTGACGGACGCGTCTTACGAGTTATACAACTATCACTTACTTACAAGTATTATTATGTATAATTATTTTTCCTTATCGCTGCAGGTAAATTCGGTAAAAAAAAAATAGATAAAATAAACATTATCTTCCATGTGATTATAGAATAGTAGGTACAATTATCAAATGAATAAAATTATTAAATTTAGAAAAAGTGAGGATGCAAACTAAGAGGAAAAAGATTAATAAATATAAATGTGCTTTTTGGTTACCCTATCCTTTACAATGTGAACATTTTTTTACTATTTCTAAATATATGTATATATAATATAAATAATATATACATTATATTACATTTTAATAAAAATATTAAATTTATACCTGTAGTAAAAATTAAAATAAAATAAAGGGTGTACTATAAACACCATTGTTATATCATCAGATTGGTGTGTGTTATACATTTAAATGTTTTAATCTTTATAAGAATTTTTTAAAAAAATGTTTATTTTTAAATGAAAAAAACCCATATTTTGAAATACTTAACACCTTCTCTCGTAATTTAAAAACTCGTTTATGTATGTATATTTCAGTACTTTTCAAATACAATTACTTTTTATTCAGTACTTTTTCAAATCCAATTACTTTCAGAAAAAAGTATTCAGTACTTTTCAAATACAATTACTTTTTATTCAGTACTTTATCAAATCCAATTACTTTTGGAAAAAAGTATTCAGTACTTTTCAAATACAATTACTTTGTATTCAGTACTTTTTCAAATCCAATTACTTTTCGAAAAAAGAATTCAGTACTTTTCAAATACAATTACTTTGTATTCAGTACTAGTATTCAGTACCAAAGTATTTGAATATTCACAACTCTGCTTATTTGTATATATATTTTTTTTTTTAAATCTTAGCAGAGGAATAGTTGAATGGTTCTGTAATTTTTCTTTTTTTTTAAATTATGTTTGAAAATAAAAATTTAATTTATTCTGTTTCTAGGCCAGTAATTTTTTTGACAAAAAAGTAAATAAAATTGATTGAACGAACTCTCATAAATATGAAACATTTGAGGGCTACCAGGAGCCTTAAATGAAGTCTTTGATAAAACTAACTAAGATTTTAGAATGAAAATTTCAACATTCAAAATTAAACTTTGTTTTTTTAAATACAGAAATCAACAACAAATTGAAAGAGTTTCTCTCATTGTACAATTATACATATATAGATCGAATGTAACAAGTTTTTTAAATGAAAATTGTTTAATTTCTTATGTAGAAAAAAATCAATTTTTTATTTCTTTATAAAAATTTTAAATTATTTATTATAATTGAATTATTTATTATATTTATAACTTATATTTTTTTATTCTTTTAGACTCTACAATTTCTGCTCATTCCCAAATAAACAATAGGTATGATCAAAATTCAACAAATAGCCAAACATTGACTAGTGAAACTATCAATCAAAACATAAAATTCAGTAAATGTAATTTTTATTTGTTTATTATATTTTTTCAATTGTTTATTCAATAACTTCTATTTTTTTTTTAGATCCCAGAATTTCTGCTCATTCCCAAACAAACAATAGGAATAGGGATGATCAAAATTCAACAAATAGCCAAACGTTGGTGTCATTGCGAGGTACGACAGTTCAACCTTCTAGTGAACCTATGAATCAAAACTCAAAATTCAGTAAATGTAATTTTTGTCAAAAAATTACTACAACCGAGCAAAGTATTTACTTTTAATTTCATTTAATTTATTTGAATTAATTTATGTATTTGGTTTTAGTTAAAAACCCAGAATTGTTTTATGTAGCCAAACAATTACAGTCAATGGGGCAGCGGTTGGCAAATATAGAAAAGCATGTAATTCCTGCTGATACATTCAAAATCGAATTACCAATTGAAGACAATTGAAGACCTTGAAAATATTTGTGACCAAATTAAGGAATCGCAATTTCGTCATAATTTGGTCAGTTATATTTTTATCATCAAAATTTAACAAATAATTTTTTTATCATGAAAAAATTTTTAATATTAAAATCCTATTTACAGACAAAATTTTTAAAACAATTTGAGCCGGCAATGAACCACAATAGTACATCTGGTTTATCCCAAATTATCACAGACGAACTGTTATTTAAATTTAACTGGAATGGGATGAACACCAAACAAGCCAATAAACTCGCTTTGAATAAACTAGTTTTATTCAGTGAAATTCTTTATGGTAAGAATTAATCCTATTGCGTAAGGTTATGTAGTTTTAATTCTTTTTTTTTCATTTTGAACTTTTCAGATTCGTGGAATCACAAATTTAAATCTTACAACGAATATTCTAGTTCAATGCGGAAGCAAATTTTGGACGGCCATAATAGATATAAGCATCGTTCGAAGAAATGAGGTATAATTTATTATAATAGGTACTTAAAGTATAATCGATTAATTTTTTATTTTATTTTAGTTCTTAGTACAATTTATTTCATGCTGCAATATTATTTTTGAAGTAATATTATTTTTGATGCAATAATATTCTTGATGCAATATTATTTTTGATGCAATATTATAAATAATATATTTTATAAATATTATATTATAAATAATATAAAAATAAATAATTTTTATTAAAATTAAAAAAAAAAGCTTCGTGTTCGTGTTGTTGATGAAGACGAAGAAGATCAATATACCCAACAAGAAATTTTAATGCATAAAGAAGCTAGGAAAGGAATGATGGGAGATGAAGCTGAATTTTCAGTGGAAACTAAATTAGATTCACAAGTTTATCTTTGGTCAGACAAATACAGACCAAGAAAACCCAGATATTTCAATCGAGTTCACACTGGTTTTGAATAGAACAAGTATAATCAAACTCATTATGACATGGATAATCCACCACCTGAAATAGTCCAAGGCTACAAATTTAATATTTTTTACCCAGATTTGATTGATAAAAGTTCAACTCCTCAGTATTTTTTGGTAAGTAAATCAATTGCATGAAAAATTATAACTTGTTGACCACCATTTATTATTAGGCGTATGAATTTTTAATGCTACGTTTAACCTTGATTCAACACTACTCCCGTTATGAACTGGATCATAACCATTTTAATATTTTTGTTTTATTCGAAACAATTTAATTTAAGTAAAAATTATTCTAAAATTAATTTTTTTTTATATATTGCTTTGGATCTGTAATATGCTTTGTTTCTTTTTATACTACCTTTGGCAAGATAGTTTGACAAATTGGATAAAATGTTTTGTGAAAAATCAAAAACTTAACAATATATAACATTTAAGAAATTATTTTCTTTCTTTTGTAGACTCCTTGTGCAGATAATAAAGATTTTGCAGTTATACGTTTTCATGCAGGACCACCATATGAAGATATTGCTTTCAAAATTGTGAATCGTGAATGGGAATTTAGTTATAAACGAGGATTTTGGTGTCAATTCCATAATAATATTTTTCAGCTTTGGTTTCATTTTAAGAGATATCGTTATAGAAGATAAAAAGGGTATAGTTATTATGCTATTATACGATTTGATCATGTTTATGATATAAATTAAAAAATAATAAAATATGTAAACTAATAAAATTGTTATTTTAAGTCAGGGTTTTACGATATAAAATGTGTGCTTTGTTTACACGAAAAAAATTTTAATATTCACAAAAATAAAATAAGATAAAAACATTTACATGTAATTTCATTGTACAATTAAAAACTACGAAGTATGAAACTTCCTGTAAAGCCTTGAATTTTACGATTTAAAAATATAGAAAAACTCAATAAATTTTTTAATAATTTAAAAAAAAAATAAAGATTATAAACTTTTGTACCCGTATAATTTCGATATTTTTGTTTAAATTAACTTTTAATAATTTAATAATTTTGAAGAAACTTTATTAATTTTTGGTTTTTTTATTTTTGTTATATTACAAGAGATATTATATATGTTATAAATAAAACTAATATATATTAGTTTATAAAAATATATAATTTTTATTAAAATTAAAAAAAAAAATAAATATTATAAACTTTTGTACCTATATAATTTCGATAATTATATTTATGTTTAAATTAACTTTTATTAATTTAATAATTTTGAAGAAACTATTAATTTTTGGTTTTTTTATTTTTGTTATATTACAAGAGATATTATATATGTTATAAATAAAACTAATATATATTAGTTTATAAAAATATATAATTTTTATTAAAATTAAAAAAAAAAATAAATATTATAAACTTTTGTACCTATATAATTTCGATAATTATATTTATGTTTAAATTAACTTTTATTAATTTAATAATTTTGAAGAAACTTTATTAATTTTTGGTTTTTTTTTTTATTTTTGTTATATTACAACAGATATTTTATATATGTTATAAATAAAACTAATAAAAACAATTTCAACTTTTTATTATTTTTAGAAAGAATTTGAGAAAATTTAAGGAATCTTTCAGGAAGAAGTCCATATATTTAAAAAAAAAAAACATATTTGTGGAGAAGCCACTAATTTAATTGATTTTTATTTCATTTCGTTTCGTTTCGTTTCTTTTTCATTGAATGACCAGGTAATGATACCTGCTAGAAGCGAACGCATGTATGAAAAATTTTCATAGACTACCCGGTGCCAATATCAGGTAATCACTGGGTTTTTCTAACCTAATATTAACCGGGTTTTCACCTATTAAATATTTACTGGGAAATGATTATTGAACTACCTATTTTGAAAAAAAAAAAATTTAGTTTTAAATAATTTGTAAACGAAAAATTTTTAAAAAATAATTTGAGTTTAAATTTGTCGCGCCAAATTATTTTGTTTTTATAAATGACAAATGATTATTGAGTGGACCACAAATTTTTTTGAGTATTGAAACGTTAAAAACCATGTCAGTTCGAATTCGATTTCGAATGTCGAATGAGTAGAATGAAAATGAATTTTTACCCCCTACAGAATTACTCAATTATACCATACAACGCGCCTAAAGAAGTATAAACTTCAAAAATGAAAAAGAGATTTATAAAAAATTATAAAGCAGTCAGTCAGAAATGACTACCAAAATTCAGGAAAACTAAATTAAAAAACATACATGTAACAAACATTAAAAGACCACTAAAATTTTCAGATTTGGACAATGATATTGACATGGTTACTATTAATAACAATGATACAAGGACGAATGACATTTCAGGAAATAAATGACGAATCAGGGTTTACGACAATACAGTTATACCTTGTTCGCATTATAATTTAAATTCCCTTTGTATTCTGGAAAACAAATTGCCGTTCGCATTACAAAATTTGATGAGAACTGGAATTTGATGATGTAAAAAAAAAAAATGAGAAAGAGAAAAAGTTTTTGTTGTTGAAAATCTTGACTTTTTATCTCGCTTTTTATCAATTTTTTTTGTTTTTTTTTTCATTTTGACTCAAATTTGACAAGAAAATTGTTGCCAACTATAACAAAATTTCAAAAAATGAGTGAAAATAACTATAAATGTAGAATTCTAACCCTGACAAACTAGAATATGAAAGTGGAATATACATATTCCGGAATATTTTTTTATATGAAAAATCCAGTTCATATTCCTGAAATATTCCGGATAACAGCATATTCCACTAATATTCTCCTAATGCGAACACCATATTAGATACAATAGAAATAGTGACAGAGACTGACATAATATTACATATAATTAATACAACAGACATAATAGACATTTTAAATATAATGGAAATTAATATTCATAATCTTAATATAAAAAATAAACCTTTACTATTTAAGGAATTAAATGAGTTATTAGAGAGAGTAAAAACATTAACACCGTCGAAAAAAAGAGAAAAAAGAGGTTTAATAAATATAGTATAGGTAATGCTTCAAAATGGTTATTCGGAACCATGGATGATGAAGAGACATAATATTGAAAAACATTTAGCTATAACAGATATTAACAATCATAATATAATAGAAAACGTTAACAAACAAATTAAAATTAATGACAATTTTAATAAAACATTTAAACAAATTAAAGAAATTATTGCAAGCGATACAGATTTAGTAAAGAGGGAGTACGATAAGATAAATTCATTTATTCAGAGTAATATGTTCTATGATTAATTATTAAAAATTTAAATAATGAAAGATAAAATAAATCTAATACAGGAAAATTTAGCTTCAGCGAGACATGGAATTTTAAATCCAAATATACTTACAAATGAAGAAATAGAAACATAGCATAGATTTTAATAAATTACAATACATTAGTTTAGGAGTTAGTAAATTTCAAAATGATTTATTAATATTTGCAATCAAAGTTCCAAAATTATTTAAAGAGGTAGATTTGAAAATCATAATGCATATCCCAAATAGTAAAAATAAGGAAATAGACTATCTTCCTGAGAAAATAATAGAATTAAGAAACAAAATTTATAAATTTGAAGAATTTAAAACAATACATGAATTAGAGTTAAGTAAACATTGTGTACTAAAGAAAAATTGTAGATTGATAAGAAATAATGTAACAGAAATAGTTCAAATAGATGAGGTAACAATTGTAATAAAAAATTCAAATAATTTAGAAATAGAAAATCATTGCGATGATAGAAAATTAATTATATCAAAAAATAATTTAATTCATTTTAATAATTGTACGCTAAAAATAGCAAATAAAATTTTTTCAAATAAGAAACAAATTGTAAAGCAAAGATTTTACTATCCGAACATGAATAACAATAATTTTGTAGATAAAATAACTTTTGAAGATTTTTGGTTTAATTTTGGGGAAAATATTAAAGAAATAGAAGAAATAAAATTCAAAAAGAATATAAATATGAATACAAATATAATTTTGATTGCAATTTTAATTTTAATTCCAATGATAATTTTGATAATAAAATGTTGTAGAAAACGCAGAATTCAGGAGAATTCTAATCTGAAGGAGGAAGAAGTTATATATATTCCCGTACCAAATAAAATCCATGAATCACAAAATTCCCAACATATTAATACAGTAATGAGTAATAACTTAGGTACAGTTGATAAAAAGATAATTAGTAATCATTAATCAGATATTTTAGACGCCATGAATATTAGGGTTCAAAATAAATAAATGATTGAACAAGATTATTCATGTTTTCAGGATCGTAAAACAAAAGAAAGAAGATCCTTATAAAATAATAAAAAAAGGATTATTTTAATAACATTAGAAAATACTAATAGGAAAGGGAACAAAGAAAGTAGAAACTAAGTACAGATGGAAATATATTTTTAAGATTGAAATTTAGTTCTTGATTAGAGTTTAAAGTGTTAAGTCCATTTTTTTTAAATACTAAATAAATTCACTATTTTTAATAATATTTTTATATTCAATTTTATATTTTTTAAATAAGTTTAATAAAGTGTTTTATAATAAAGAAAAATAAAAATCTTTTATTTTTTTTTAAATCTTTATCTAAATAAAAATATAATTCGCTCGTGTACGCACGTAAAAATTCAAATTGTATGAAAATATATGAGAGATGTTATAAGCAACGACGTAAAACGTAGCTTACGCACGTAAAAGTTCAAATATTTTAACTTTCCCAGTATTTACGCCAGTATTTACGCCGACATTTGTATTGTTATTATTTATTTCGTTGCTATGGAAAAAAAATATTATTTTGAACCAAAAAAAAAAAATAAATAAAAAAGTGTATTAATTTAAATTTTGTAATAATTTTGTAAAATATATTTAAATTAAAAAAAAAAAAAAATTTTTAAAAATAATATTAAATTTCAAATTCCTAAAAATATTTAAATTTTGATTTTTTTTTATATTTATTTTTCGCGATTGAACGGCGTTGAACATAATAACAGGTAAAAAAAAACAGTTTTTTTACGTGCGAAAATGCGCGTGTACGCGCATGAATTACGTTGACCATATCTCTACTATAAAATTAGATTTTTAATGTTTTAAAAATTATTTTAAGCTTTGAGATTTTTTATCTTCAATATATAAAAATTAAATTATTTATCTTTATTCACAAAAAAAAATTTTTAGAATTAAATACATATGTTTTTATACAAATCAAATTTGTCATTCATTCCAAAATCTAAAATTTTTCTACATACACCCGTTTGACATGATGATACATAAATGTTACGAAAACGAAGAAATGTTTCAAAGAAAACTTCATTTGCGATTCGTTTTTTAGGAACGAAAAAGAAACGAAAATGATTCCATTTCCATATGATAATTAGAATAAATTGCGAAGACTTGTGTATGTGTTGGTAATTCGTTAATTGTTCATTTAAAATGAATTAAAAATGTAGCGTTTTATCGGAATAAAATAGATTTGCAAAAATGAATCAAAAAAGAACTAATTTCTCAGCCTAAAAAACGCTTATAAAAAAATATCAAAAATGAACCAATTTCTCGTACTAATAAAGCATTGTAAAAAAGAATTAAAAATGAACCAAGTTTTTGAACCCATAACTTTAAAAAATTGAAATAAAAGCATTTGTTTAAATTTTTTTTAAATATATTCTTCATTTTATATTTTCTATATTTTTTATTTTTGATTTCAAAAATTTATTCAAAAATTAATAATATTAAATTAAATTAATCATTTAAAAATTAATCATAAAATTAAAAAACAAATTACTATTACAATGTATGAAACAAATTTAAAAACAAATTTAAATATTTTGAACTATATAAACAAAAGATAAAATTTAAGCGTAAAAAATTATTACATTTTATTTGGAATTTTTTTTTTAAGCCTATCCTTGGCGTATTGGAACCACTTTTTGAAGACCGTAACAGCATCTACGTTCTAAAATCCGAATGTTTTTTTATCGACAAATCTAAAATAAAATAAGAATTAATAAATTGAAAGAAAGAGCTATAAATTTTTGTTACCTTTAATATTGGCCATAGTTGTATATGATTCAACTCCAATGTTACCATGTCTACCGTATACCACGAGAAAGCACAAGCTGCTTCATCGGATATTATATTTTTCAAGCAACATCTGATAAATTTTTCTGGATTATTCGCTGGCACATTATTCATTAAACAAATCTGGAATTAAGAAAAAATATGTTTTTTTATTATGTTCTTATTACAAAAAAAAAAAAAAAATGATCCATAGAAACTGTTCTAAAGATAAAGGATCTTCTTTTAATGTAGCTTCTAATTCAATGAATGATTCTTTCGAAAGTCGAGGTAAATTTAATTTCGGTTTACCTGATGAGTTAAAACCAGTATCACAATTATTTTTCCTGATCATTGCTTTTATTTCTTGAATTTCAGTACGAAGATATTTCACTTCTTTCAGTGTTGCTTTTAATAGTACAGTGGGATCGTTACTGTGAAACAAATCAAATGTATTTGGTGATTGATACTCAGGCGATGATACATTTTGTGTTTTTAATGGTTTTTTAATTGATTTATAACGATTAATCAGTGAAGGTGATTTTGGTGAATCTAATGAGTCCTTTTTTCCCTTACTCAATGAATTTTCTTTTGATTTATACTCGCAAGTACTGGATTTGGAGGTTTATATTAAAAAATTTCTTCAAATAAGTCGTCATCATAATCGTGATCGTTAGCCATATCTACGAGAATAATATTATTAATGTTGAACAGAAATATAAATATACTTATCACTTAAAGGTTATTTTAAAATTTTACTAGAAAAATTCATTATAAAAAAAAAAGAGTTTCAATTGCAAGATTTTCTGGTAGATCACCGCAATAAATTTGTACGTCTGAGGATTTTAAAGGGTATTCGAAAAAATTTGCCAAACATTTTACAAAATTTCCTTTAATTATTTCATTGCTGGCAAAAGAAATTTTGAAAATTTGGTTGTTTATAACACATTAATTATTTGGAGAAGATGCTAATACATAAAATGTTGAATGTGGATTATCTGTTAAATTTTTCTTAAGTTCGTTTACTTTATCTAGTATGTTATTTAACTGTTGTAATATATTTTTATTTGCTCTAATCATTTTTTTTAAGTTTTTGCATAAAATTTTCGAACTTAAATGCGCTGTAGTTATCAACATTTCCATAAACTTTTAGGTCTTCTGCAATATGCAGAGTTGACTAAATTTAAGTATTTGGCAATACAAGTACCAATATACTGGTACTGCAAAAATACTGTAATATTTTTCTAGAATGTACTGATACTTAAAAAAATTTCAGTACCAGTATACTGGTACTGCAAAAATACTGCAATATTTTTCTAGAATGTACTGATACTTAAAAAAATTTCAGTACAGTATACTGGTACTGTAAAAATACTGCAATATTTTTCTAGAATGTACTGATACTTAAAAAAATTTCAGTACCAGTATACTGATACTATAAAAATACTGCAATATTTTCTCAGAATATAGTGGTACTGCAAAAAAAATACAGTACCTACCAGTATATTGAACTGTACAAAAATTTCTAAAATTGTTTGTCCGAGTCCCAAATTTTGAAAACTCGTCGAGTCCATTGTCCATATCAACAAAAAAATTACTAAAAATTTGAGTTATTTATTATATTACAACGCCTAGAACCACAACGTCAGGAACCAAAAATCTCAGGTAAAACTCTTGTTATATAATAAATAATTCTATAATTTTAACAAATTTTAGTAATTTATTTTTTTTACAAAGAGCATAAGAATTGTTATTGAAATCCAATATATTAAAATAAAAAAAAATTAAAAGGAAATGTAGTCCAATTTATTGTACTCATTTATTATTAATAATTAACTTTAAAAACAAATAATATCTAGTAGATTTATTTGGATAGTTAGATTTTACTTTAATAATTATTTTTTCGGTCTTAATGTAGAAATGTTTCAGAAATGTTAAAGATATATAGATTTGTGCCCATCCGATTTTAGTACAAAACCACTATTTATTGCAAAATTTCGTTTGAAGTTGAAGTTGATTTTATAGAGGAAAGTGGGTTGTATACACATTAATATTACTTGTTAGCTTTCCAGTATTTCTAAAAATCACAAATTCTTGTTTCTAAAAAATAAAAATTCTTCGGATTCAGCTGCGTTTTTCAAAATTAAATCAAGTTTTGATCATTCTTTGAGACAAATTTAAAAAAAAAAATATAAAAACTTGGACTCTGGATTATCAGCGTCGAGTACCGAGTCTGAGTAACTTCCTAATACTCGTCGAGTCCAAATCCGAGTTGAATCGAGTCCAGAAACCCAATATGTGATGAACTCAATTTTTGTATAATGCAATCAATATTAAACAAATGTTGGAGTATTCAAGGAATATTGTATTAACTTACCTACATATTTATTTAGTTTGGTGAACCATTAAAATTTAATAAATGTGTTCCTAAAGTAAATTTTAACAGAATTGTAAGTAAGTTTTTGTCGCATATTGAATTTCTAGTACTTTTTTATTCTCTACATAGAGTTTCACACAAATTATAATTATCTTTTAGAAGCACAAGTTCATTAAAGTTTTCGTCAATATTCCTTGAATACTCGAACATTTGTTTAATATTGATTACATTGTACAGAAATTGAGTAGTTCATCTCATATTGTGACAAACAATTTTAGTAATTTTTGTACAGTTCAATATACTGGTAGGTACTGTATTTTTGTGCAGTACCAGTATATTGTGAGAAAATATTGCAGTATTTTTACAGTACCAGTATACTGGTACTGACATTTTTTTAAGTATCAGAACATTCTAGAAAAATATTGCAGTATTTTTACAGTACCAGTATACTGGCACTGAAATTTTTTTAAGTATCAGTACATTCTAGAAAAATATTGCAGTATTTTTGCAGTACCAGTATACTGGTACTGAAATTTTTTTAAGTATCAGTACATTCTAGAAAAATATTGCAGTATTTTTGCAGTACTAGTATATTGGTACTGCACAGTGCTATCAGTACAAAAATACTTAAATTTAGTCAGCTCTGGCAATATGTAGCAAACTGTGTACATTAAATGAAGTATATTGTTTATCGAATAATATAATAAATTGCTGGACGAATTTCTTAAGTAGTTCAGAACAGAAGCACAATCATTGTTGTAAAAACAATCAACCGGGTGACATAATATTCGCATTACACACACCAAAAGTAGAAAGTGATTAGAATAATTTTCTGGCAGTATCCCATGGAATGCGACAATTCCAGTATACAACAAAAATAGCCTAAACTCGGTAGCTTTCCAGTGCTCCAGCTAATGAAAAGTTCTTTGTCGTCTACTGAATTCTTTTGGAATATATTTTTTAAATGTTTTTAATTTTTCGTTTATTGCAATAATTGCATTATTTTTTAATGAACATTTTTTTTTTTACTTTAATTAATAAATTAAGCATTTGTCTCGTAACTCCTAGTAAGACACAACGCATATAGTCGATGGGAAATTTACTGACGCCACCAACATTTATTCTATCCAGTTGAATGTTTAATTTTGTGTGATGACCTTTGTCAGTTTTATTCTTAAAATGTTATCTACGTCTGGAAAACATAACCTCCGCTCTAAATATAATCCAATAACTTCACATTTGGTGCATGAGCTATATCCCTTTGTTCCTATAATAAAAAACATATACCAAGGGTGTCAATAACGTCGATCGCGATCTTCCGGTCGATCTCGTAATGATTTTAGGTCGTTCGCCAATAAATATTTATAATTCAAATATTTATTTCCTTTCAAATTGCCATTTTCAATTTCAAGAATCAAAAAAAAATTATCTAATTTTCCAAACATGTTGGTGCAATTAAAAAGTTCTGCTTCAACTAATTATGATGAAAATAAATATACCTATTAGCGAACGATGTGCAATAATTACGGTCGGTGACCTTTTTTCAATTATAAAAATAAGGGACAGAAGTTAAACATTTTCTAAATTTTAAACAAAAACAGTATATTAGTTCTTATTAAAACTAAAATATAATAATATTGAATTTAAATTCATATTCAAACTTACATAAAAAACAATATGACTTGAAAAAAAAATTACATCTTAATTTTTTTAATAGATAGGATCTAGGATCTAGAAAAGAAATAATTTTTGATTTAGAATATATAAAATAAAATTTATTTAAAATATAGTTAATACCATTAATATTTTTGAGTAGAGTGAATTTTTTTGAGAATTTCTTTTTCATCTTTCAAGAAATTATAAAAATCCAAGCATTTCATTCCAAAATTGCACTTGCATATTAATAATGATCTAACAGTATCTACATTCATTTGAGATTTTTCAGATGTCCATAAATTGTTCATAATCTCGCTCTGTAGGTGCATTTGAGCCTGGTAAGCAGAAACAAAATTCCACAATTTTCAAGACATTTTTATAATTAATTTTTTTTTCATCGAAATGTTGAAAAATTTCTACCCATCTTTTATCTCCACATTTATCATTTGCATTCCAATCTTGTACCTTTTCTTCAGTTGAAAAATTTGAGATGCAAGACACTTCATCAAATAACTCATTATCGTCAATTTTTAGAATTTTTTCACATATATAAATTAAACTATTTTCAACTTTTGACCAACTTGGTACAGTTCTCAATAAAATCCATTCAACAACAAGTATATTTTCGAATTCTTTTGTCCATTGGCTTAAATATTCTACGCAAGTGTCATAAAAATTAAATACTGTTTCTTTAAATTTTGAAATATCAATTTCCTTATTTTGAACCAAATCACTAATAAGATCTCTAACTTGGAAGGGTATAAAAGTTTCATTTCTTCTTTGAATTAATTTATCTTTTAGTCTTTTAAGATACTAGCAACCTCAACCTCAATTGATATGTTGTCTGATTCGATTTGAAGGATATAGTTGTGAAAAATCGAACTTTGGGAATGTACAAAAAGTAACCATGTTTCAACAAATGGATCTTGAAAGAAATTTCTCAAGATAGTAGGGCATTTTGCTTGGCTCAAAAAGAAAGATTTTAGTGCTGGAAATAGTTTCAGTACTCTTTCTACAGCCGGTCTAAGAGAAAGCCATCTTGTTTTGCTGTACACACAAAAAATTTATCATTTTTTTTTAAAGTTTACTGCCTAAAAAAATCTTTAGAATTTTTTCTAATAACTTACCATTTTTTTCATACAAAGTCGATTAAAGAATTTTTTACAACGGAAAGGTTGGAAAAAAAGTTCAACTTTTTCTTTACCTCCAGCCTTTAACTCTAGGTCATTACAATGTAATAACAATTTTGTAGTTTTTAAAGAAAAATCTTTTAAGAAGCTATGACTTTTCAATGAAATGCTAAGTCGTTTCTTTGAAAGAATAAATTTTCTTAACTTTAAAAGATTTTTCTTTCAATTTAAAGAAATGTTTTTAAATTATTTTTTTTTTAATTCATCGTTATTATTATAAAAAAAAGTGGTTAGAATTTAAAAAATTAACTTTAACTTCTATAGCAAGGATCTTTTTGTTTTAAGAAATAATCTTTAACATTTAAGAGCTGTGCATTTTCAAATTATTTTGGACAAAAACTATATTATACCCAATCGCCCTCGCACATAATGAATGTCTTTACTATATTTATATAATAAAGTGAATAGTTATGTGCACATGAAAATACCTATTTCTCTTAAAAGTGTCGCTGTGGTTCTTTTAGACCCATATGAGCTCGAACAGCTAGACTCTACCTAATGTAGTATCTATTTCTTTGTGGTTTTAGATACAATTTATTTACAAGTTTTACATACAATGTTTTGAAAGAAAATAATTCAATTAATTCTAAAATTAACGGTAAGTAAGCCTGTTATGACATTTGAAGGTTGTTCTCAGACACTCTAGCTTAATTTATGGGGCGTTGGCGTAACCTTGAAAATTTGAGCACTTCTAACAATTAACTGGGTTAAAATACATGTAGTTGAAATAAAAAATCACATTAACACAAATTATTTTATTCACACAAATTATTTTATTCACACAAATTAAAATTAAAATGCTTTATGTTTTAATTATAAAAAAATCATTATTTTAAGTTTAAACTATTTCAATCAAAAATTCAGACGTAATTTATTCAAAATTTTAATTCTAAATTTTGTTATTTATAAATTTTTACAACATATAGATTTTGTCTTTTATGGAGATCTCTAAAATGTAGTTAGATATACAAGAAAACCTATAGAGTTGATACTGAATACTTCATTAAATTTATATGAAAACGTGACGAAAAAATCAAATGCCAGATGATATCTTCCTAAGTAGTTTCACAATTTAAAATAGGAAAATGTTCCGCAAAATGATTTTAAACATTATCTTATTGGGAGAGTCTCGTATTGTACAAGCTAAAGAAATATTAATTGAATTGAATCATATCTACAAACCTCGTTGGATCTTGGAATAACTTTTTATTGACACTATTATTTTATAGTTTAAACTGTCTAATGTATCGTTCTTTGCATAACATAAACATTATAAATCTATGAAGCAATGAAGCAATCAGCTTACAAAAACATTTCTAAAACCGCTAGATTTATTTTAAAGAAAAATATTAATTTGTACAATTTGTACAAAAGTAAACTTATTAACAGTTAAAGAACAATTTCTTTCAGTCTGACTTTTTAAAAGTTATTCTTTAAAAATTAATAGCCAATATATTAGAAATTAAAGAAATATTTTTAAGTATTTAAAAAGTAAAAACATTTCTTTAAAAGTTAAAGGATTTTTTTTTAATTTAAAAGTTATTTCTTTTTTAGTTAAATTTTTGTTCATGTGAACAATTTAAGTTCTAGTTTTGAAGAAACAACACGTGTTTTGTGCCGGGAAATTATTTTTGTCGTGAAGCCTAAATTAAAAAATTGTTTTTTCGGATTTAATTGAAAATTTGGAGCTTTGGTAAGTAAATTTTTTTTAATATATACCAATAATTAATTAGTATTAACCAAAAATTCAATAATGGAATGTTTTTTCGGCCACTTTGTTTAATCACCTAAAAAACTGTCATAACTTTAGAAGTATTACGGAATTTCATTGTGTGAAATGCAATTCTACTTTTTATAAAACATATAATTTCAAGCGTCATTTAAATTCTTGCTAGAATTCCGAAATTGTAGGGAACATAAATATTTTTAAAACTTCAAAGAAAATAGAAAATACTAAATCGCCTATTGTCACAGATCTTTGCATTGAAATTTTAACCGAACCACCTTTCAAAATTTCTAAAATTACACCCGAGAAAGGTGCATTAACTCCAACTAAACTAGAAGAAATTAAATCTATTATACGAGCCCTGCATCATTAAACCTCGTACGGGTAAAAATTTTCGCTTAATTTTTATTTTAAGTGTCTGAAAAGTAAAGTTAAATAAAACAAAATAAATTTTTTTTTATTTATAGCAAAAATATATATATTTTTCTTCAAATTCAATAAATAATATTTAAAAAAACTAAATTAGTTATTTTTTAATTCCGATTCAAAAATATGCTAACTGCATCATTAAAGTTCGTACGGTTTATTTGATAATTATTTATTGAAGTTAAAATTGGGTTACATCTCCCTTGGCTTTAATTACAGCTTTCATTCTTTTTGGGAGGGTTCTGTACAATGTATCACATTCTTCTGGTGTAATTGAATACCATATTTCGGCAATTTTTTTTTTCAAATCGTCCTTTGTTCTTGGTCGATCTGTTCTCAACCTTTTTTTAATAATTCTCCATAAATTTTCGATAGGAGACAAGTCAGGACTTGATGAAGGCCAGCTCAGGACGTCAATATCGTTGTCTTCAAACCATTTTTTCGAACTTTTTGCGGTGTGGCAACTAGCACCGTCCTGTTGGAACACATAATCTTGTGGACCAAAAAGCATATGGCATGAAGGAATCAAATAATCTTTCAATATTTGTTGGTATTTTAAAGCATTTACTGTTCCATCAATAAAGCATATATGTCCCACACCACGATTCGACATACAGCCCCAGACCATAACACCAGATGCAAATTTTACGGTGCGTTTTAAGCAATCAGAATGATAAGCTTCATTTTTGGTTCTTATCACTCTCGACCTTTGATCGCCAACAGATAAATCAAACTTGGATTCATCACTGAATATTATTTTATTCCAGTTATTTTCGGTCCAGGTTGAACGTTCTCTGGCCCAACGTAATCTATTTTTCTTCTGTGTTGGTGTCAGAAGTGGTTTTTTCTTTGCCTTAAACCAACAAAAAAAATTAGTAAAAAAAATCATATTCAAAGTTCGTATATTTCTTACTTTATAAACTTGAAGCCAAGTTTTTTGAGTCTTCTCTGGCATGTTGATGTTGAGACTGTCTTACGGATAATCTGACTCCAAACAGATTTGATTTCGGAGCTGGTAGAACGTCGACTGTCGGTGTTTTCATGTAAAATTTTTCTTAAAATTTTGTCTTGTTTGGAAGAAGTAATATTTTTCCGACCGCTTGGTTTACTTTTTTCTATTTTTCCTGTTTCCAAATAATGTTTTATTATGTACTGCACCGTACTTTTGGGAATTCCGAATCGTTCGGCTATTTGACGAAAGGATTTCTTGCCCTTGAAATCTTCTAAAATTTTTTTTCTTAAATCGTCACCAATTGCCTTCCCTGGAGTCATATTTAAAAAAAAAAAATCACAAACAATACTGTCCAATGTTTGACAACAAATTAGGAAAAAAAAAGTTTTGAAAAGTACCGTTGAATCGCATAATGTAAAACTTTTCTAGGACAACTTGGTTTTATTTTTTTTATAATTGAATCGTACGAATCGGAATTAAAAAATAACTAAATTAGTTTTTTTAAATATTATTTATTGAATTTGAAGAAAAATATATATATTTTTGCTATAAATAAAAAAAAATTTATTTTTTTTCATTTAACTTTACTTTTCAGACACTTAAAATAAAAAATAAGCGAAAATTTTTACCCGTACGAGGTTTAATGATGCAGGGCTCGTAGATCCTCACAGTACTCAAAAACAGTCTAACGAACCTGAAACAATGATTTTAGATTTTTAATTGAAACTTTTTTCTGAACCAAATATAACTCGGAAAAATGCAGTAGACATTCAAAATACGGTCAGTAAATTATTTTCCCTTTTGTCAAAAACAATTTTAACTGCTTTATTCGAAGAGGGCTGTGATGAAAAAAAAAAGGTTGTAAACATTTAAAAAAAACTGAAAAAACATTTTCTTCGATGACCTCTGAATACAAACTAAATAAATTTTTCTGTGAGAATAACCTATCGGAGGAAAAGGTGGGTGTAGTTTTCAAAAAAGGAAAAGCTTCAATAGGTAATCAAACGTCGAAAGGTGTTTTGATGCCAATAAAATTTCAGATAGAACAATTTCTAAAATCGTCTTTTTCAATGGATGAAATGTTACAAAATTTACATTAGGAGTCTGAAAAGAAAAATGTTATATCTCATTTCGTTCATGGTACAACTTGGCAGAAAATGATGAAAATTGTAAATGCAAAGAGTGACGAAATTATTATACCTATTGGTCTTTATTCTGATGGTGTTAATATAATAATCCGTTGGGTTATCATACTGAATCGGCCGAGATGTTATATTATTATTTTCCTTTGTTAACAGATCCGCTACATCATAATAATATTTTTCTAGCAGCTGTCCTTTCATCACATGATGTTAAGTCTTATGGAAACGGTAGGTGTTTCAGTTGTAGTGGTTCATAGCATTTTCATATAAAATAGATACATCAAGTTTTCATTATTAAAAATGTAAATTATAAATTTAGATTTTTAATTCAGTTATTATTCGAGTTCTCAAGGAGAAACAACTTAAAATATTATTCTTAATTCAAATATTATAAAAATTATTATAAAATAAAAACTCAACTTAAAAATATTATTCTTAATTCAATTATTATAAAAATTATTATAAAATAATTTTAATTTTTTTTTATTCATAATTCAAATTCATTATATATTAAAATAATTAAAATAAATTAAATTAAATTAATTTCTAAATAATGGTTATTATTTATAAAAACAAAAAATAATATTAACCGTTATAATTGGTGACCCCGAAGTTCAAGACAACAGCAACCTGAATTCAAAATTTAATTATTCAATCACACTGTGCAGAACCATTATTATCCAACCAAAACATTTACCTCAACAATTATTTGGACATTCAAAAAGAGAATTTAATCCAAAATAATTATACTTATCATTCAATAATTTAAGAAGTTTTCAACTATTATTCAACAATTTTATTCATTAATATTTTTCAACTATTATTCAACAATTTCATTCAATCATTGAAGTTTTCAACTCCATTATTCAACAATTTTCAACAATTATCAAACAATTTTCAACAAGTATTGAACAATTTTAACAATTATTTCAACTCCATAAATTATTGAAGAATTTTCAACAATCAAACAAATTATTTTCAAACATCCAGATAATTTTTTAAATATTTATATTACTATATTATATTATTATTATATATTAATTTTTATATTACTATACATCAATTAGTTATATTATTATTATTATCTTTACACTTTAATTAAAATATTATTCACACTTATTTTACATATATACACTTTTCACACATAAAATGAATCAATCAAATTCTTCTTCCGATTCCACACTTTCAAATACTTCTTCTGACATTAACGCCGCAACAGTTAAGCTTCCACAATTTTGGACTTCTTGTCCAGAAGCTTGGTTCCTTTTAATTGAGGCTCAATTTCAATCTAAACATATTACAATTGACGATACAAAATATACTCACGTACTATCGGTTTTACCTCAAGAAGTAATTCAAACCATTTTGAGTTTTCTTCGTAATCCTCCAAATGTTAATAAATATAATTCATTAAAAGAAATTCTTCTCAAACGTTACAGTATAAGTGAAGAAAAACGTTTAGAAGAATTACTTTCTACTTCAGAAATTGGGGATCGAAAACCATCAGATTTTTATCGTTCTATGGAATGTTTAGTTGGAACTACTTCTACAGTAGGTACACAATTATTGAAATCTTTATGGATGAGGAAACTTCTGTTATGAATTAAATTAGGGTTGAAAAACGGGTGTGTGTGTATAAGCACAAAAATTCTGAGTTCAAGATGAACTCTGAGAAATTTATCATAAAATTTTGATAAAAATTTAAAAGGGAAAGTGGTGAAAGTAGAGGCAAAAGAAGGTGCTCTACTTTCAAAATTTTAAGCTGGTGCCGAGTCCACTGTCTAGGACATCCTGTTCTCAGGCCGGGTCTAAGCTCGTCGTTGGGTGGGTACGCGACAGTGAACACCAGAGGGTTCATAACAACATTTATAGGATGTCTTTTAAGTTAAAAAAAAAGGAAGATTTTAATAAAAAGGATATTCTAAGAAACCCCAACCAAACCTAATAGAAAGAGCTTAACCTAAATGACTAGGGAGTCATTCTTCAGCTCATGGCCACGGCCATCTATAGCTGGACCTTACATCTGCATTTCTTCCACCTAATCAAGGACCTGTAGGAAATTTTTAGCAATAAAACATCTTGATTAAATTACATACAAAATTTTATTAATGATTTAATTTCCTTAAACTAAACCTACTACAGTTTAAATTACTATAATTCGTTGGAATACAATTTTGCTTCCATGATCATAATGTTTTATTTTTGTTGTTTTATTTTTGAGATTTTTCTTGACATTCAATTACAATTTATTACAATGTATTTTAATCAATTTCGATTTTTCTTTTACAAATAGAGTTTTGTATTATTATAATTTTAGGTTCATTGTAATGATAATGACCTTTATTACATATAAGAATTTTATTTTTATAAACTTTTAGTTTTAATAATAATATTATATATTATTATTTGAAAATTATGATTTATAATTTTAAATCATTGATATCATATCATAATAATGATATATATATATAAACAATTGGTAAAAAAATATAAATTTTTTTTTTTGATGCCTACTTTATGAGGTCTTATTATTTTTGTTGACAATATTTTTTATTGGTGGCTTCACCTCGTATTATGTAATTTGAGTGGAGTTGGCCCTAGTTTATGGTGATATCATCAATCAAAATTTGTATCTTTTTTTTGTAAGACAATAAAATTGGTATGAAAAAATGAAAATAGAAAAGTTATATTAATTGAATTATTAAAATATAAAATAAAAATTTTAAAATTTTACTTATATATTAAACCTAGCCTACATCTACGTAAATACAAGCCATAGTTTTATGTTTGTTTATAAATATCTTTTTTATTTTATTTTAAATATATTATCATAAAATGTAATTTAAAAAAAATTCCGCCAAGAAAATCTATACATGATCATTTACTCCTAGAAGTACGCAAAGTTGTAAAAGATTGTGTGTGGAAGTAGAGCGGATCCCATTTTGGATTTTTTCTTCTGTCAGAATAATTGAAGTTTAATTTCGTGGTCAGTTTGTTGTTTTTGTTTTTTTTGATTACGGGTACTTTTTTTTTGAATAGTAAAAGGTGTGTTTTGATAAAAGGTAAAAATTTTGATAGAAGTGATAAAAAAAATTATAATAAAGGTAAGTTTTTTATTTTTTATTTTTTTATTTTTATTTATATTTTTTTTTTTTTTTTTTTTTTTATTTTAAAAGAAGTTTGTTTCAAAATTTTTTTTGTTTTGAAACAAAAAAAAATTTTATTGTGGAACATCCGGTCTAACTCATGGTTCATGATCAGGGTGACCAGTTCTATAAAATAAAATAATAATTTTTTTTTTTTTTAGAATGGCTCAATATTGTTGGAGGTGTGCTAGAGAAGGCCACAGATGGAGGAGCTGCCGTGCAGCTGTAGTAGACGACTTAGCAAAGATGAGTCGTTGCTACGGCTGCTATCGAGTACCACACTCAGGGGAGTGTGCGTATTATTATGTAAGTAAAATTTGAATTTTTTTCTTTTTTTTTATAAATTTCTTTTAATCTGTTTTATATTTTTAGGATGGTGAAGGGGTATGTTGTAGGTGTGGGTCCTGGGAACACGCTCTGGACCAGTGTACCTACTGTTTTGTGTGTAATATGGCACATGAAGCAGTTATTCATGCTGGTCCAGAGTGTTGTCGATGCCGGCGGTTTGGGCATCTAGTACACCGGTGTGACTATTGCTTGTCATGTGGGGAGTTGGGGTATTGCTCATGCAATGGCCGGGACTCCGGATTAAGTGGCGATGAGGAGTGGGGTAAGTTATTTGTTTATTGATTTATTTTTTTATTTTTTTGCTAATTAATAAAAATTTCTTTTTCAGATTATTCATGATTTAGCTGGAATAATTAACATTAGTTTCCTTTTGTTTTTTTTTTTTTTTTTATGTTTAAGTTTTATTTTTAAGATTTCATTAATTTTTTTTTTGTTTTTATTTTAGTAATAAATTGTTTTAAAAAAAAATTTGTTTTATTAGTTAGGGATTATTTTTCAGGTTATCTAACGTAACAGCACCTTTTTTTTTTTTTCGTTTTTTTTTTTGTTTCGGCGAGCCGTGGTCAAAATTTTGTGAAATCACGGCGTAGTTATTATTATTTTTTATTTTTTTTTTGACAGGTGAGTGCTGATGTGAATACGAATTAAAATTCTATTTGCGAGGGTTGAATAAATATTTAACTTAAGTTTTGAAAAAAAATTTTTAAAAGGTGAAAAGATTCAAGAAGGCTACTTTGTAAAGCATATTAAAAAAGGTTCAAAATATTCATTTACTTTTAAATTAGAAAAATTTATTTTATGGTTTATTGGAGTAGTCCTATATTTTCACGTTGCGTTTTCTCTAAGTAATATTAGCTATCAATTTTGAGTGTTTTCATTAAGTGCCCTCCACTTGAAATTCTGTTTTCTATTTTTGTTTTCTATTTTTGCAGTTTTTTTTTTTTTGTTTTATTTTACGTTGAAGTTTGATTTCTATTTTTCCTTTTTGAGGGGGGTTGTCTTTAAAGGGGGAAATAAAAATTTTATTTTTTCACTTTTTCCTACCTATTGGCTTGTATTTTACGTAGGCTAAGTTTGGTTAGTACTGGAAATTGAAAATTAGGGAAATTGAAGCGCAGAAGATGTCTAGTGACATCTTCTGACCGATCGGCTGGAGCTTCATTGGTCTGTTGTACTTCGAAGCCTATCCCAACCGGGTACCGCGCGTTTTGGTTGGGATAAGGAACGACCAATGAGTCCGTCCACTTAACACTGTGTTCCTCTGTCATCATCAATGGACACAAGATCATGATTGCTCAGTGATCCTGAATTCATTGATAGTGGCAGGGGAACCAGTCATAATACCACAACGTAGTATGGGTACTCCCGTAGGAGTATCCATGTGGTGACCGGTATCGTCTTGGCTTCGGATTCTTGGATAGACCCAAGAATCCTCCACCAAGATCGGGGGTTTTGGGTCGAACATTAGAACTGGCGTTGGAACGCTCCATTCTAATATCAACCATAGCTGGAGTTGTCATCCTAGGCCAAGTGGATAAAATCTACTTGGCTTCGGATAAGAACTCCAGCACCTAAAGAGAAAAAAATTTTAAGGGCATATTATTAATTACCTTTTTTTTGTAAGACAATAAAATTGGTATGAAATTATTTTTGAAAATGCACCTCTTTTATATGATTAATTTGATTGCATTTCCAACAACAATTTCATATGACAAAAAAAAAGGTAAACATTTTTTTTTTTTTTTTTTTTTTATAAAGTTTTATTAATTGTTAACTAATCATTTTTTTGAAATTATTGATTTTAATTATGTATTACGTTAATTTCTTTTTACACTGTTATAAATTGTTATTAAAGTAGATTTTTAAACTTCACGGTAACAAATTAGGTTCAATTACACGCATAGAAGGTGGTGAATTGAATCTAAAAAAACCAGTGAAATTGAGTTAGTGACTTAGGATAGTTGATAGAAAAGATAGTTGGGGCTCGAAGCCGCTTTGAGAATAGAAGTCTCATGCTCTTACCAGTTTTTTTTTTTTTTTTATATATTACTTGGTTTTCATTTTCTCAGTGGTACCAGGGAATATTTTTACTACATTTGTATCCAAGTTTATAATTTTCACAGCCCCCGTTTTTTTACACGTGAGGGTTGCTATATTCTTTCTGATATTCACTTGAATTGTAGATATAGGTCATTGCACTTTGAACCTTTTTGTTGGTTTTTCGGGAGTTGAAATAATCTCTATTCCTTCAAAAAGTGCTTTAAGAGTCGGAGGAGGGTTAAACCCAACTTCTTCCGGTACTCTTGGAATTTTTCTAGGAATTAATTCCTGAAGTTTTGGGGGTCTTCCATTACAGGAATTTGAGGCTCCCTTTCTCTTTTTCTTTTATAGAATTTTTCCATATTTATAGGCTTAGGGCCTTGGTCCTCTGTGTACCACTTGAGATCAGGTTCGCTGTAATCTGGATTATGGTACTGGTATGCTTCTAACATTTCTTGGCAGTCTTGATTTGTTACTGGTTTATTTTCCATCTGAAAATATTGGAATATTTATTTAATGAATCCCTTTAGCCCCTTTTTTTTTTTTTTCCAAAGAAAAAAATATTTTTTTAGTGAAAGGATAGTTTTGAAGAAAAAAGAATAGTAAGATTTGCAGAGAAATAGTATAGACATAGAAGAGATTAATTAAAAAAAAATTTTTTTTTTTTTTTTTTTTTGTTAGTAATTTTTTTGTAAATTTTTTTGTATTGCTATTTTTTTTACTTGTGTATATCTATCTACTTAAGGACTTATCTATTTCATTTTGTATAATTAAGATTTCCTTTTCTAAGTGGTAGTTACTGCCATTTTTTGTTGGTATTTTATATTTTTTTATTGTATTAGTTTCATCTTTTTTTCCTATGAATTTTAGTACAATATTGTGGTTTTCGTGAGTAGAGTCAGAAGTTTGTTGGTTTTTTTCCTTGTTATTAGAAGGAGATGATAATTTATTTTTAATTGTATCCCAGTTCAGGATAATTAATTTATAAAATAGATAGGTAATTATTAATAGCAAGTTTGCTATATTAAATCCTATATTGGTATTGTGAACGGCTATTAGGTGGGGCTTAAAATGTAATGATAAATCTGCAAATTCGGAGGTCTTTTTAGTGAGGGATTGGACTAGGTTTTGGTATGTTAAATTATCTTGAAGTAAACTGAAATTAACTTTACTGCTATTATATAGTTAGCAACCTGACAAAAACGCGTTTTTTGCAAAAATTGGTTTTTTATTCTTGAAAGTGGTATTAGAAATTATGTTTGTTCAACAAGTTTGCCGCCATTTTGGTTTTTTTAGGTTTTACCGTTACTTTTTGGTTACTTTTAAATTAAGCATTTTTGAGTATGAAAACTTCGAAATAGCCTTTCATGATGTTCTAGACTTTGATTCAGGAGGAGTTTACCTTCATTTTTTTAGAAAGTTTTAGTTCCTGAAAATATTGTATAGATGGCGTTTTAACCAATTTTGTGTATTAAACTAAAATTACTCCACCTTTTGGGCAACATTTGTACTACAGAAAAGAAACCAAAAAAAGGTCGTTTCAAGACCTTTCCAACAAAAAAAAATTTTTAAGAAACGAATAATAAATAAAAGAGGTATGCCCAATTAAAAAAATTACGAAAAAAAAAATTTCCGTTATTATTCAAAAACTCAATTTTAAAGAACGAATCCATAACAAAAATTACTGAAAAACCAAAATTTATGAGGACATGTTTTTAGGAAATGCATGTTGGAACGTGAATGAACGGATAAAACGTTCGAATAATTTAAAACAATTATCTACTACTAAAAAACGTAAAAGCGACTCAAAACAACTCGTGAGTGAGATTTTGAATGATTCGGAGACAGAGCTGGACTGGCCTAACAAGCTAGAAGGAGTTTCCTGGAGGGCGGTACTAAAATCTGTTGTCTAAAATTATAATGTTTTCTTTTAATTTTTTTTTAAGCGTGAAAAAATTTTTTTACAAAGAAAATTTGAATTTTCCGGTCCTAAATTCATTCCCAGTCCAGCCCTGTTCGGAGATACTCGATTTTATAGAACTTGCTGTATGCCTTTCAGAAATTATTGTAAAATCATATAGGATTAAATACTGAAAAAACAAATTACAATAGTAAAAACTTTAGGTTATAAGTTTAGAAAAGAAAATTGGAAAGAAAATGAAATTGATGTGGAAAAAACATTAAAAAAAAGAATTTCAAAGCTTATGTGACAATGTCTATGAAAGTTAAATGGAAGGGGAGTCTGTTTAAAACAGTTCTCGAAAATATATACAGTAAAAACAACACTAAAACTGAGCAAAACTCGAAACAAAAAACTTCAAAACTGGTTTTATATAAAATGCCGCCAATCCGAAAGTACTGGACCGATTTCACCTGCGAAAGCGGCTTTGGAAAGGTATAAATATGTACTTTTTGACTGCGAAGTTTGAAAAATATCGTACGTAAGATGATGGAGTACAACTTTTTTGAAAATGGCTAAAAATGGTCATTTTTTTGTATGGGGAAATTCTAAGAAGTGAATTATCTTCTAAAACAATAAAAAATTTCAACCTGCGAAAGCGGCTTTTTATAGTGGTCTGGAAGACCTTTCCAAAATGGTATAGAGTGACCAAATCGGTTGAAAATTGAGGGAGTACATTCAAATGAAAAAACCCATTTTTTGTTTTTTCAGTGTTTTTAGAGTTTCTCTATGGGTTAAACTGGCAACACCGAGTTGCCAGCACCTGCAAAGAAAGCCCGCACGAATTCCTACTTAAAATGATATATGAAAATATTCTTGTAAATTTAACAACAGAGAGATGATAGTTTGAAGTTTCAAAATTTTCCAAGCCTTCTGCCACAAGAATCGTCGTATCTCCCAAAAAAAATTTTTTTTTTTTAAATCTGAAATGCAAAAACTTAGGTCAAATATCAGCCTATAAAATAAATGTAAAATGAAAGTCTAACGAATAACTTGAAAAAATGAAAAAAATGTCAGGTTGCTATATATAGTAGCATGTCCAGTGAGTAATTTTGAAAACTGTATATATTAGGTATATCCTGGACATGATATTGGGTCAAAATTTGCTCTATCTTAATTACTTTTTCTTTTCTGCAGAGGTGAATTGGAATTTTTTTTATTTCTTCTGTGGTTAGAATTAAGCATTGGTTTGAGGTTTCTAATGTTACATTGGTATTTCCCTGGGTTGAAATACATTTCTGTATTGTTCCTATTTTATTTACATATGCTATTTTATTACTCTGTGTCTTAAAATGTTTGTTTGTGTTATTGAAGTTAACTATTAAGAATTTAAAATCTTGTTTGTAGCACTGATTACACAAAAAGAGTGAATGTTCTAGTGACTGGCATCCTGAATTTATTTGTAAGGATGGTAAGATTAGGGTGGGAAGTTTCCTCCAGTGTACCTCAGTGGGAGTTGTAAAGATAAAAAAGGAAGTTAACTCATGATATATTAGAGTTGGGTGAGGGTTAAAATTATGGGCTATTAAGTCTGTCCAGTACACTATTTTTTTATTGAGAAATTTATAAATTTCATCGCATTCCTGTGTGGCGATACATTTCCCTACCCATTGATGAAGGTATAGGGATTGTCTTAATGAATTAAATAGTTCTAGAGATCTTGCTTGGGTGTGAGATATTGTGTTTCTAACATGGTTTTTTTGTTCTAATTTCCAAGTTTTTATGTTTGTTATTAAGTTTATTGTTTGTATAGTGTGTTGTGTTGTTAAAATTTTTTCATTTAGGTATTTTTCTAATTTTTCTTGTTGGAAATTGAGTTCACTTAAAATTTTTTCTGTTTTCTGAAAAATCTCGTTTTCTTGTTTAATCTGGTCTTCTACTAACGAGCTATACTGAATTTCTTGTTTTGAATTTTCTAATTCATTTTTAAATAAATTTAGGTCTATATTACAGCTATTGTAATTAAATCCCCATTTACCTAATAATGAAAAGGATGTACATCCTTCTGTTTCCCCTGTTTCCCTTTTTTCTCTTTGAGGAAGTTTTTTAAGTTTTTTATACAATTCTAGAAGGCCCGATAACCCGACTTCGCATATAGTAGTTTCGCAATCTTTGAATTTTTCTTTAAATTCTATTGAATTTATAAGGCCTATTAGAGGCAAGTCTTCAAAATTTTCTATTATTTTAATTTTTCCGGTTTGTATCTCTATTCTAGGTTCTTCACAAAACCATTCTAGTTGCAAGTTTTCTATATGTCTTGGTTGGAGAGCCCACCCTCAGGGTATATTGAGCCTAACATTTTTATATTAATTTTTTCGTTAGGGGTGAGTGTTCTCTCAATTCCTTTAAACAAGAAGTTTGTTTCAGAAACTGGTGCTACTAAGCTTAGAGGGCTTATTTTATTATTGTTTATCGCTATACCAGAAACATTTGGGGTTAAGATTGGAGGGACTAGAATGCCGTCTTCACAATCATGAATTAGTTCAATATTTTTCAATGATTTTCCAAAAATTGGATATATTGTACTATAATTTAGGATTTTTGTCGCATAAATTTCGACTTTTTCTTCGTATAACGGGTAAATATTAATTTCAGTTCTGTCATAAACTGGTCTGTATAGGTCTTGTATTACTACCACACTTGGGTGAATTTTTTGTATTAAGGTCATTTTTACTAATACTTGTTTAAGTAGGCAGTAACTACGTACTTGACAGATTATCATTAGTAAGAATAGAGTGAGAAATATTGCCAGGATAGTTCCTGTTAAATATAAAAAAAACTGTTATGGGCTGCGTCAACCAGGACATAGATATCCCGATGCAGCTTAAAAGGTCCTTACACATAATATGTATTTTACTTTTATATTATTATTAATATTATTTTTTTTTTGTTTTGTTTATATATATATAAATTTTTTTTGTATTTTTTCTTATTTTATATTTATATTTTTTCTTATTTAATATTTATTTCTTACTTTCTAGAAAAACTTAGTATTAAAAAAAAATATTTTTACCGTGTATCTCTTCTTTTTTTTTTTTTTTTATAAAAATATATTTTTTTTTGTTATTTTATTTAATTTTTTTTTTTATTCTTTTTATATATTTTTTTTTTTTTTTTTTTTTTTTTAGATTATATTTTTTTGTATATTTTTTCAAATATTTTTTTAATTTACAATATTTTGTTTTAACAATTTCCTTAAGTAGTTTTTAACTTACTAAAACAAAAAGTTTTGTTTTTTTTTTTATAATTCGATATTGCAGAATTGCTTTCTTTTACTTTCACATATATACATATATTCAAGACTTGGCAATATTGTTTTATTTGTGAAAGTTTTTTTTTCTTTCTGGTTTTCTAAAAAAAAATTCGAAATAAAAAAAATGTGTTATTATTAATTTTTTTTTTTTTTCTTAAGGACGAAACAAAAATCTTTTACTTAGTAATTTAAGTTAATTTAGTCCATCAGATTTTCTCTTCTTAACTTTTTAAATCCTTTGCATGATATCTGCCTATCGTGTTTTTTCCTACTAAGTCCTTAACTTCATATATACTACTTCCAATTATTTTCAGTACCATACATGGTATGAATTTCTTCCCTAGCTTTGCATTAAAGTGCTTACTAAAGTCACTTTGTGCCAAATTTCGTCTATATATTGTCTGTCCTATCTTAAATTTAACATTTTACATTTTCTATTATATAATCTTCTGCCTTTTTCTTTAGATTTTTCTAAGTTGCGTTTTACGATATCTTTTATAATTTGAAATGATCCAGGAGGGGGTAAGATTTCTACATCCTCTCCTTCGATCATTTGCATTTTCCTAAGCAACTTAAAAGAGCTTCCATGAGTTATCATTTGTTGCCCAAAAACGATATAATAGGGCGACAATCCTGTCGCTTCATGAACAGTGGCACGAAGAGCTGTGCTTATACTATCTAAGTCACCGTCCCAGTTATACTGTTGGTCGTCTATATAGGCTCTTATGGCATTATAATGGACCCATTAACCCTTTCGCTTGCGTTTGCTTGAGGTGCATAAAAAGCAGTTAATTTATGTTCTATACCGTAATTATTTAGATAGGATTCGAAATCTTTCGATACTAGGGGTGTCCCGTTGTCACTTAGTATGCTTTCCGGACAACCAAACAAACTAAATGTTTCATCTAAAACCTTAATTGCATTAGCAGTTGTTGCTTTTTTTAGAGGTCTTATTATTACATATTTTGAAAAGGAATCTAGGATAATAAATATACAGGTATTTTCAGATCTAGATCTAGGATATGGGCCTAAAAAGTCTCTGTATAAATTTTGAAATGGTTTTGAAGGTATTGGTTTATTTCCCATTGGGGGTCTTAAAATTTGATTAGTGGGTTTTGTTTCTTTACATATTGTACAATCTTGTACATATTTTTTTACTTGTGAAAACATACGGGGCCAGTAATATTTCGTCCTTATTTTATACAATGTTTTCCTAAACCTCCGTGTGCAGAATGTGGTGGGTCATGATTGTTCTTAATGACGTCCGTTACCAATTCTTCTGGGATCCAAAGTCTCCATAGATTGAATTCTGACATTTCCTGGTCTTTTCTGAATTCAATTCTTTTAAATACTTTATTTTCTATTATTTTTAGGTCAGGTAACCTATCTTGGTTATCTTTTATTGCATCTCGAATTTCTTTGTAATTATTCGATTCGAATGCTTCTGATTCTAAATCAAGGTCTGGGTAACGTAAAGTTATTTCTTCTATTCCAAAAGAACGTGATAATGTATCTGCTACAACATTTTTTTTTCCAGATCTATGTTGTATATCAAATTCAAATGCTTGAAGTTTTAAAGACCATCTAAAAAGTTTACCGTGATGGTCCTTGCACGTCATTAACCACTTTAGTGCTGCACAGTCTGTTAACACAGTAAATTTAACTCCTTCGACATACATTCTAAATTTTTTTATCGCTTCGACAACTGCAAAACATTCCTGTTCTGTAGCTGCCCAGCGAGCTTGAGTTTCATTAAATTTTTTTGACATGTATGCCACAGGGTGTTCTTGGTTTTCTGAATCAAGTTGAAAAATTACTGCTCCAATACCAGATTGACTGGCATCAGTTTGTATATAAAATGGTTTATTATAATCGGGAGGGGCTATAACCGGTTCTGTTATTAAAATTTCTTTAATTTTTTTGAAAGCTTCTGGCGCCTCATTTGTAAAAATGAATATATTATTGTTATTTTTAATTTTCAGGCAATCAGTAATGGGTGCTACTATTGTAGAGTAGTTTTTAATTAGTCGCTGAAACCACCCGGTCATTCCTAAAAATCGTCTAGTTTGTTTCAAAGATTTAGGCTCTGGATATTCAGTTATTGCTATTATTTTGCCTGGATCAGGTTTAGTACCGTTTGCGCCTATTACGTAACCTAAATATTTTATTTCTTTCATAAAAAATTTAGATTTTTCTACGTTTATTGTTAGGTTTGCTTTTTTAAGGGCAGTGGCTACTTGTTTTAGAAGTTCAAAGTGTCGTTCTTTAGTTTCTGTTGCGATCATTAAATCGTCTAGATAAACTTTGACTTCTCCTTGTATAACTTTGTCCATTAGCCGACACATTCTTTGAGCTGCGTTGCAAAGTCCGAAAGGCATTCTGGTGTACTGATAAAGGGGTCTACCAGGAATTGCAAAGGTAGTTTTTTCTCTTGAAACTTTTTCTAGAGGAATTTGCCAAAATGCATTTTTAAGATCTATACTGCTAATATATTTTGTTTTATCTATTCTAGCTAGTAGTCCTTGGATGTTTGGTAAAGGATACGCGTCTTATTTTGTTAACTCATTTACTTTTCTTGAGTCTAAACAAAGTCGGTTTTTCCCTGGTTTTCTAACTAAAACTACCGGAGATGTCCACGCGCTATTGCTCTCTTCGATCACGCCCATTTCTAACATTCTGTCTACTTCGGCGTACATTAAGGTTTGAATGGCAGGTGAAATAGGGTAATGTTTTTGTTTTATTGGATCATTTTCCCCTGTGTCTATTACATGTTCTTCTAATGAAGTACACCCTAGTCCTTCTACTGCATACGAAGGAAACATTTTTTTTATAGCTTCTAACTCTATCTGTTCTTTTAGATTTAACTGATGAATATTTTGGTCAGTTTCTGAAATTTCGCTTACTAGATTAAAAATTTGAGGAGCTAGGTTAAATTCTGTCCAGAAATTTACACCAAGATATAGTTCTTGTGACAATTTAGGGACAACGTGAATTTTCAAAATTTTTGATATTTTATTAAAAATAATAGGTACAAGGATATATCCTATTATTTCTGTTTTATTTCCTGCTGCGGTTATTACAGACTCCCTAATTTTATGCAATTTAAAATTTGTTTCTTCTGCAATCCATTTTCTGTCTTTTATTAAAAAGGAAATTGATGCTCCAGAATCTAATAGTCCCATTAATGCTTGTTTTCCTATCTGGATTTTTACATATGGTCTATTATCTTGTGGTATTTTTATGATTGATGAAAGAATTTTCTTTTTCAGTCTATAATATTGATTTTCACGTCTTGATTTTTCTTTTCTTTTCTTTGATTTATTTATTTTGTTAATATTTAATCTTATTTCGCTAACATTCTTAAAGGTAACTATTTCGGCTCTTTTTCTCTCATATCTTTGTTTTCTGATATGATATGGAGGCCATTGTTTTTTTTCTTTTAATGAAATTTCGTCCTTTTCTGTTCTTTTTAGAATTTTGGTAATTTTCATTTCTTCTTTTTTTGATTCTTTATTTTTTTCATTTTGATTATGCAATATTTCTAAGTTATCCTTATTTTTATCATTAATTTTGTCATTAATCTTATCAAAATTTTGGCCTATTTTTAAATCTGCAGACGGCCTTTCCACAGATTGGGAATTTAGTTTCCCTGGAACCGAACTGTCTTGTGGCAATTTTTGCAAGTTGGAGAAACTTCGTTAGGCATTCCACATTTGTAGCAGAAAATTCTCCTATAGTTCTCAGTACAGTCCATGAATGCATGGCCTAGTTTTTCGCAATTCCAACAACGCAGGTTGGTTTCCGGGGTACTTGGTCTGGATATTTGTTGTTTAATTTTTAGCGGTTCTTCATATTTTTTTTTTAAATTTCCTGCATTAAATTGAGGCTGCTTGGTTGTGTTTTGAACTACCTCTACCTCAAAAAAATCATTTTCGTAATAGTCATCATATGGGTAATCGTCCTCATATTGAATCTCTTGTACCCTATACCTATTACGCTCGCCTCCTGGTCTCTGATAAGTATTTTCTTCTCTATATGTTTGTTTCATTTCTTTGCTAGCGTCGATCATTCTAAATTTAGTTCGAAGTGTGGTTAGGTCGCGAATTTCAACCGCTTGGAGTGTTTCTTTATACTCCCTTCTTACATTAAGTTTAATTCGGTTCGTTAAACGTCGTTCGTTTAAGGGTTCCTCTAGTTTTTGGTTAAGGGCTATCATGGCTTGAATAAATTCTCGCCAAGTTTCACCTAGTTTTTGTTTTCTATTTACTAGCTCTGTTATTTTTAAGTCTTCATCAAGGGCTTCAGCGTACTCATTTATGAGGGCTGAACTGAAGGTCCACCAAGTTGTCTCTTGCTTGTCGTGAGTTCTAAAGTAAACGAAATACCACTTTTTAACTGCTGGGTCTAAAAGTTGATGAAAATTATTTATTAATACTCTGTCGGAAATGTTATGGTCTATTCTTTGATTATCTACGTCTTTTACGAAGTTTTCCACTTCGTCACCATTAAAGAATAGACCGAAACGCTTCTTTAAATTCAGTTCCCTAGTATATCTGGGTTCTGGTTAATAAACCGCGCGTCTTTCTCTGTTTTCGTTTTGATCGGCTTGTCTTTGGACTTGTCTTGGAGGAGGGGACCTGGAGTCTCTTGCTCGGGTACTAGACCTTAATTGTTGTGACCCGGCTGACCTTGAATTTCCGTTTTTGGACGCTGGGGGTCTAGCAGAAAGGGGTCTCGATTGTCTTCTTTCTCTTTTATCCGGGAGGCTTGGTGTAGACGAACCTGAGCTCGAAATATCAGGGCTTATTGATCTTTTTTGCCTATTTTGGGGAGTTGGTTGTTTTGACAAATAATCTGTCACAACCGGATGAATTCTTCTTTCAAGATTTTCTATCATGGCCATAATACGTGCCATGGTTCCTTCTTCACTTTTTTCTGCCTGTTTTTCGGACAGATTTTTTTGTGTTTCCCCTGGTTTAGGGAACTCAAAATTTTTATTTCTTATTAATAACGGTGCTCCTTTTTTGTTGGGGTCTGTTACTTCTTTTTGGTATTCCTTATTCCCATGCATAATTATACTTGAAAATCCTGGAAAGTATTTTGACCTGGTGCTTGAAAATTTTTATTTACTGAGCTTGATGGTTTTCTCCAACCAGTTATATCTATTTCTTGATTTCTGTTTTTCTATTGTTTCTTGTCTCCTGTTTTATTGGAATATATTCTTTCCTCATTGGTTGCAGATTCTGTGTCTAACAAGGATCCTGGAACGCTTATTATTTTTCTTACTGATCCTGTTTTTGATTTTTTTGTTTCTTCCTCATTTTCTGTTATTGATAGATCAGCAAATGGGCTTATCAGGTCGATTTCGTCGTCCTGAATAAGTTGTTTTTTTTCTGGTTTTTCTCTGTTTTTTTCTTGGTGCTTATAAAGTATTTTATTTATTTCGACTACTATTATTTCTGTGTAATTTTCAATTTCATTTAGTAAGTCGGATATTGTTGGTTCTTCTTTACTACCTTCAGTTATTAATTCTTTCAGTTTATATTTATGATGCGTTAACCTGCTTACTAATGGTGCTAGATTTTCTAATATAGGAGTCCCTAGTAGTGAAGTTTTGACTTGCTTGATCACTTTTTTTGCGTCAATTATTGCCTTATTTACTTCTTCTGAGGAAGAGGGGTAGTTATGCTTTGCACCCGTTTGTACTCTTGTATCTGGATTCTCGGATTCGCGAGCTAAACATTCTTTTAATTTATCTAAGGATTTTAAGTCAGAATAGGGAATCTGATTTCTTTCATATTCATAATTTAGTTCCTCTAATTCTAAATGTTCTGGAACTATATATAAATTAATTTCTTCCATTTTTCTAAGATTTTCCTTAAAAAAAAATTTGTTTATATATATATTTATTTTTATTAGATTGTTTTCTTGTTTTTTTCTTTCAAGTTACTTTAAACCGCTTTACGAATTTTCTTAATATATATATGTTTGAAGTCTCTATTACTTTCCTTTTTTTTTTTTTTTCAAAAAAAAAACCCAACAGGAAAACTATTTATTTAATTTTTTTAATTTTTCTGCTATTTTTGTTTTCTTTTTTTTTTTTTTTTAATTTTCTTATTTAATTTCTTTTTTTTTTTTTTTTAAATTTTTTAATATAGATTTATATTTGTTTTTTTTTTTTTTTTTTTATTTTAAGTTAAGGGTCCTTTAGGTATCAGAAATGCTTGATGTAAGTATAATTGTTTGATAGAGGGAAAAAAAATTTTTTTAGTTGAGAAGAAAAATTTTCTAGGTAAGCTCTATTAGTTTAGGAAAATTTGGATAGTAGGAAATGGAAACTTTGTTTCATTTAGACTTCTCACCCCAGCATGTACAGTGTAGACAGTGCCTACTTTTTAAACTGCACTCACACTGTAAGGTGAAAAGTCGAAATGAAACTGTACCTGTTTTGCAGGTACTGAAAATCAAAATCGCAGTATGTACAGTGTAGACTGTGTCTACATTTTAGACTGCACTCACACTGAACGATGTTGATTTTCTTTATGTTTTTTTTTTTTTTGTTTGAAGAAAAAGATAGTTACAGTTATCCTAAGACTTATTCCCAGCATGTACAGGGTAGACAGTGCCTACATTTTAAACTGCACTCACACTGTAAGAAAAGTCAAAGGAGAACTGTGTTAGAAGTAATAAAAAGGTTTGATAGGTTAGTAAACAGATAATAAATATTTTCAGAAACATTTCACCCCAGCATGTACAGTGTAGACTGTGCCTACTTTTTAAACTGCACTCACACTGTAAGGTGAAAAGCCTCTTCCAATATTATATTGAAAATTGTTTTAATTCTTTTGGGGTTTCTAGAATATATATAAAAAAATTTTTACTTTACTGTTTTTTCTTTAAAAAAAAACCATATATATTTATGTATATATTTTTTTTTTTTTTGTTAGGCGATTTGCCTTTTTCTTTTCAAAGGGCAGAGACTCGTAAGTTTTCCACCTCTTTGAGAAGGGTAGGACTCATAGTCTTACCACGTTGGGCGCCATTTTTTATGAATTAAATTAGGGTTGAAAAACGTAGGAAATTTTTAGCAATAAAACATCTTGATTAAATTACATACAAAATTTTATTAATGATTTAATTTCCTTAAACTAAACCTACTACAGTTTAAATTACTATAATTCGTTGGAATACAATTTTGCTTCCATGATCATAATGTTTTATTTTTGTTGTTTTATTTTTGAGATTTTTCTTGACATTCAATTACAATTTATTACAATGTATTTTAATCAATTTCGATTTTTCTTTTACAAATAGAGTTTTGTATTATTATAATTTTAGGTTCATTGTAATGACCTTTATTACATATAAGAATTTTATTTTTATAAACTTTTAGTTTTAATAATAATATTATATATTATTATTTCAAAATTATGATTTATAATTTTAAATCATTGATATCATATCATAATAATGATATATTATATATAAACAATTGGTAAAAAAATATAAATTTTTTTTTTTGATGCCTACTTTATGAGGTCTTATTATTTTTGTTGACAATATTTTTTATTGGTGGCTTCACCTCGTATTATGTAATTTGAGTGGAGTTGGCCCTAGTTTATTGGTGATATCATCAATCAAAATTTGTATCTTTTTTTTGTAAGACAATAAAATTGGTATGAAAAAATGAAAATAGAAAAGTTATATTAATTGAATTATTAAAATATAAAATAAAAATTTTAAAATTTTACTTATATATTAAACCTAGCCTACATCTACGTAAATACAAGCCATAGTTTTATGTTTGTTTATAAATATCTTTTTTATTTTATTTTAAATATATTATCATAAAATGTAATTTAAAAAAAATTCCGCCAAGAAAATCTATACATGATCATTTACTCCTAGAAGTATGCAAAGTTGTAAAAGATTGTGTGTGGAAGTAAAGCGGATCCCATTTTGGATTTTTTCTTCTGTCAGAATAATTGAAGTTTAATTTCGTGGTCAGTTTGTTGTTTTTGTTTTTTTTGATTACGGGTACTTTTTTTTTGAATAGTAAAAGGTGTGTTTTGATAAAAGGTAAAAATTTTGATAGAAGTGATAAAAAAAATTATAATAAAGGTAAGTTTTTTATTTTTTATTTTTATTTTTTTATTTTTATTTATATTTTTTTTTTTTTTTTTTTTTTTTATTTTAAAAGAAGTTTGTTTCAAAATTTTTTTTGTTTTGAAACAAAAAAAAATTTTATTGTGGAACATCCGGTCTAACTCATGGTTCATGATCAGGGTGGCCAGTTCTATAAAATAAAAAAAAATTTTTTTTTTTTTAGAATGGCTCAATATTGTTGGAGGTGTGGTAGAGAAGGCCGCAGATGGAGGAGCTGCCGTGCAGCTGTAGTAGACGACTTAGCAAAGATGAGTCGTTGCTACGGCTGCTATCGAGTACCACACTCAGGGGAGTGTGCGTATTATTATGTAAGTAAAATTTGAATTTTTTTCTTTTTTTTTATAAATTTCTTTTAATCTGTTTTATATTTTTAGGATGGTGAAGGGGTATGTTGTAGGTGTGGGTCCTGGGAACACGCTCTGGACCAGTGTACCTACTGTTTTGTGTGTAATATGGCACATGAAGCAGTTATTCATGCTGGTCCAGAGTGTTGTCGATGCCGGCGGTTTGGGCATCTAGTACACCGGTATTGCTTGTCATGTGGGGAGTTGGGGTATTGCTCATGCAATGGCCGGGACTCCGGATTAAGTGGCGATGAGGAGTGGGGTAAGTTATTTGTTTATTTACTTATTTTTTTATTTTTTTGCTAATTAATAAAAATTTCTTTTTCAGATTATTCATGATTTAGCTGGAATAATTAACATTAGTTTCCTTTTGTTTTTTTTTTTTTTTATGTTTAAGTTTTATTTTTAAGATTTCATTAATTTTTTTTTTGTTTTTATTTTAGTAATAAATTGTTTTAAAAAAAAATTTGTTTTATTAGTAAGGGATTATTTTTCAGGTTATCTAACGTAACAGCACCTTTTTTTTTTTATCGTTTTTTTTTTTTGTTTCGGCGAGCCGTGGTCAAAATTTTGTGAAATCACGGCGTAGTTATTATTATTATTTTTTTTTTTTTTTGACAGGTGAGTGCTGATGTGAATACGAATTAAAATTCTATTTGCGAGGGTTGAATAAATATTTAACTTAACTTTTGAAAAAAAGTTTTTAAAAGGTGAAAAGATTCAAGAAGGTTACTTTGTAAAGCATATTAAAAAAGGTTCAAAATATTCATTTACTTTTAAATTAGAAAAATTTATTATATGGTTTATTGGAGTAGTCCTATATTTTCACGTTGCGTTTTCTCTAAGTAATATTAGCTATCAATTTTGAGTGTTTTCATTAAGTGCCCTCCACTTGAAATTCTGTTTTCTATTTTTGTTTTCTATTTTTGCAGTTTTTTTTTTTTTGTTTTATTTTACGTTGAAGTTTGATTTCTATTTTTCCTTTTTGAGGGGGGTTGTCTTTAAAGGGGGAAATAAAAATTTTATTTTTTTATTTTTTCCTACCTATTGGCTTGTATTTTACGTAGGCTAAGTTTGGTTAGTACTGGAAATTGAAAATTAGGGAAATTGAAGCGCAGAAGATGTCTAGTGACATCTTCTGACCGATCGGCTGGAGCTTCATTGGTCTGTTGTACTTCGAAGCCTATCCCAACCGGGTACCGCGCGTTTTGGTTGGGATAAGGAACGACCAATGAGTCCGTCCACTTATGACTGTGTTCCTCTGTCATCATCAATGGACACAAGATCATGATTGCTCAGTGATCCTGAATTCATTGATAGTGGCAGGGGAACCAGTCATAATACCACAACGTAGTATGGGTACTCCCGTAGGAGTATCCATGTGGTGACCGGTATCGTCTTGGCTTCGGATTCTTGGATAGACCCAAGAATCCTCCACCAAGATCGGGGGTTTTGGGTCGAACATTAGAACTGGCGTTGGAACGCTCCATTCTAATATCAACCATAGCTGGAGTTGTCATCCTAGGCCAAGTGGATAAAATCTACTTGGCTTCGGATAAGAACTCCAGCACCTACATATTATTAATTACCTTTTTTTTGTAAGACAATAAAATTGGTATGAAATTATTTTTGAAAATGCACCTCTTTTATATGATTAATTTGATTGCATTTCCAACAACAATTTCATATGACAAAAAAAAAGGTAAACATTTTTTGTTTTTTTTTTTTTTATAAAGTTTTATTAATTGTTAACTAATCATTTTTTTGAAATTATTGATTTTAATTATGTATTACGTTAATTTCTTTTTACACTGTTATAAATTGTTATTAAAGTAGATTTTTAAACTTCACGGTAACACTTCCCACAAATTTAAATATAGCTTTAGTTAGCTCCAATATTGACAACATAGATAATCTGCTAAGTTTAGCAGAAATTTTAATACAATTTCTTCATTAAATTCTTCAAATTCTTTTTCAAATTCAAATACTTTACCACTTTCTCAAATTTCACCTATTCAAAATTCCAATTTTGAAACAAATTTACGTTTTACTAATTTAGAAAAACGATTGAATGATCTTACTAAAATTGTATCAGATTTAACATTTTCTAATCGTACTTCTCGATCACGATCTTCCAGTCGCGATTCTCGATCAAAATCTTCTTCTCGTAATCATACTCACACAGATTTTTGTTGGTATCATTATAATTTTGGTAATAATGCAACAAAATGTAAAACACCTTGTAAATTTAATAATTCTACAAATTTAGATAGCTCAAAAAACTAACACTTCTTTAGAGGCATTGTGATTGAGAGTGAAAAAAATGTAAGTGTCAAAAACCGAACGATTATTGTCAAAAAATAAAACAAAATTCAAACGCTTATTGTCAAAAACCGAACGATTATTGTAAAAAATAAAACAAAATTCAAACGCTTATTGTCAAAATCCGAACGATTATTGTCAAAAAAAAAGGCAAAGAAAAAAGAAAAAAGAAAACTTCAAAAAAAAACCCGGGAACCAACAAGTTTTTTTTTTTGCACAAATCTTTTTTATTTTCAAATATTTTTCCAAAACTTTTATTTAAAAAAAAAATACGCGTGGCGATTATATTTTTATTTTTTAACCACAATTTTCTATTTTTCGTTCACAATTTTGTGCACTTAGCACTAATTTTTTTTTTTTCATATCCGCGAAAAGAAAAATTATACAATTTTTTATTTAATGCAAAAAAAAAATCATTTTTTTCCAAATCGATGTGAAAAAAAATTAAAAATTTTCATTTAAATTTATTATGTTTCATTATTTTCATAAAATTAATTTAAAAAAAAACTCGATTCCCTTTTTTTTCGAATATAAAAAAAACTTTTCATGGCATTTCTGCTGTCATGAAAATAAAAAGAAAAGAATAAAATAAACAATGATAATTTATATTGTGTTCTCTTTCTAATTGTATTGAATTAACAGATGTCCCTCTAGTGGATGGTTTTTATAACTAGATTATTCGATTCAATTTTTGATGAAACTGAACCCTAACCAAGTGGTTAATGTAATTTGTAGTTTGTTAGTGTAATTTATTTTTGACATTAAATTACACTAATAAAATGCAGGAGGAATATGTTTATTACAATTCCATTTCAGAAGAAGTACTAATAAACATGAAATTTTTCAGGCATATTTGAAAAAGTTATTTTAGGTTAAACTTTTCGGGCAACAAAAAGAAAACATGATTTAAGCCACGCTGCTGTTTTTTCATACATTATTGTCCGGAATTGTCTTTACAGCTTAAAATATAGTAGAAATCATCTGCAATCAGTGTTGCCATAAATCTAGCCATTTTGAAATAATTTTATGCCACTAAACTTTTTGAGCTTAAAAAGTATTTTAGAATTTTTAAATGCTTTTATCTCTAATATGGTCTTCGCATTAGTGGAATATGCTGTTTTCCGGAATATTTCAGGAAAATGAACTGGATTTTTCATATAAAAATATATTCCGGAATATGTATATTCCACTTTCATATTCTAGTTTGTCAGGGTTAAAATTCTATATTTATAGTTACTTTCACTCACTTTTTGAAATTTTATTATAGTTGGCAACAATTTTTTTTGTCAAATTCGAGTAAAATGAAAAAAAAAAAACCAAATAAAATTGATAAAAAGTGAGATAAAAAGTCAAAATTTTCAACAACAAAAATTTTTTCTCTTTCTAAATTTTTAAATTCCACTTCTCATCAAATTTTGTAATGCGAACGGTAATTTGTTTTCCGGAATTTAATTGGAATTTAAATTAGAATGCGAACAAGGTACAAGCAGTCGCTGGGTTTTAATTTTTTCTAAGCCGCCGAATTCCCCAAAACAAGTAATTTTAAGTCGACTGGCCGGAGCATTCGAAGGGCAAAAATCAACTAGTCGCCGTCGAAAAAATCGATCGGCGTCATATCTTATATGCACTTGGCCATTTTAAATATTTATTTAGCCTTCCCAGAAAATACTACTTGCCATGAAGTTTCACTTCTTCCGTGTGTCCCGAGACTCAAATATGTTTTTTTTAATTGATACTGGGGCAGACATTTCCGTTATTCCCAACACTGTTTTTGGTCTTTTTAAAAAAAATCCTACTTTCGAATTATCTGCAGCAAATGGAACGATTATAAATACTTTTGGTACAAAACTTTTAAAAATTAATTTTAATCTTCGTCGTCCATTTAAGTTTGTTTTTACTTTAGCAGACGTTAAAAAACCAATTATTGGCGCTGATTTTTTATCTAAATTTGGCTTATCTGTTGATCTACAAAACAAAAAGTTAATAGATTCTCAAACATCTTTATCTATTAATTGTTTTTCAAAATTTGATTGTACTCCATCTCCCAAACTTTATTCTATAAAAAATTCAAATTCTTTTTCTGACATTCTTAAAAAATTTCCCGAATTAATTTCTCCTCCCCAATTTGATAAACCCACTAAACACAATGTTAAACATCACATTTTAACTAAAGGTAATTTACCTTTTACTAAACCTAGAAGATTAGATTCAAAAAAATTTAACATTGCGAAAACAGAATTCGAACACATGTTACAAATGGGAATTTGTAGACCTTCATCTTCTCCAGTTTCATCAGCACTTCATATGGTCCCTAAGAATGATAATAAATGGAGACCTTGTGGTGACTATCGCCAATTAAATCTTGTTACAATTCCTGATCGTTATCCTATTCAACACATTCAAAATTTCATTTTAAATTTACATGGTTGTTCAATATTTTCCAAAGTTGATCTAGTTAGAGCCTACCATAATATTCCCATTGCAGAAGAAGACATTCATAAAACAGCTATTACTACTCCTTTCGGACTTTTTGAATTCCCGCGCATGCCTTTTGGTTTAAGAAATGCTGCTCAATCTTTCCAAAGATTTATGAATGAAGTTACTTTTGGTTTAGATTTTCTATACGTTTATTTAGATGATATTTTAATTTTTAGCAAATCTCATGAAGATCATAAACAACATTTAAAATTATTGTTTCAAAGATTATAGATTAACTATTCAACCTTCAAAATGTGTTTTTCGTGTAGAAGAACTTGACTTTTTAAGTCACAAAATTTCTCCTAATGGATACATCCCTTCAACAAATCGTGTTAAAATTATTTCAGAATTTTCTAAACCATCTTCAATAAAACATATTCAACAGTTTGTTGGAATGATTAATTATTATCACAGATTCATACCATCCTTAGATCAATTACTTGCACCTATTTATGATCATCTTACAAAATTAACTAATCCAAAAAAATCTTCAAAAATTCCTTTTTCTTGGCCTGATTTTTGTGACATAAATTTCAATCAAATTAAACAGAAGCTTTCTGAAGCTTCTTTATTAATTTTTCCAATTGAAAATGAACCATTTACGTTAACTGTCGATGCTTCTAACGTAGCAATTGGAGCAGTCCTTCAGCAAATTAACAATAAAAATAATTTACCTATTGCTTTCTTTTCAAAAAAACTTTCTGATACTGAAAAGAAATATTCCGCTTTTGATAGAGAACTTTTAGCTATTTATTTATCCATCAAACATTTTCGATCATTTTTAGAAGGCAATGATTTTACAGTTTATACAGATCATAAGCCCCTTATCTTTGCTTTATCATCCAAAACTGAACGCAGTCCACGCCAAGCACGCCATTTGGATTATATTGCTCAGTTTACTTCAGATATCCGTCATATTAAAGGTAAAGATAATATTATTGCTGACACTCTTTCCCGTTTTGAAGATGCTCTAGATTCATCAGAAATTACTACGTGTAAATTTGATCTTCTTACTATTGCTCAACAACAAATTTCTGATTCCGAACTTCAAAATCTATTAATTTCTCCTAAAAATAATTCAAAATTTATTCTTGATCAAATTACTTTATCAAATTCAAACACCAAACTATGGTGCGAAATTTCCTCAAATAAACCTCGACCATATATTCCATTATCTTTTCGTAAAATCATTTTTGAGTCTTTACATAATTTATCTCATCCCAGTATTCGTGCTACTCGAAAAATTATTACATCTAAATATTTTTGGCCTTTTATGAATCTTAATATTAATGAGTGGTCTAAAAATTGTTTAAATTGCCAGAAAGCTAAAATCTATCGTCACACTAAACCACTTTCAGGTACATTTCCACTTCCTTCAGGTAGATTTCAGAATATCCATATTTTTGGCCTTTTATGAATCTTAATATTAATGAGTGGTCTAAAAATTGTAAGCTAAAGTTTATCGTCACACTAAACCACTTTCAGGCACATTTCCACTTCCTTCAGGTAGATTTCAGAATATCCATATGGATTGTTGGCCCTCTACCTCCATCAAAAGGATGTTCGTACATTTTAACAATTGTTGATCGATATACTCGCTGGCCCGAAGCTTATCCCATTCCTGATATGACTGCTACTACTATTGCTTCTACATTTTTTAACCAGTATATTTCCCGTTTTGGCGTTCCATTGTCTTTAACAACTGATCAAGGTAGACAATTTGAATCAAAATTATTTACAGAATTATCTAAATTTTTAGGTACTCATAAAATTCGAACTACAACTTATCACCCTAAATCAAATGGTTTAGTTGAACGTTTTCATCGCCAACTTAAAACATCTTTAATAGCTCGTTGTAATACTATTAACTGGCATGATGAAATTTTTATTGTTCTTCTAGGTTTTAGAACCGCGATTAAAGAAGATTTTAAATATTCATCTGCTGAATTAGTTTATGGAGAAAATTTTCGTCTTCCTAGTGAATTTTTCGTGTTCCTAGTGAATTTTTCGTTTCTCAACCTTTAGATCATTCACAATTAATTTCACAATTACGTTAAAATTTTAAGCAAATTCGTCCGGTTCCAACTAGACATAAATCATATGAAAATTTTTATATTCCAAATGATTTACTCTCGAGTAAATTTGTGTTTGTGAAATCATTTAACAAAAAAAAACAAAAGAGCTGTCATGGGACACCAGATTGGAACGTAGTTAGTTCCTTAGCGTACATATAAGTAATTTTCATTTTTTATCAATTCAAATTTTTATTAATTTAAAAAGAAACTTTTTTCTACTTTTCCCAGTTTTCTCTAATTTTGCATTTTTTTCATTTAAAGAAACGTTTTTTAAGGAGCAATTTTAGACTGTTTTTTCGAATTTCGAAGATCTCTTTTGACATCGAAAATTCAAAAAGCTAAAACTAAGAGTCTGTTCACTTATTAGTGATTATTGAAAAAATTGAAATCGGATTTAATATTCCAGATTTTTTAATTTGTGAACGACACGATTTTACTGCTGTTATTTAAAAAAATGAAATAATTTTGTCCTAAAGCCGTTCACAAATTCAATTTTACTTCTTAAATTCTGCAAAGGGAAATTTTAAATTTCCCATAACAAACTAAATTTTGTAGGTCTACTTTTAAGTGAATTCAAAAACTAAAATTGTATAGAAAAGAAAAAAGCGGCAAAAATGGGTAAGAAAATTCGGTCGGTCACGTATTATTATAAGTTTTTGATTTCAGTCAGCCAAATATTATTTTATAAGTAGTTGATTTTAGCAGATTATACAGAATGCAGAAAATTACGTCCTCAATTTAGAAATTGTGACTCTAAGTTTATCAATTTTCATACAACGTTCAATAAAAAACTATTACTATTTGCCGCGAGAGGGACTGTTTATTTGCCGCGAAAGGGACTGTTTACATTTTATCAAATCATATAAAATGCGACGGCGTCGACTCATTATTTAAACTTTAAAAAAATTAACAGGTATCGTTAATATTGACTGTTTTGACAACCCATTTATTTAAATTTTTTTCACCCATAAGTATGTGCTTTTTTTCGCCATAGGAGTCGCTATTTGGAGATTTAAATAAGTGAATACTTATAAATTTAAATTTTTTGTTTTTGTTGTTTTTGCAACACAAAAAAAAAAGAAATATCATAAGCCAAAATGGCAAAGTATCGAAATATTTAACGCCGGCAGATGACTTGACTTGCCTTGGTACCGAATAGCGCCTTTATATTGGCAAAATAATACTGACAAAATTATACAAGATTTTTATTAACATTGAAATTAGTATGAAAATCTAAATTTTATTTGAACTATAAAATATTATTAGTTAATAATAAAAAATTAATATTTAATAAATATTTTATAAATTGAAATAATCATACAAAGTTCAATAAAAATACAAGAGCCGGCGGGACGTTTGATAGATGTGAAACATCGGAATTATTTTGTACAGAAAAGAAAACTTAAAAAAAATTAACAGGTATCGTTAATATACTTATAAATTTTAATTTTGTGTTTTTGTTGTTTTTGCAACACAAAAAAAAAGACAATTGTCAGCCGAGGCAAAGTATCGAAATATCTAACACCGGCAGACGACTTGACTTGACTTGACTTGACTTGACTTGACTTGGTACCGAATAGCGCCTTTATATTGACAAAATTATACAAAATTTATATTTATTTACATTGAAATTAGTATGAAAATCTATATTTTATTTGAAATATAAAATATTAATTAGTTAACAATAAAAAAATAATATTTTCTAAGTATTTTATTAATATTTTATAAAATCAAATAAAATTTAAGTTTTCATCAAATCATATAAAATACGACGGCGTCGACTCTTTATTTAAACTTTAAAAAAATTAACAGGTATCGTTAATTTACTTATAAATTTTAATTTTTTGTTTTTGTTGTTTACAACACAAAAAAAAAACAAATATCATAGCCAAAATGGCAAAGTATCGAAATATCTAACGCCGGCAGATGACTTGACTTGCCTTGGTACCGAATAGCGCCTTTATATTGGCAAAATAATACTGACAAAATTATACAAGATTTTTATTAATATTGAAATTAGTATGAAAATCTAAATTTTATTTCAACTATAAAATATTAAATAGTTAATAATAAAAAATTAATATTTACTAAATATTTTATTTTATAAATATTTTATAAATTGAAATAAAATTTAAGTTTATCAATTTTCATACAAAGTTCAATAAAAAATACAAGAGCCGGCGGGACGTTTGATAGATGTGAAACATCGGAATTATTTTGTACAGATAATATTGATAGATAACTTTGATAGAATTTTGGATTTTAATTTTATAAATTTCATTGGATGTTTACTATTCGTTTTGTTTTATTTCTATTAATTATTAATGCAAACCAAAGAACACAATATTTATTAAAATACCTAAAAAAATATAATAAAAATATAATAATTTTTTTTAACTTTTTTTTTTTGTTTATCATATACCGACAGACGCCGATGCGATCATATTTTTGGTCGCTGCGGCTTAGCAGCGATATTTTCAAAATTTTTTGGAACTGCTGCTAAAAAAAAAAATCATTGCTCGCTCAAAATCTATGATCGCGTCGGAGTGTGTACCGACACTATGTACTGACACAAAAGTGTTCAAATTTTTAATAAATTTTTCCATAAGAGCGTAGAATAAGGAACTACGTTCCAAAAATTTTAAATCCTCCTTACGAAGTTCTTCAACGTTTCGACAAATTTTTCAAAATTAATTTCAATGGTAAAATTAAACATATTTCGATCGATCATTTAAAACCAGCACATGTTTCTCCTTCATTACAACATTCACTACCATCTACAATACCTACTCGTAATGTTTCTTTTTCCTTGTAATTTTTATCTGGAAGGGGGGTATTGTAGTGGTTCATAGCATGTTCATATAAAATAGATACATCAAGTTTTCATTATTAAAAATGTAAATTACAAATTTAGATTTTTAATTCAGTTATTATTCGAGTTCTCAAGGAGAAATAACTTAAAATATTATTCTTAATTCAAATATTATAAAAATTATTATAAAATTAAAACTCAACTTAAAAATATTATTCTTAATTCAATTATTATAAAAATTATTATAAAATAATTTTAATTTTTTTTTATTCATAATTCAAATTCATTATATATTAAAATAATTAAAATAAATTAAATTAAATTAATTTCTAAATAATGGTTATTATTTATAAAAACAAAAAATAATATTAACCGTTATACAGTCCTCTAGTACAAATTTTTGAAAATTTATTTGATGTCGGAATAGATTTAGGAACTGGTAAGCAATTGAAAAGAATTCGCTTTGTGTTAGCACAAATCACAGGTGATAATCTTGCAATGAACTCATTACTTGAATATGTTAAGTCGTTTAGTGCTAACATGGTATTGCAGATTCTGCCTTTGCAGTTGAAGCGGAAGGACTCGAAATTGAATTAAATGAAAAACTTATAACTATTTCAAATTATAATGATTGCTTGAAATTAGACAAAGTAAAGCAACTGCGAAATGTTTTTATGATAGTCACTGTGATTCTTATATACTCGATCGACATAACACAGAGCAAACTTTATCTTTTTCAATTGATAATTTTAAAAGTTTGCCTTTATATATCTATAAATTATTTAATGGGAAGGAAGCCATACGTTTGAAAAATTATTTTGCAAGTTTTTAAAATATGTTGTTGAAACAACAATTTAAAAAATAAGTTAAAAACGAGTTTTCCAAAAACTGAGGCCAGGCCGCATGAAAAAGTAGAAAATATTTTTACTTCACACACAGAGATTGACTCAGATTTTTTGATTGGGACGTAAGTGATTTGATTCATGAAGAGAAAGAATATTCAAGAGAAATGTCCCAATCAAAAAATCTGAGTCCACCTCTGTGTGTGAAGTAAAAATTATTTTCTACTTTTTCATGCGGCCTGGCCTCAGTTTTTTTGGAAAACTCGTTTTTAACTTATTTTTATTTTCTGCCTTTTTCACGTTAACTAAATTGTTATTATGTGCTGCATGGATGTTTGAAAACAATTTTATGACTAATCATATCGATGAAAATTTTCCGATGATTTTTCCGCTTTTTCGGGTTTCCCATGCAGTTTCCTGCAAAAGCAACTTTATGCAACTCATTTCGCTCTACAACTTTGTCTCAGGTTGCAAAACGCTCAAACGCTTCCTTGATCGGAAAACTCCGGAAAAGCGGTTTACATGAATTTTCTTCGATTTTTTCTGAAAGTTTTCACCATTGTCGGAGAGAAAGTAATGATGCCAGTTGATAGGGAACTTGATCCTGTATAATTTAGAAAACTTTTTTACCGGAAAATTTTCCGGAAAAGTCGGAAAATTCCGGTAAATTGTTTCGGAAAAATCAGAAAACTTTGCATTTTTCCTAAAACGGATTTACCACTACTAAAATTTGTACCAAATTTTCAAATAATTTTTCCCGATTTTCCGGGTTTTCCATGGAAATTTCCGCTTCAAATTTTGATAACTTCAATTGTCACGCGAAATGAACCTGTGTGCCAAATTTCAGCTCGCTGTGATGACGAAAAGTGGGTCTACGAGAGTGTCGAAAATAGTAAAGAAATATATAAACAGACAAATTACTTTACGAGTTAATAAGAATTGTGCCCTCAACAATAAAAAAAAATTCTATTTCGAAAGCTGTAACACAAAATTAAAAATTTAAGGATCGATAGGTCTATATTTTAAATCTTTATCTTTAAAACAATTTTTTTTATTGGTATGATTTGTAAACTTTATCTTTATTGCTTTATTTTTTATAGTAATAATCATAATAATGAAATTTAATAATTTTATGTAATTTCATAGATGTAATGTAATGTAATAATAATTGAATACAATTTCATTTAATTCAACTTTTTTCTTTAGTTCATATGTATCAGTTAGACTGTCCAGCCTCAGAGATTATAAGAATATTATTTTTTCAAAAACAAAATCATAATATTGTGTTTAGAATATTACTGATTTTTTAAATGAAATGGAGGATTTTTGTGGGGTTTGTTTGTATGTTGTGTTGGTATGTGTTGTGTTGGGTTGTTGTTGAACCTGTTGGTTTTTTTGTGGTAAAAATGAAACTCCCACAGGTTTCTTTTTTACAGATTAATCACATTTTATTTTCCTTTTTGATTTATTCTTAATTGAATAACATTCATTTTTACTTAATTAAATTTGTTTTAATTTAGTTTACATTTTACTTTAATTAACTTTTTAATTTTTTCTATCAATTTTTATTGTAAAAATTGATTCTTAATTTTATTAATAATTTTTAATTCCATTCGGAATCTTACTTGAGTTTTTTCTTATTTATTTTCTGACGTAGAATATTTGTACTTTTTTTTTTTAATAATTCTTTTACATTAATTTTTATTCTAAAAAAAAAAATGTATTTTTAATTTTTATATAATTCTTTTTATGATAAAAACTTTATTACATTAAATTAATTTTTATCTAGAATTGAAATAAAATTATTTTTTATTTTTTTCTTCTGACTTATTCGAAATCCGGAACCAGAAAGCGAAAGTTTTTTCTATTTTTGTTTCGTTCTTGATTTATTTCGTGCGGCGTGTCAAGTGAACACTCTGCCAGCTTCGTTAACAACTGCGCAGCTATTAACTGTGCGTTGTTAGCTTGGCTGAGGTTTACTTGACACGGCCGGAGATAATACTTGTAGTGTTGCCACTACATCACCCTTCCTTGAGAAAAGGTTAAATTGAAACTTGGGTTGAAATTTAAACTTATATAATTATAACAATATATCGCGGTTATATTGTGTATAATTGTAAATTGAAATTTTGAAAAATGACTGAGAATTATCTTTGTAACAATGTATCGCCGTTACATTGTACGAAGAGGTAAAAAAAATTTTTTAAGAAGTTTAATTACTATTAAAAATGTATGTTTCTTATTACCAAAGTATCGCGGTTACTTTGGATGCTTAAATTATAAAAAAATTATGATGCACGACTACTTTAAAGTATGTTTGACTGTTCTCAATGTTTTATTTGACTGAATTGACTCCGAAAGCAGGTTTAATGCGATTGATGTTAATCATGACCTGTTTGTTTTTTATTTGCAATAAAAAGGTATTTCTAGTTCTTCTTATGAGTTTGTATGGTCCGTCGTAAGTTGGAGTTAACGCTGGTTTAATCTTATCGTTTCTGACCCATACAAATTCACACGAATCTAGTTCCTTTGGAGTGAAAATTTCGATTTCTTTGTTTGCTCGTGTCGGAGTTGGAATTAATCCTTGCATCAGAGTTCTGAGATTAGTTATTAAAGTGTCGGTATTATTATGATCTATATTGTTTGAATTAAGTGTGACGAAAAATTCACCTGGCAGTCGAATTGTCTGACCATAAACCATTTCGGCTGGTGAGCACTTAAGGTCTTCTTTAACGGAAGCTCGAATTCCTAAAAGAACTATTGGGAGTTCCAAACTCCAATTTAGGGAATTTTTACGTGCTTTAAGACAATCTTTAAGTTGTCGATGAAATCTTTCGACGAGACCGTTTGATTGCGGGTGATATGGAGTTGTTCTGGTTCTGTGCACTCCTATCAACGCAGTTAATTCTGTAAAAAGTTTCGAATCGAATTGAGCTCCTTGGTCTGTCGTTAATGTTGCTGGACAACCAAATCTTGAAACCCAATTTACGACAAAAACTTTTGCTACAGTCTTAGCTGTGGTGTCTGACAGGCTTCAGGCCATCTTGTGAATCGGTCGACGATTGTTAAAATGTGGGTAAAATTGTTAGACGGGGGAAAAGGACCTACGATATCCATGTGAATATGTTCGAAACGTCCTGAAGGGATGTTGAATTTGCCTGGAGCTGGAGTTGTATGACGGTGAATCTTTGACTGTTGGCAAGATTGGCAAGCCTTAGTCCAAAGATTGATGTCAGTGTTTATTTTAGGCCAGAAATATCGCGCCGTTATTAGCTTTCTGGTTACACGAGTTCCTGGATGGGACATATTGTGCAGTTGAAGGAAAACTGAACGTCTTAGCGAAGAGGGAATGTATGGCCGAAAATTGCCTGTTGAGGTTTCGCAGAAAATTGAGGTATCGGGTAAATTGATTTTTTCTAATTTTCTAGTTTTAGAAGGAGAGGTTTCCTGAAGTAAAATTTTAAGTTCGGGGTCGTCTTCTTGCAATTTGGCAATTTTTTGTAAGTCGTATTGAATAATGTTATCTGAATTAACTTCTTCAATGCGTGAAAGTCTATCGGCAACTACATTACTAGCGCCTGAAATGTGTTGAATGTCAGTAGCGAATTGTGAAATGAAATCTAAGTGACGTGTTTGTCGGGGATTACGCTCGGTTTTAGAAGCAAATGCATTGAGAAGTGGTTTGTGATCTGTGTAGATCGTAAAGTTTCTACCTTCTATGGCATAACGAAAGTGTTTTAATGCGGCATAAATTGCTAAGAGTTCACGGTCAAAAGCAGAATATTTCTTCTCGGCAGGAGAAAACTTGCGTGAGAAAAATGCTAATGGCTGCCAAGAATCGCAAGTGTACTGTTGGAGAACAGCACCCATTGCTATCTCGGAAGCATCAGTGGCGATGCTGAACTTAGCGTTATCAGCAGGAAAAACTAGTAGCGTTGCTTTCTTTCTTCGAATCTTGAAAAGGTTTGTTAAGTGAATCGGACCATGTGAAATCTTTCTTTTTGGATTTTGATTTACCAAAAAGAGTAAGATGTTCATAAATTGGTGCGACTACTGTTGCGATGTTAGGAATGAAACGATGGTAAAAGTTTATCATTCCTAAGAAACGTTGTGTAGATTTGATTGAATTTGGAATTGGAAAATCTAAAATGCTTTGAACTCTATCTTTTGAAGGTAAAATGCCATCTTTAGTGACAGTGTGGCCTAAAAATTTTAAGTGATCGACGCCGAAAACACATTTAGCTAAGTTAACGGTTATGCCGTACTCTTGTAGGCGTGAAAACAATAGTCTAAGTTGTTTCGCGTGTGTATTTGAATTTTAAGAGGCTACTAAAATGTCATCTATGTAAACGAAAGAGAAATCTAAACCTTTACAAACTTCGTTGATGAAACGTTGAAATGTTTGTGCGGCGTTGCGAAGACCAAAAGGCATGCGTTTCAATTCAAACAAGCCCATCGGTTTTTTATATCAACTATAAGACCGAATTTGTTTAGAAAATCAGCACCTAATATTGGCCTATCTATACTAGCTATAATGAATTGATGAATAAAGTCTCTTCTAAGTCCTAAGTTTAATTTTAACATTTTGCATCCAAAAGTTTTGATGTTAGAACCATTAGCTGCGGAGAGAACTAAGCTATTTGCACTTACATTTGTGTTTTTCGCCGGTATGACAGAAAGGTCTGCACCTGTATCTATTAGAAAATTTGTGTTGTTAATTTTGTCGTTGATGATTAAGCGACATTTGTTTGTGCCGCCGTCACTGCTGTTCGCTACAGCAGGTTGGTGTTCTAGTTTGGGGACTGTTGGTCCGGGTTACCACAAGTGCATTTCTTCGCATCTTTGCCAAATTTACGGTGGAACCAACAAGCACGATTTGGATTAGAATTTGAAGAAGATCTATCTCTATTAAAATTTTGATTAGAATTTGTATTGAGGTTTGCACTTGAATTGGAATTTGAGTTCGAATTTGCATTTGAATCTGAAGAGTTGCGAGATTTTGATCTACTCTGATGTTGTGACGAATTCGAACGATTTCTGTTTTGTCTTGAGCTATTAAAATTTTTGAATTTGATGTCTATTTGCTCTATCATTTTTTCGAGTCTCGATAGTCTGTGTCCGACTTCAGAGTTTGGATTCGATACATGAAAAAGAGAAGAAGTTTGTTGTGCTTCAAAAATTTTGTCGGCAATGATAGCTTATTGCTCTAGGGTTTTGTCTTCAACCGAAATGATTGCGATTTTTACTACCTGAGGAAGTTTACGTGGCCATAAGGTTTTTATCACTTCCTCGCTAAAAGAGTTGCTATCTGCCAGTTGACCTATGGATCGCAAAACTTCTGATGGTTTTTGATCTCCTGAGTTTTGGTTGTCAAATAAGGTCTCTAAACGTTTTATGTCAGACAGTACATTTCGATTATAGCGTTTTTAAGTTGAGTGTATCTATTAGCTTGAGGAGGGTTGGTTAGAATATCGATGACTGATTCGCATGCTTCAGGTGGTAATGAAGCTACTGTCAGTGACTATTTGGTAATGTCGTTGGTGATTCGGTATGCCGCAAATTGGGCTTCAGATTGGATGAACCATGTTTTGGCTCTTTGAGTCCAAAATTGTGGCAATCGAATGTTTATAGCATTAATGTTATTATTTGTATTTTGATTTTGATTCGCGTTAGAATTTTGAGCATTTTGACTAGTACTGGGAATGTTATTATTGGGAATGTTAATTTCCTGCTCTTGGTTGGAAGGGTCGTCGTGAATAATTTCTTCTTCACTATCATTTATTGCGTTTATATTTTCTGAAACGTTGTGAGAATTCTCACGCTTTGAAGAATAGAGAAAACCAAACATATTTGAAAGTGTTGTGCAAGAATGTTTTTTTGGAAAAAAATTTTCGAGCTAGTTTGAGTAAATTATGATTATAAATTGTTTCTTTAGTGAAGAAGAAAGAAAAAAAAAAATGTTTATAATAATAAAAATTTTTCAAAATAAAGTTCGAATAAAATTGTAGCGAAGCAAAATAAATTCGATAGTATTCTCGAATGGAATTATTAATTGTATTGTTTGCAATTAGTTTTTTTGAAGTTTATACTTCTTTAGCGGCGTTGGAAGAAATTTGGTAGAGGGTAAAAATCCATTTTCATATAGAATTTTTCTGAGAATCGTCATCATTTTTCTGAGAATCGTCCGTCATCATTTTTCAAATATTAAAAAAAAAAAAAAACCATAATTGGGTTCGAACCTGGCACCTTCAGACTTATTAGTCTGGTGTTCTATTCACTAAGCCATACGGCCATATAATTTTCGCTTTCTAAAATCATATAAAGAGTCTTCTAAATAATATAAAAATTCAAGTTCTTTAAGGTTCATGAATACGGTTAATTCTTTAAGGTTCATGAATACGGTTAGTGGAATGAAATAAACGGGTTCATGAATACGATTAGTGGAAGGAAATAAGAGAGAAATTTTTAAAATAAATTCCGTGGATTTTAATTATTAAAGAAGACAAGTGCTCTTTTATGTTATTTTAGAAAGCTGAAATCATAAGGGCAATATGGCTGAGTGGATAGAATATCGGATTACAATTCTGAAGGTGCCAAGTTCGATCCCCCGATACTGAGAATTTTATGAAATTTTTTTTTTTTTAATTTTTTTAACATAATAATGTAGTTACGTCAAATACAAAATACCAAAGAGGGAGAGATAACAAATTGGTCAATTAATTTTTGCAGATTGATCTAATTAATTTCCGTAAAACGTCATAATTTTTAAAGTTAAAATTTTTCTCTTAATTTAAGTATCTGTACTTCGTTTTGGTAAAAAAAAAAAAAAAACACAAGAAGCAGTCATAGAACTGCCTACAGAAGTTTATACTTAAGATTTAAACTATGAAATAACAGTGGCTACAAATAATGGACTGCTTTTGGACTGATGGACTGATTTTTATTTTAATTTACATTTTGTACTGAGCAGCCCATCATTTGTAGCCACTGTTATTCATAGTTTTTAAATCTTTTTTCATAATAATGAGTTTTTTTGAGATATTTAAACAAACCAAAATGTTTTTATCAGCCACTAATTTATTATTTTTTATACATATTCTATTTTTGAAGCAAAACACAGAGCTAAGTAAAATTGTAGCAAATTTGGTTCAAAAAAATTTGCAAATTAGGCGCTCTTTGATTTTTTATTTTAATTTATATAAATGGAAAAAACTTTTAATTAATAAATAGTGTTTTATAATTTTATAATACATATTATAAAATTAAAATGTAGCTAAAAACTTATTTGACAACTTAGTTGAAAACTGTATAATTTCATATATGAATTAATGCAATTGAATATTGCTATAAAATGGATGTAAAAAATATTGGAAACGTTGACAGATGCATAAATTTAAGTATCGAGATGCTATTTCTTTTTAAAAATTTAATTGTGAAAAAAAAACTATCCTATTCAGAAATCAGTTTTTTAATAGCGAGTTGAATGAACTATTTTTCAATATTGTGGGCAGCGTTCTGCAATATTCAGGGTTGGACTGGCTATCAAAATTATACCGGGAAGTTTTGGACTACCGGCCCATTTCTCTATATAAAAAAATACATTGCTTATCCGCTTCTTTATTTAAAAAAATGCAATGCTTATTTAGAATATATGCCCAAATAAATACGCATTTATATAAACACTTATAGGTTTATAGAAATGCTAATTTTTTAAATTCAATACTATGTAAAAAAAAATATAGGAACTGAACGAAAAATTGTAAGAATTATTGTTAATTAAATTGGAATATTGGGAAAGAATTAAATTAAGTATTTGTAAAAAATGAACCCATCGGTCTATTTTCACTCTAATGGAAAGGAGAACATTTGCCAATCTGACATTTGAGCAGTTTTTTAGTTTATAGAAACTTATACTCAGCTAAAAAAAAATTTTTTTTTTGAAAAAATTTACCTATAAAGTTGGAAATAGATTTGTTTCAATTTGGAAAAGGTGTGAAAAGGAACGGGAACTCTCTAGCTCTAGCTGTTTTAACGATCAATTCAAGGTTCAATAACTCCTTAACAAATTTCTAAATTTTCTGATATCATAAATGCTGCTTTTAATTTTAAAGTTTCTGGGAACACAACCAACAGTATTCAAATACAAACTTATGAAATATTTTTTAATTGATTTCCAATATGGTTTTTGAGCTTTAAATTTTAATAACACTTTTTGAATAAATAATATATATTAGATTTTCTTTCCAAACATGACGATTATAAACTAAAATTTTGTAATTGAAAACAGTATTTAAATTATTTAAATCTAAGTCAAATGAGTTGCTGGCCACGGAAATCTCATACATTTTATATATTTTATCACAAAAGAGGACTAGAGAGTTGGAATCTCATCGAATCAATTAACAAATATTTTTTTTACCCTGTTTTCTTTTTTAATTAATATATTTTTTTGAATATAACTTTCCTGTTTACAGCATTTTCAAGGTTTAATTGTTTAGCACTAAGTACCGTACTTTCGAAGTAATTATACTTCGATTGTTTCCCAAAATCATTTCCAATCAAAATATATTTAAATCAGATTCCATTGCATCTTTTAAATAATTAGTAATAAAAAGTTTTAATTTATCGGCCCAAATATTACCGGCCCACCGGGAAATGTCCCGGTGTCCCGGTGGGCCAGTCCAACCCTGGCAATATTCACAGCTTTTTCGTGCAATCTTATTTTCACAATAGAATTAACATAATCTTGTGATCATTCATAAAAAATTTAGACACCGGATAATAGGTATATCACTAAAGTCCCAACTAATTTTCAAACATGTTTTACCACTTACTATGACAAGACAGTAATATGTATATATGTATTTAAACAAGCATTTGTTAATCCTGTTGTAGTTAATAAGATAATAAACGCTAAAAAAAAGTACGAATTTCCCGGGAGAAAAATAAGTAAGAAAAGTGATCACATTTCATTTCATGTTTCATGTTTTTGTTTTATTTTTTTTACAGAGATCATGTAACCACTAAAGTTATAAACATTATATCCTATAAAACAAATTTATAATATTGGACGCACTAAACTCGTTACAAATAATTTTATTAAAGCCTTGAGAAACAACATAGGTATATTTTGGCATTGATAGTATAGATATCGATCAAGTAATTTATCATTATAGGTTTTCCCGGCTCAAAATATGCAAAAAAAAAATTTTTCAAAATAGGTAGCTCTGGTGAAATGAAGATTACCAGACCAAAAATTTTGGGTAGGAATTCATAATTATCGTACACTTTTTTAATTTCAAATATATGTATATATAGGGCCCAATATTACAAGCAAAAAAATTACATATTCTGCCAATAAAAAAATTATGTTCAAAAAAATTAAAAATTATTATGTTCAAAAAAATTTAAAAAAAATGTATTCATTGGAGGGAATCGAACCTGACACCTTCACTCTTATAGTCCGATGTTCTAGCCACTAAGCCATATAGCCCATATGATTTTGGATTTCTAAAATATAACAAAAAAATTCTAATAAACCATTCATTTTTTTTTTTTTTTTATTTATTTGGAACAAGAAAAACTATTGATTTTCTCCATCTGTCAGTACCAATAATTTTTAGGGACGGGGGAGAGTAAGGGGACCCCCGCTCGCCCTCGTCTTTTAGATCATACCAGTACCCACTAACAAAAAAACATTTTTTGTCTTATTACTTGTAGAAATCATTTTATTATGTAAAAAAAATTTCAAATATTAAAAAAAAAAACAAATCATAATTGAGTTCGAACCTGGCACCTTCAGACTTATTAGTCTGGTGTTCTATCCACTAAGCCATACGGCCATATAATTTTTGCTTATAATATAAAAATTCAAGTTCTTTAAGGTTCATGAATACGGTTAGTTCTTTAAGGTTCATGAATACGGTTAGTGGAATGAAATAAACGGGTTCATGACTACGATTAGTGGAAGGAAATAAGAGAGAAATTTTTAAAATAAATTCCGGGGATTTTAATTATTAAAGAAGACAAGTGCTCTTTTATGTTATTTTAGAAAGCTGAAATCATAAGGGCAATATGGCTGCGTGGATAGAATATCGGATTACAATTCTGAAGGTGCCAAGTTCGATCCCCCGATACTGAGAATTTTATGAACATTTTTTTTTTTTAATTTTTTTAACATAATAATGTAGTTACGCCAAATACAAAATACCAAAGAGGGAGAGATAATAAATTGGTCAATTAATTTTTGCAGATTGATCTAATCAATTTCCGTAAAGCGTCATAATTTTTAAAGTTAAAATTTTTCTCTTAATTTAAGTATCTGTACTTCGTTTTGGTAAAAAAAAAAACAAACACACGAAGCAGTCATAGAACTGCCTACAGAAGTTTATACTTAAAGATTTAAAAACTATGAAAAAAACTATGAATAACAGTGGCTACAAATGATGGGCTGCTCAGTACAAAATGTAAATTAAAATAAAAATCAGTCCATCAGTCCAAAAGAAGTCCATTATTTGTAGCCACTGTTATTTCATAGTTTAAATCTTAAGTATAAACTTCTGTAGGCAGTTCTATGACTGCTTCGTGTTTTTTTTCTTTTTACAAATATAGTATTATGTATGATAGTCTAATTGCTTAGTAATTATAATAATTTTATTTAAAATTTGCAAAAAAAAAAAAATATATATATAAATTTGAACGTATAGATCCGGTTTTAATAGAAAGTTAATACACTAATTTTGTGGTAATTAGTAATAAAAAAAAATTTTTGTTAGAATTTAAAAAAATTTTTGTTTAAATATCTTTCTATTTACTTTATGTCGTTTGTAACCGGTTGTTATGAAAAAAAATTTTTTTAAAAAAATATTTTTGGTGTTTATTACAAAAAAATATTAATGGTATTGTTCAAAATAAAAATTTTTTTGGCGTTTGTTACGTTTCGTAGTACACGGTCTGTATGCTCAACATAAATTTATGTAAACATATGTTTATGAAAATTACTTTATAAAAAAAATTTTATCTTAGTACATATTATGTTCTATGTATTGAAAAAAAATGTTTCTATTTTTAATTTGTGTATACAAAAATTTTAATGTTACAAATTAATATTATTTGTAATATTTTGGTTTTATTTGAGAAAAAAAAAATTTTTGCATTTATTTACTTACAAAAAAAATAATTTGATTGTGGAAAAAAAATAATTTTTTTTTTTTTTAAAAGTTAAATTTAATTGTGCGAAGAAAAAAATTTTTGTATTTAATATTACAATAAAAATTTTAAAATGTAAAAAATTTTGAAATAAATTATAAAAATATTCTTTTTGATATTATATGATAATTATAAGAATAGAAAAAAAAAAAAAAATAATAATTTATTTTTATATTTATGTTTATTTATTTATTTTTTTTTTAATTTTGACAGCTATGCAAAAATTCTGTAGTCGATTGTAATTGCTGCTTGGTGTGGTGTGCGCGACAATTTGTTGTATAATAAAAATTAGGAAATTGTACAGCTTAACGATTTGTTGTTTTTTACCAAGTGATGTGTTGCAATGCTAAGTTCTTCTACAATTGTCTGTTTGTTGGTTTTCTTTTTTGTGCAGACTTTTTTTACACTGTTTGCACTTATGTGCGTAAACATTTTTTTTTAGGAATTTTTTTTTTTTTATTGAATTAGAAAAAAAATGTGTGTTTGTTAAATTTTATTTTTTAGGTTATTTTATTAATGATAAAAAAAATTTAAGTGTTTGTTTTAATCAAAAAAAAAAGAAGTTTTTTATGTTCGTTTTTTACCAATGATTAATTTGGTAGGCGGGGTCACCAATTGTGGGGTTTGTTTGTATGTTGTGTTGTTATATGTTGTGTTGGGTTGTTGAACCTGTTGGTTTTTTTGTGGTAAAAATGAAACTCCCACAGGTTTCTTTTTTACAGATTAATCACATTTTATTTTCCTTTTTAATTTATTCTTAATTGAATAACATTCATTTTTACTTAATTAAATTTGTTTTAATTTAGTTTACATTTTACTTTAATTAACTTTTTAATTTTTCCTATCAATTTTTATTGTAAAAATTGATTCTTAATTTTATTAATAATTTTTAATTCCATTCGGAATCTTACTTGAGTTTTTTCTTATTTATTTTCTGACGTAGAATATTTGTACTTTTTTTTTTAATAATTCTTTTACATTAATTTTTATTCTAAAAAAAAAATGTATTTTTAATTTTTATATAATTCTTTTTATGATAAAAACTTTATTACATTAAATTAATTTTTATCTAGAATTGAAATAAAATTATTTTTTATTTTTTTCTTCTGACTTATTCGAAATCCGGAACCAGAAAGCGAAAGTTTTTTCTATTTTTGTTTCGTTCTTGATTTATTTCGTGCGGCGTGTCAAGTGAACACTCTGCCAGCTTCATTAACAACTGCGCAGCTTTTAACTGTGCGTTGTTAGCTTGGCTGAGGTTTACTTGACACGGCCGGAGATAATACTTGTAGTGTTGCCACTACATTTTTACAATGTTGAGCCCAAAAATACAGACTTAGTCCAAAATATATTTAATAGTAATTAACAAAAGCAAGAAAATATTTTAAGCGCTGGTAGTACTAGTACTGAATATAATGGAAATCCTGACGTCTTAGGCCAAGATCAAATTATTGAATATATTGTTGCCGATGATACACTGAACAAGCTTCTAGAAATTGACGAGAATAATGCTCTTTACGTTCACAAAATTCTGATAGGTAATTAAATTTTTTTAATTTTAGAGCAAATAATTTAGAGTTCTCTCCACAGTCTTTTGTCATGAAACTAATGGCGTTTTTTACAGTTTGATTTTTGCGCATCAAAATCTTTGACCTCTATTTCATATGTTTCAATTCTCTGCTAGTCCACAAAAAAAAATCGAAAGAGATAAAAGAATTTGATGCAAGAATCAAGGAATTTATTTATTTGTTAAAATCCAAAATTATTGATCATTTTGACAATAAAAAATGAGGCTTTTTTCTAGTTGTTACTGTTGCTTCACTATAAATTTAAAATAATTGCATTTTTTTCATAAAAGATCATGGAGTTGAAGAACATCATTTACATTTAATAAGAGACGATGACTATTACCACATTTTTCCACGAGAAAAAATAGGAATAATGATGGAGTTTAGAGAAAAATTAACACTTTGGCAAAACTCACTCAAAAAAAGTTCTGCTCAAAACATAGATTGCTTGAATGTATCTCAAAAACTACAAGTAACAATGAAGTCTAAGTCTGATTTTGCCGTTCAAAAATTGGTGGAAAATGATGACGAACTTTGTTCAAGGATTGGCAAGGAAAATTTAACAAATAGAGAAACCACACATCTTCTTGAGCTTATCGTTAATAAATTTGTTGAAAGAAACTGGAAAATGGAATATAATGATATGGACGCTATAGCAAATGAAATTGAGTACCTTTATCCAAAAGAATCTAAGCTAAATATTTATTTTGATCTTGTTATTCTTTTTTTAAAATTTTTCATGATTGTTTTTTACTTGTAGACTACTTATTTTAAAAGAACCGAAAAAACTTCTGGAGGTAAATCAGTGAAATCAGCTACTGGAAAGCTTTTATACAAATGGAATAATCGCAAAATTTTAAAAGCAAGACTACGAAGAGAAAGTAGTGAAAATACTTTATCCGTAGATAGTAATTGTACATTAGATGGTACCATACAAACTCCACAAAATGAACTTCCCGAAGAAGATGAAGAATTTGCAATTTCAGAAGAGATTTCGGAAGAATATAGAATGCAAATGTTTAACACTTGCTCTTTTCCTATAACAACACATATTGAAAAATGGCGAGCAACTTTTAAGCATAGAATTTATTGAAAGAAATGATAATACAATCGAAAAGTGGCCCATGTACAAAAATTCTGAGGGTCAATTATTGGTAAGATTCTTTTAGATTAAATATTTCAAATTATTATTTATTTTACTTTTTCTAAATAAGAGTTTAGTTAGTTAAATATTTATCTTATTATTATTTATATTTACATAAATACATATTTTTTTGTTATAGATACTTCAAGATTTTGAATTGAAATTTCCTGAAGTTAGATCTAAATTTTTAATCTGCTGGAACAACATCTACAATTCATTAAAAGACTATTTAAGAAAAGAGCTGGCTGAGCCCAAATTGCGAAAATTGTTTAAAACTGGTAAAAACAAGGAAAAAAGTCAAAGTAAGTTCTGAGTTTAAATTTAACAAAAAAGTTACTTCCCACCTGCTCAAAAAACAATTCCAAAAGCTCTTTTACCTATTATTTTAATTGTTTTTATTTTAAGTCAATTTTTAATGCTATTTTAATCTTTTTTAGGTTTTAGAGATACACTTATGCTACACCTCTTACCAACGGTTTTACGTGCAACCACTAGAACTAAAGCCGAACCATCACCCAACAGCTTCATAAATTTTTACAACAATGTTCTAGAATTTGAAAATACTGAACAACAACAGTTCCCTTTCATAGCTGTGATTGGAAACATGAATAATTTTACTGTTGAAAAAATGTACGTTCGTTTCAAAGATGTTATTTATATTTGTGATAATGGTATTCTTCAAGCTTTGGACTTAACGTTTAAGAGATTTTGGTTATTCAATTTAAAATATCCTACTTTTTATTATAATGTGTATAAGTTTATAGAGAAAGGATTTTATGAAGGATTACCAGATACTTCTTCAAAGTTTAGTCCCAATGTTTGCAAATTGTTATCTTTAATTAAATAACTTAATTTAAAAATTGTTTTACTTAATCAATTTAAGAACTAAATACATGTTGTTTATGTAAAATATTTTTGATTAAGTTGAACATTAAATATCTTTTCACTTTTCTAACATTTCCAACTTAAATTTTTGTACTTAATATGATTTTTGAACCAACAAATTGAGGAATGAGGTAAACTTGGCCAATTTCCCTTTTTCGTTAATAATATCAAATTTTTTTTTAATTTAATTTTTTTTCATTATACGTAAAATTTAAAAATGAAGTGGTCTGAAATTTTTTTTTTGATTTGTAGAACATCTTTTGTTTTCTTTTATTTTTATTTGTTGTTTTTTTTCTATAAATTAATATGTGATACATCTGTACCTTAAAACATACATAAAATTATGTGATTTTAATAATTATTAACTGAAGGATAAATAAATTTTCGTTTTTGTTTAAATACATTTTCGTTTCATATTTAATATGCTAATTATTTCATTAAATTTATTCTTTTATTTTTCAGATGATTATTATGTCCATGGTATAGAAAAATTAACGTCATTCATTGCAAGATACTTCCGAGACTCACCGAAATATTAGTATATTCTAGAGACTATACTAAATATTGATACTTTTATAAATTCCGTACGTCATAACTAGTATATGGAATTTCGTATACTGAAAATTCATAAAAGTGGCAATATCTCGAATTCCTAAGATTTTTTAATATAAGGTATTTATTAATATTTCGTTGACTCCAAGAACTACTTTCCAATGTATGACGTTGACTCTTGCGACACTCTATATATAATATACCCTGCGACATCCTGTATATAATATATACCTTTAGTTGTTAATAAAAGTTATTAATAAAAAGTCTATAGTTATTAATAAAAAGTCTTTAGTTTTTAAAAAATCTTTAGGTGTGAAAAAAAATCTCTAGCCGTTAAAAAAAATCTCTTAGTTCTTAGACAAATACTATTAGTTCTTAAAAAAAAATATTTTATTATTTATTGAGATATTTTTCCTTTGAAGAGTATTCTTTAATTTCTACAAGGTAGCCTTTAATTCTTAAAAGTTTTTTTTCAACTTAAAGAAAAATTTTCACGTATTAAAGTTTGTCTTTATGAATTAAAGAAAATGTAATACATTTTAAAGATATGTCACTAAAACTTAAAAGTATTTATTTCGATTTTTAAAGAAATGCCTCTAGATTTTAAATATTTAAAGGTTTTTATTTTGAAAAGAAGTGTTTATTTTAATAGTATGATTTTAGGAATTAAAAGTTATCTTTATAAGTCACAATAATTTTCTTTTATCGTAATATACTTATTTTTGAACGTAGAGGTATACCTCTAGAAATTTTTTTTTTTACAGTTTTAAATTCAAGAGATTTTTCTTTATAAACTAATGGAGCAAAACTTTCAAAATCGATTATCTAGAAGCTCCTATGAGCGTTGTCTAAAGATATTCATAAATATCTAGCGGATTCTTGTAGAATTTAGTCAGTAAATATTTTTGTGTGTAACCAAATAACTTTTTGTACTCAACATCTATGGAATCACAAAGTTCTTTTAATTTTTCTATTCGTACTGAGTAAATATAAAAAAAGGAATAAATCTTAATTATTACAACTTCCACGTCTATTGGAAGATATTCAACTGCGGTTTGTATACAATTGTTTACGATGTGGGCAGCACAATTTACACCAATCAGGTCTCTTCCAATAAATTCTTTCGTTTTGTAGAAAACATTATTTTTACCTTTTCTTGCTGCGCCACCAAAATAGCAATTGGTATTATCACCACATAAAGCCAACAATTTATTTGTAATTTCATATTTTGATAAAACGTCTTTAATATAGTTTGTAATAATGTCAGACGTTTCTCCCGGTAATTGTTTAATTTCAAAAATTCTTAAAACAATTCCTTGTTTTGGTAAAAAGTATCTACTCAAAATAGGACAGAGTTTTATGCTTCCGTGATTAGAACAGTCCGAATACAAAGTTAAAAAACTCACGGAAGACACATCATTTGAAACTAATTTTAAAGCCAATGATGTAAAAATATTGCAAATGATTGCCTCTGATTTTGTTCTGGCACAACCAAATTTTTCATTAAAACATTTCTTAATTAATTTTGTCGTGCAATCAGTAGAACGAAATGAATGGTTATGTAGGACTGTGTGATATGTCCAGACACCTTCAATAAGAGCCAAATTCTTTTCGTTATCGTCAAATTTTTGATTTCTTAGAAATCTACTACTTGCAGCAATATCAGCTTTTCTGTGTTTCACACTTTTCAAATGTTGCGAAATGTCCCAGCGTCCACTGCTGAGAATTAAAAATTCAGCACCACATTTGGAACATCTTACGTCGCTTTCAGTTAAAGTTTTTTTAATAAATGGATATTCATTTTCCAATATTTTATTGAATACACATTTTCTCTTTGGTGGCATCTTTTACAAAAAATACTCACTAATTAAAACCAGAAAATTTAAACTTTGTCCAAAGTTGACTACGTTAAAATATTAAAAATTAACCGAATTACTATTATTAACAATATACATTTTTATTTTTTGACATTTCTTTTAAACTCTTATTCACAATAATGAAGTGCTTTTACAATAAAACTTCTATTCACAATAAAAATATTGAGTTGTCGCTAGCGCTACACTTAATATACGGAATATACCTAAATTACATGATATGGTTGAAACAGAATGAATTATTTTCACGCACTGCTAAAAATTTCTTATTTCAGAGCTATTAAAAATTTAAACGTATGTGGCAGAAATATGGGACTTTAAGGGAACTAATGCGAAAATAAGGGACATGACGCGTCCCTTTTAAAATATCTCAATTCAAGGGGTGAGACATCCAAACAAGACACTGTCCCTTGAAAAAAGGGACGAATGGTCAGCGTAGCAATAATAGAAAAAAAAGGGAGTAGCGACGTAAAACAAAAAAAAACCAAAGATATTTTATTTTCTATTTTTATATTTATTTTTTTTTAAGAACACTAAAAAAAAATAATAACTATAAAAGAAAATTTGCGAATTAAAACACCGAACGCTTTGACTATATTTACAACAATGATTTCCCAAATACCCAAAAAATGTTAACAACGGTTATATGACGGTATTATAACTTAAGTTATTCTAACGTTAAAGTTATGAATTCGTTGTAATAACTTTATCAAAATGTTATGAGAACGTTATCTTAACCGGTTTTGCCGGGGTTTTTTATAACTTAAGTTAAGATTAGGTTAAATTAAAACCAAAAAAATTTCCGTAGATATTATACATATAAAAAAATTTAATTTTTTTTTTTTATTTTAATATTTTTTTTTATTTATTAGAATTTCTTTTTCATATATTTTATTAAATTCTAAATTTTATTTCTTATGCCTTCTTTGGGATTCGAACCTTGAACTGTACCATTGCAGTCCGCCAACACTACCATTCAGCCACGGTATTGAAATTTAAAAAGTATATAAAATAGAAAATATAAATTTGGTATACAAATTTTCTGTGTGGCGATTTTTTGTTAAGGACGCAGGTTCGAATCCCGAAGAGAACTTACTTTTTTAAAAAGAATTATTTATAACTTCAAATAAACCAATTTTCAACAACTGGTATTCCGAAAGTTGAAAAAGAACATTAGAAAAACGTTAGAAAATAACAAATTTTTCGTAAGATCGTTTCCAACTTAAAATCAACTTATTTTTAACAACTAATTTTCGGAAGTTATTTAATACCCAATTTTAAACCTTTTTGTTTCATTTTCAAAAGTTAGAATTTAACCTCGGTTAGAAATTGTGTATTTGGGTTATTTCTTTCTTTTTTTTTTTTTAATCCAGAATATTACAAATTCATATTTAAGAGATAAATTTCTAATTAACAATTTTTAAAGAGTACAAAAGTAAAATAAAAAAGATCTTTAAAAATAAAATTAGGAGATACTTAAATTCAGCTACGTTAAAATTACACATAGAAAAAATTATTTTATTATTTTAAAAATATATTAAATTGACAATAAATTTATACAAAGAAAAAATAAAATTGAAAGTTTCCTGTTAATGCAAAATATATTTAAATAAATTTAAAAAGATAAGATCTAAAATTTTTAAAAAAAGCTGATTTTACAAAATAGAAAATTATTTTAGTTTGAAATTAAAATTGAAAATTTATTGAAACTAAAATCGTTTTGTAACAACTAACATTCTCCCCCTTGTTGAAATTGTACAATTTCTAAGAGAGATTTGGTTAGCCATCCTTTGATTATACACTATTTGGATCTTGGAGCAATTGCCGTTTAGGTTTCGGTGGTGTGCATACCGATGGTCGCGACTGATTATTAATTCGACTTTTGATAAAGTGCTGAAAAATGACATATCCTATTATGCAAATAATAATAAAGATTAAACTTGAACCATATGACCAGTGAAAAATATTAAAATCGTGTTTTTCGTTCAAATTACTTTGGGCATTTTCCAATTCTTCAATATTAGGACTCAATTCCGTCAACTTCGTGATTTGAAATTTAGCAGGAACTACCTGAACTTTAGAAGGACGCAATGTTAGATTCAGCAGCTTAACGTCGTTAAGAACTGATGATTCGAAAGTTAATAATTGCGAGGTATGTACAAGACTCATATTGACTCATATCTTTTGTTTTATCGGCGGTGAGTACCACTTCCTTCGAATGTAATTCACACCCTTGGTGTTATTGAAAGATGCCTACATCTTTGAGCTGTTGGTGGTGTGTACCTTCAGCACACTCGATTTGAACGCCTTCCACCTCAGGGGCTACAAAAATCCATGAGTTGGAAGTCGCTAATTGCAAAAAGAGAATAGAATCTATATGAATAACGCGAGGTTTACATACCTTTGGAAGATTCACTACGGATTGAAAAAGTTCAAATTCACTCGAGTGTTTCGAATAAGAAATTTCTAATGTTTGCTAATTAGTACTAATGTGCACTATAGGAATTAGCCGAATACAGCGTTCTATACCTTCTTTACTCATTCGCAAGAAATAATGTTTATCTTTTCCGACTAATAATAATTCGGCTTCCGGTATAATTATAGAAAAGACGTGATCTTTAATTCTTTTCGGTAGAATCGATACTTGATATATTGAGAACGGTTTATGATCAATAACTATTCAGTAGATATATGATTTTATTGTTACTTGTATATATTTTCATTTTGATGATTCCTAGCAACAAGTTGATGCCATCGATAGTCATGTGCACGGGCCAATTCATGTTATTGCCAAACTGTTTTTGTATCGCGATCAGCGCGTGTTGTGATTCTTCCGGAGCGTTTACATAAGGGTGTATAGAGCCATGTCGGGCGGCTTCCAGAATATCAAATAAATGCGTTTGTGCTAATTTGTACTGACTGGTCAACAACAAAAATATATCAAAATTCTCAAATAACAGTTAACTGATCTGTTCTTTTACTTGATCCCCCACTATCGAGTTCTTGAGATCATTGAACAAAGTGTCAATATTTATGAGACGGTTTTCAAGATCTGTAAGGTGGTGATGAGAGTTGTTAAACTCAGACACCATTTTTTCCAAAATAGACGTCTGAGCATCAATTAAATGTTTTGTCTCTTTTTGACTACCTTCTAATACGTCAAAAGTTTCTTGATAGCTCTTTGCATTAGTTTCGTCCAAAGTTCCAAACAGTTGTTTGGAAATTGTACCAATTGCATTAAACAAACCGCGCCTTGAGACGTTGAAGAGAATCCTAAAAACTGTCGTAGTATGTTGTCGTGTACGTCAATGTTTTTTTACAGCTTGACTTGCATGTCTCATAAATCTATCACACGCTCTTTGGATCTCGGACCCTAAAGCGATACGGTGGCAAAGCGAAACCATTTCGTTAAAAATATTTCCAATGTTCTTACGCTGAATTTCGAGATCTTTGATATCAGATTCCACTGGGTGTTGGATAATAACATTTCTCCAATTTGTTCATAGTATAGTGCCTATGTTCCATCAATGTTCGTGAGGTTGTAGGATGGAGTTAGGGCTGTAGTGCCCCTTTATTATTATATACATAATATTATATATTTTATATTATATACTATCTTTCTTTCTTTCGTTAAGTTATCTTAGCATTAGTTTCTAAGAAAGTATAAGACATGTCTAGGTACTTAGTTTTAAGTTTAGTTTATAATCAAATCTGAAATAATAAACACGAAGTACATTTAATTAAAATAATAATAAAATCAAGTCTCTTTTTATTTAATGATACCCTAGTGGTATCACATGGCGACCGTGACATCGAAATAAAAAAAATAAATAAAATTTAAAAACGCGATAAAGTGCATTTTTAATTTAATTGGATTTTTATTTAAAAAAAAAAAAAATATATATATATTTTTTTCATAATATAATTAATTTTTTTTGTGATGATTGAAATTTGAAAAAAAGGATAAAAAATTGGATATTTTTTTATTAACTTATTGCTTAAAATTATTAAATTGTATTAATTTTTCTCGCCAATTTTAACATGGCTATTTAAAGGAAAAAAATTTAAATTTTTGAAAAAAACTTAAAGTGGGAGTAAAGAAAAAGAAAAAAAAATTTATTAATTTTTGGATTTGTTGGACAAAAGTGGTGATTTCTGAAAGGAGGAAAGAAGAAAATTACAATTATTTTCAGAGAGAAAAATTTTGAAAAAAATTTTTTTTACAAAAATATAAAAATTAGAATTAAAGAAATATTTTTAAATTTAACTTACCTGTACTTACCTTAAAATTCCTGAAAAAAAAATATCTACTTTAAATTAGAAAAAAAAAATTGGAAAAAAAATTCATAAAATTGAAAAAAAAATAGAAAAAAATAATGGCGCCATAACCAACATAAAAATTATTTAAAAAAAAAAAAAAGGCGCAAAACTTAAGAAAAAGAAAAAAATTTTGTTTTATTAACTAATACTATAAAATCGAAAAAAATGGTTGAAAAAAAATGTATATAAAGAAAAATAAAAAAAAAATTATACATACACAAAAACAAAAATGAAATGAGAATGAAACGAAAAGAAAAAATTATTACATGACAATCAAAAAAAAAAAAAAAATTATAAAATTAATAAAAGAAACATACAATTTTTATGAGAGTGTAAAAACAGCTGAAAAAAAAAAAAAAAAAAATTGGTTTAAAAAAAAAAAACATTTCAATATTGTGAATTTTTTTTTTCTCTCCTCTAATACATAAAATTTTTGGGGGTTGGACATTTGTCCGCGGGACATTTGTCCGCGATTTGTTTTTGTATCGCGGACATAAAAATGACATTTGTCCGCGATTCAAAATGTCTTTTGTCCGCGATAAAAATTAATCGCGGACAAATGACATTTTGCAAATTGACATTTGTCCGCTAAAAATCTGAAAAATCAATCGCGGACAAATGACATTTTGCAAAATGACATTTGTCCGCTAAAAAGTTAAAAAATTAATCGCGGACAAATGACATTTTGCAAAATGACATTTGTCCGCTAAAAATCTGAAAAATCAATCGCGGACAAATGACATTTTGCAAAATGACATTTGTCCGCTAAAAAGTTAAAAAATCAATCGCGGACAAATGACATTTTGCAAAATGACATTTGTCCGCTAAAAATTAAAAAAAGCAATCGCGGACAAATGACATTTTGGAAAATGACATATGTCCGCTAAAAATTTGAGGCTAAAGTGCAGATCACGTGAACCAATCAGAATCGGCACAACAAGAGAGGGTGGTGGGGGGCGGCGGGCGGGCGGGTGGACTGGTGGTTGGTCAGTGGGATTTGCGGCGTCAGCCGCAAATCCCACTGACCAACCACCAGTCCACCCGCCCGCCCGCCGCCCCCCACCACCCTCTCTTTAAGGGGCAAATCGGGCAAAAAAAAAAAATTGTATATACAAAATGTATGAACAATTTGGGGGACTCTCCCCTCTTCCCTTTTCCAAACTTCAGACGATTCTGAGTGGTTCACGTAATCTGCAGTATCTCCAAAATTGAAAAATCAATCGCGGACAAATGACATTTTGCAAAATGACATTTGTCCGCTAAAAAAACTGAAAAATCAATCGCGGACAAATGACATTTTGCAAAATGACATTTGTCCGCTAAAAATTAAAAATTTCAATCGCGGACAAATGACATTTTGGAAAATGACATTTGTCCGCTAAAAATTCGAAAAATCAATCGCGGACAAATGACATTTTGCAAAATGACATTTGTCCGCTAAAGTTAGAAAATTCAATCGCGGACAAATGTCATTTTGCAAAATGTCATTTGTCCGCTAATTTTGGGACATTTGTCCGCGGCGGACAAATGTCATTTTACAATCGCGGACAAATGACATTTTGCAAAATGACATTTGTCCGCGAAGTTTTCCATACAAATTTCATCGCGGACAAATGTCCCGCGGACAAATGTCACGGCGCCAAAATTTTTATAATTAATTTGACACTTCAAAATAAAATAAATTTTTCTTAAAATAAAAATTAATAAATAAATTCAAAATATTTTTTAATTTAATTCTTTCAAAAAGCGAATTGAAATATAGTGATTTCTTTTCGAACTCCATATATAAATTGAAAACTAAAATTAATTAAAAGAAAATAATTAATTATGAAAAATAAACATAAATAAACATAAAATCGACAAGAACAGCTGTATTATTACAACATCATCTGTTTTATGAGCAGCAGCAATGACAACAGCAGCAGCAGCTACGAAAATTACATTTATCACCAGCAACAGCAAAGCAGTAAAATAGAAGCAGCAGCAATTTCATCTTTAACAACAAGTATTCCATTGCAATTAATTAATTTTTTTTTAAATTTAAATTATATTTTTTAAAATCATATTAATTTCAAAATTATATAAAAATTAATAACTATTTCAAAAAAAAAAAAAAATTCTAAAATAAAGATTATAAAATAAAACTACAAAGAAACAATGTAGATCAAAATTTTTACATAAACAATTTTTATTTTTCAAATTAAGTGAATAATTTTCAAATTTTTCAATTTTAATTTCTTAATCAAACTTTTTAAATTTTAATAATTAGATGTGCACTGTTTCAAATATTTTTTATATATAAAATTATACTATTTTATTTTATAATTATTAAAAATTAAATATCATATAAAAAAAAAAAATATATATATAAAATAAAAATAAATATTATATAATTAAAAATTACATAATTTAACATAATTTACTTGAACTGATTATTACACATAAATATTTTACAAATAAATATTACATCATTTACTTTGAATTGATTTCTTCAAATTTTTTTTTCTTCGTAAAAATTTTTACAAGGTAACCATTCCTCAATTATTTTAAGGGGACTACAATATAAGGTAACCATTCCTCAATTATTTTAAGGGGACTACAATATAAGATAACCATTCCTAAATTATTTTAATTTCAATACAAGGTAACCACTCCGCAATTTTTTTTTATTTCAAATTTTTTTTTTTATGGATGAAGCTCATCTCGAAATTCAAACAGCTAAAGATAATTTTCGTAAAGCTTACAAACGCATTCAGAAAGACCGTAAACCAAAAAATTTAGAAATATTACAAGCAATTAAATTAAATATTGAAGAAACATATAACATCTACGTACATACAGTTCTTCAAGCTTGTATTACATTTGAAGAACAACATCATCAAATTTTATCTAAAGATCGTCAGTATTGTTACGATAAGTTACAAGAGAGCTTCAAACTATTAAAGTGCGCAGATCTAATTCCAAAAGATATTCTAATACCGATCAAAATAAATCAAATCGAAAAAGAACAAAATATAATAGAATCAGATTGTTCTGAAGAAAACTTTGACGATACTTTGACGATGACTCTTTCTAATCCTGAATTTTTGCGTTTAGCTAGTTCACAAATAAATAGAAATTATAGTGGTGATCCACTATCACTTAAATCTTTTATCGACTCAATAAATTTGTTAGACGCACTAGCAGAGACAGAAGATTTAAAAAATGTAATAGCTCATTTCATTTTATCAAAGCTTGACGGAACAGCTCGCGAAGCTATAGCCGATGATTCTAATACGGTAGAACTTATTAAACAAGATCTTAATAATTCGATAAAACCAGAAAGTTCTAAAATTATAGAAGGAAAAATAAAAGCTTTGAGAACGGATAGGAACACTTTACAAAATTTTTCAGAAAAAGCTAACGAATTCGCTGAAGCTTTTCGTCGTTCACTTGTGTTAGAAGGTATTCCAACACAAAAAGCTAAAGAAATTTGTATTGAAAAAACAGTCGAAATGTGCAGAAATAATGCAAGATCTGATCTGACCAAAGCTGTTTTATCATCGACCCAATTCAAAGACCCTAAAGAAGTAGTATCAAAATTTTTAATTGAAATAGATTAACAATCGCAAGAAAAACAGGTTCTGTCGTTTAGAACAAAAAATAATAATAATTCGTTTAGAAATTCTTATGGAAATCGTTCCAATAACAATTTGCGTGGAAATTATAATAGGGGAAATTCCAGACAACAAAATCAACGATTCTTAAATAACAATTTTCAAAACAATAATTATAGAAATAATTTAAACAATAACCGAGGTAATTTCAATAACAATCGCGGCAATTTTAATAATAACAGAGGTAACTTTAATAATAATCGTGGTAATAGAGGAAACGCGAATAGAAATTTCAATCAAAATAATTACGTACGATACGCGGGAAACGACCAGGCCCCCCAAAATGGCCAGGGGGAACAAGATCAAATGCGTTTACATCAAAATTTAATACACATTACATTTATCCTAGTTCACAATCTAACTCAATTCAAACTCGAATACAACAAAATTTTTTTATAATTCTAATTTAAGACCAAATGCTAAGCTAAATACAAATTTTTCAAAAGAAAATAAAAATTTTCCTAATTATTATCCAAATTTAAATACTAAATCTAAAGTAACTACAAAAAGTGTTTTTAACGTAAATCCAAATTTCTCTGATTTCAATATTTTAAATTCTAAATTAAATTTTCAAGGCTCAACATTTTTAGTCGATACTCAAGCAGATATTTCGCTAATAAAAATTTCATCAATCGATTCAAATTTTAACTTAAAAAATAATTTAAATTCTAACAATATTATAAGCATTTTGGGAATTACGCAAAATTCTATACAAAGTTTAGGTACAATCAACGTCAACTTTCATTTTAAACATACAATTTTATCTTGTTTACTACACGTTGTTCCAGACGAATTTAATATCCCTTCGGATGGTATTTTAGGCAAAGACTTTCTCAAATTTTATAAGTGTCAAATAAATTATGATTCTATGCAATTAACACTCAACAATAATTCTTATTCTTTTTCAATTCCAATTTTAGAAAACCCTAGTGAAAATTCAATTGTTTTACCTTCTAGATGTGAAGTCATTCGTACTTTTATTCTTCCAAATAATTCTCCTTGTGTAGTGCTTGATCAAGAAATCGTACCTGATATTTTCATTCCACGTACGATAGTTTCTTCAAAAACTCCTTTAATTAAAGTTTTAAATTTATCAGATAAAATCCGAATAATTCCTAAAAACACTTCACTTAAATAAGAACCTCTTTCATATTTTAACATCCTAAGAATTGACACAAATAAAAATCAAAATAGATCAAATGAATTGCTTCAAATAATATCTAAAAATACCAAACTGCAATACCCAGAAAAATTATTAAATTTATGTGAACAATATAGTAATATTTTCCATATGAAAGATGATAAAATAACAACAAATAATTTCTATACACAAAATTTAACAATAGATAACAATACTCCGGTATATGTGAAGAATTATAGGCTTCCAAATTCCCAAAAACAGGAAATCGACGATCAAGTTAATAAATTGTTAAAAAATGATTTTATTGTACCAAGCCAATCTAATTTTAATAGCCCAATAATTTTAGTGCCTAAGAAAGGTTCAGATAAAAAATGGAGATTATGCATAGATTACCGTCTAGTAAATAAAAAACTAATTGCAGATAAATATCCACTGCCAAGAATAGAAGACATATTAGACAATTTAAGCAGATCAAAATTTTTTACTGTACTCGATTTTTACTCGGGATTTCATCAAGTTCCACTTAATGAAAACTCGCGAGATATAACATCTTTTAGCACAGACAAAGGTTCGTTTAGATGGAAAGTTCTTCCATTCGGTTTAAATGTATCACCTAACTCATTTTCAAGAATGATGGCGTTAGCGTTCTCCGGTCTTACACCGTTACAATGTTTTCTATATATTGACCATATCATATGTATTGGCTGTTCAGTCGAACATCACCTTAAAAATCTTAAATCTATCTCCGAAGTTTGTAAAAAATTTAACCTTAAACTTAATCCTGAAAAATGCGTATTTTTTAAAAACAAAGTCACATACCTAGGACATAAATGTACTGATCGAGGTATATACCCAGATAGTAGCAAAATAGATACAGTTAGAAATTATCCTGTACCAAAAGATAAAGACGCTACCAAACTATTATCGTAAGTTCATACCAAATTTCGCATCCATAGCAAAACCCTTAAATAATATGAGGAGACTAAAAGTAAATTTTTCTTGGACACAAGAGTGTCAAAAATCTTTTGAAATTTTAAAAAATTGTTTAATTAATCCACCAATCTTAAATTATCCAAATTTCTCAAAACCTTTTATCATTACTGTTGACGCTTCTAACTTGGGAATAGGAACCACCCTAAGTCAGGAGATCAATGGCAACGATTTACCAATTTCATATTCTTCACGTAGTTTTACGAAAGGTGAAATGAATAAATCAACAATAGAAAAAGAATTAGCTGCAATACACTTCGCAATTTTACACTATAGACCTTACATTTACGGAACAAAATTTACAATTAGATCTGATCATAAACCCTTAATTTATTTATTTTCTTTAAAAAACCAATCTTCAAAATTAACTAGAATGCGCTTAGAAATAGAAGAATATAATTTTACAGTAGAATATATTAAAGGAAAATGTAACGTGGTGGCAGATTCCCTATCCCGTATCACAATCGACGAACTTAAAGATTTACAAAATAAAGAAAATAAAGTATGTGTTACGACAAGATCAATGTCAAATAAAAAATCCCAAAATAATAATTTCACTAAAAATAACAACATTCCAAATAGAGATAAAATTTGTGATAAAAACGAAAAAATCGTAATTTATGAGGGTAAATTTAATTACAAAATACCTCAACTAATCTTTAATTCAATAGATAGTTGTAAAATATACAAAAAACGTAAATTACTATACAAAAACGACATTTCAAATATTTACCAGACATTAGAGCCTGGATGTAGTAAAATTTTAAGAAAAGAGACAATTCTAGCATTGTTTCTCGCTCAACTAGAAGAAAACTTAATTAAAACAAACATTTATAAAATTCAAATAAATAAAGAAGATGATATTTTTAAATTATTTAATACGAAAGACTTTATTAACATTGCAAAAAAGTATGTTAAAAAATTAGAAATCGCGATAGTTTCACGTCCATTACCCATTATTAGTACTGGGGAAAAACAAAAACTTTTAGATCGTTATCATAAAGACCCTATATTTGGCGGACACGCAGGGCAAAAAAGACTATATGCAAAATTGAAGTCATGTTTTTATTGGAAAGGCATGAAAAAAGACGTAGCAACCTACGTCAGGGGATGTAAGGATTTTCAAATGAATAAAGCTAAAATTAAAAATATCGAACCACTTCAAATCACTAAAACTCCAAATAAAGCGTTCGATACTATAATTATAGATACGATCGGCCCTTTCCCAAAAACTCAAAATAGGAATCTATATGCAGTCACATTAATGTGCGACTTGAGTAAATATTTAATTACGATACCAGTAGCCAATAAAGAAGCTACCACTATTGCGCAAGCCATTTTCGAACATTTTGTTCTATTATACGGCCCAATGAGAAAAATTATTACTGATTGCGGTACTGAGTATGCCAATAGTGTAATAGTAGAACTATTTAAATTACTAGATATTGAACATAATTTTTCAACACCCTACCATCATGAAACAGTTGGAACTATTAAAAGAAACCACCGGGTTCTGAATGAATATCTAAGATCGTATATTAATGCAAACCATGATAATTGAGATTTATATTTAAAATATTTTACGTATAATTATAATAGTACTCCAAATTCAAATTTCAATTTTATATACTCTCCTTACGAGGTAATATTTGGTAAACAACCAAATTCTCATGATTTTTTACTAGATAATAAAATTGAACCAGTATATAACTTCGATAGTTATGCGAAACATGTAAAATTTCATCTTCAAAATACAAATGTAATTATTAAAGAATTTTTAGAAAAAGAAAAATTAAAAAATAAAGAGATATATGATAAAAAAACAACGAAAAATCAATTCAAAATAAATGATGAAGTTCTTTTAAAAGAAGAAAACAGGACAAAATTAGATAATGTATATTCTGGTCCTCATAAAATAATTCATCGATGGCTTAAATGTTACATTGATAACAAATAAAAATAAAAGGATTAAAGTCCACAAAAATAGAATAATTAAAAATAATTGTAAAAAAAAAAAAATGTAAAATATATTTTATTATAAGCATATTCAAAATATAAAGTTTAAAACAATAATAAAATGGTACCATGTTATTAGTTGTTTATATTATTCATATATATATATATATATATATATAAGCTACGGTAATGCTTATTAGTCTAACATATATTATTAACATATATTATTATTAATATAAATAAAAATTTAAATTGATCAATTACATTATTAAGTTTAAAATTTTTATTTTTTGAATTAAATTTCTATTTTTATTGAATTAAATTTATTTTTTGAAACATAATAATTTTCTTATATTTCTCAAATAAGCTTAATTTTAAAAGAAGGGAGGTGTAGTGCACCCTTATTATTATATACATAATATTATATGTTTTATATTATATATTCTCTTTCTTTCTTTCGTTAAGTTATCTTAGTATTAGTTTCTAAGAAAGTATAAGACATGTCTAGGTACTTAGTTTTAAGTTTAGTTTATAATCAAATCTGAAATAATAAACACGAAGTACATTTAATTAAAATAATAATAAAATCAAGTCTCTTTTTATATAATGATACCCTAGTTAGTAGTATCACAGGGCGAAAAGATGTCCAATACCCCATAACATAAGCACGAATAAATACATGATGTGAAAGAATGTCTAAAAAGAAATTTGAGGTCACTAAAAACGGTCTTACTCCAAATAAAGTAGAAAGATCTTATGATTATATTTTATATTTTAAAACTAGTTTGGTAATAATTAAAAAAAAAATAATTTTATTGTTGGGTTTTCATAGGGTAAGAGACATAATTTCGATATGGGTCTCTTGATTTCCCCTTCGGATGTGTTTATCGTGGCGACCCGTACGAGTCCGTCGAACCCTGGGTGTGTTGCAAGGACTCTACCCAACTTCCAGAATTGAAGTGCAGTATTTTCGTTTTTTTATGACGACCAAGACACTCTTTACCAGATTGCGTTTCGCGTTTTTCCACTGTGGTCTTTGCTGAAGTTGGGATAAATATTCGAATTTCCAGCGAGACCAAAACTCGTTTTTTAGTTGTTCCAATAATTCGAGTCGTTTTGAACATTTTAAATCGACTGATTCATACGATTGAGAAGGTGGGGCTTCAAATCGGTTGGATCGTCAGATAAAGCTGTCAACGGTCTGGAGTTAAGACAGGCTTCAATGCGACATAAGAGAGTGCTGAGTTCTTCATACGTAAGTAAGGCCTTTTGTACCACTTTTCGCAGGTGATTTTTTACGCTCTTTAGACCCGCTTCCCAGATTCCGCCAAAATGGGGGGCTCCAGGTATGAAATGCTAATTCACTTCCCTTTGAGCGAAGGATTCTGCTGCTTCAGCCGTGGCCGTTTTAATCGCGAGTTTATATTGCTTCGTAAGTTCGCGATTAGCCCCTACGAAATTGGTTCCATTATCCGAATAAAGGTTCTGACATAACCCTCGTCTAGCAAAAAATCTTTCAAATGCCTCTTAAAATGTCTTCGTTGAAAGATCTGAAACCGCTTCTAAATGTATAGCTTTCGTAGAAAAACAAATGAATAAAGCGATGTACCCTTTTGAAAGTTTATTGCAACGTCCTTTGTCAAGTTTTAACGTTAATGGACCGGCATAATCCACTCCAGTAATTCTCGCATCGGGAAGAACCCCCATGAGTTGCGACATGGTTTGTTTTTTCTGAATAACACAAATCTTACATTGATTCAGACTTACTTTGAGCATCATTTTTAGTTTTGGTATCCAATAACGTTTTCTTATAACCGACGCATTAATTGAATTCCCCCATGTAATGTATTTGCATGCGTCTCCCCTACAATAAGCTTAGTCAGAATTGCCAAGGGCGAGAGAATGTTCGGATATTTCTCGTCATATTTTTGTGATAAACCTGAAAGTCTACCGTTCATTCGAATTATGCCATTATCGTCTAAAAATAGGTTGAGTGGTCCTAACGTGCTCTGCTTAGAGATTTCTGATTTGCCACTTAGAGCCTCATATTCTTGAAAATAATGAGTTCTTTGACTAGCCCTTATGAAGATTTTCAAACTTTCACGCATTCCACATATGTTATGGAACCAGAAGAGTTTGTTTTATCAGGAAATTTTTCAGGAAACTTAAGTTGTATATACCTCTTTACATAGGAGAGTACCCGTAGGGCTTTAGATAAATTGGAAAATCGAGCTAAAACATCTGTTAGTGGATTGAAGGCAACGAAATTGGTTGAATACTTTGTAGACCTTATTTCCAAATCGATGTCCTTATGGTCAAGTTCAGGACAAAGAGGCCAAGATTCTGGCGCTAATTTGAGCCGGGATGGACCATGCCACCATTCCGTCAAGTGTATCAATTCAGAGGGCATGACTCCTTTCGATGCGAAATCTGCTGGATTATCTGAAGAGTTAACGTGATTCCACTGATTGTTTTCAGAATTATTAACTATAAGCGCTACTCGGTTCGCTACGAATGTTTTCCATTTAGATGGTGCCCCTTTCAGCCATGCCAAGACTATTGTGGAATCACACCAAGCGTACAATTTATGTACTGGCATGTCTAGAATATTTATGGACTTAAGAAGTTTTGATAAAAGGACTGCCCCACATAACTCCAGGCGAGGAACGGTCAATTGATTTTCATTTTAGGGAGCTACTTTAGTTTTTGCAATAATCAAATTTTCTTGAGTTATATTATGGTGATCCGTAACCTTTAGATACAAAACTGCTCCGTACGCTTTTTCGGACGCATCGCAAAAGCCATGTATCTCTACGTCAAACTTTGGATGGTAATTCAGATATCTTTGAATTTTTAAATTTTCTATGTTAGGGAGATCAGACATAAGAAGTTTCCAACTCTTTAACCGTTCATCAATAATGTTATCATCCCAATCCGTCTTATCTGCCCAAATTTGTTGCATCAAGATTTTTGCCTTAATTACTATTGGGCCTAACCAACCTGCGGGATCGAACAACTTAGCAATTGCTGTAAACAATTGTCTTTTTGTAATAGAATCGGAAATTGCGTTCTTATTGATTTTGAAGGAAAAGTAATCGTCTTTTTTATTCCAGTAAATTCCCAAAGTTTTTTGGTTTGGGTTAACGTCAAAATTCAGGATTGGATCGGGGGTTCTATCAGAGAGTGGGATGCCTTTTAAAATTTTTTGATTGTTGGATGCCCACTTCTTGAGTTCGAAGCCCCCGGACTTCAACATAGACCGTAAGTCACATTGTACCCGTATTGCATCATCTAAATCGTATGTCCCGGATAATACATCGTCGACATAGAAGTAATTTTCAACGATTCGACTCGCAGAAGGATAATTATGACCTTCGTCTTTAGCTAATTGCAATAGAGTTCGTATAGCAAGATAGGGAGCGGACGATACTTCGAAAGTCACCGTATTTAATTGGAAATCTTGAACCGCCTGATTATTGTCCGTTCTGTATAATATTCTTTGATAAGACGCGAGTTCTGGATTGATCCAAATTTGACGGTACATCTTCTCAATGTCGGCATTGAAGAGTGGGGCCCAGTTCTAAAACATCATTGAGAGGTTTTCCATTAATGGTCTTACATGAAGCATCAAATACTACACGTAATTTGGTACTTGTACTGGAAGATTTGAAAACCCCGTGGTGTGGCAAATAACAGTTTTGAACCTTTTGGGATTTATTAAATTGAAAGAAAGAGTCTGTATTTGGAATTGCAATCATGTGTCCCAATTTTAAATAATCTTGTAAAACTTGATCATAAAGGTGTTTTTGAACTTGATCCTTATGAAGTCGACTTTCCGGACTGTGAAATCGATTTAAGGCTATAAAACGAGAGTGCGATAAAAAATGTTGGTCCGGATAATAGTGGTGGTCTCGTAAAGCTCTTCGCAATATTTATCAGATTCAGACAGAAATTTTCGAGAAGGGACTTCTTCGATTTCCCAAAATTTGCGGATTTGAGCATCTATTGACAGTTGACCTTGATTAAAACAAGATACATAATTGCTTTGAAACGACTTCTTTGTTTTACAAATCCCAGATATGACCCACCCAAATATAGTGAGTTGAGCCTCCAGTTTTTGATTGTTGAATTTTAGAGTTCCTTTCTTTACACGTCAGCTCCCAGGACCAAGTCGATTTTTTGAGATTGATAGAACCGGCTGTCAGCCAGCTCCAAATCAGGAAGTTGGGCTATTACTGACTTATCAACTGTTTTAGAGGGTAGGAAACCCGTGAGTCCTTTTAACACAAGAGCTTCTAGCTGGATTCCTGTAGTTTGATCCCGCAACATTAATGCACAGTACGTAATTTTGTTAGACTGGGCGGTTTGGGTACCTCCCATCCCAGAAATGCTAGCAGAAATCGACTTGGTCGGCAATTTCAATTTCCTTTGAACACTGTCCAAAATTAAAGAAATTTTGGAGCCTGGATCTATTAAAGCCCTAAGTGTGTGGACTTGGTTATTATATCCCACATTTACTAGGGCTGTAGCCAATATCACTCCTCTATGAGGCGTCGTCATATTATTGTCAATACGAACATTATTTGATTTATAAGGTGGGTCAGATTGGTTCGGTTCGGACGATTATTTGATTGTTGTTTAGAAGTATTCTGATTCTGACTTTTAGATGCTTGGTTCCAAGCATTGTTATGAAGCATTGTATGATGCTTCTTATTACACTTCTTATTCCACTAGCACGTAAACTTGCTAGTGGAATTTGCCACCGTATGATTAAGATTCAAACAATTTATGCATCCTTTTTTTGATTTGACAAATTGCAGTCGAGACTCGACACTTTGAGATAAAAATTGAGGACACTGTCTCAAATTATGATCTTGGTTACATAATAAACATTTAGACTTGCATTTCGTATTAAAAACTTTAGAAGAATTAGGTTTTGGTGAAGACACCGCAAGATTTGGCCGAGCCTCAAGAGTTCGAAATCGGTCTAATAAAAAATCCTTTAAATCTCCGAAACTAGGAATAGCTGTTTTTACAGTAAGGGTTTGTTCACACAATTGATGTGTTTCCTTAGGTAATTTTTGAGTTATGATGAATACAACATGGTGTCCACTTTTTTGTAGAAAACGATTTCCATGACTTTTCGTGATTTTCCAGACACAAATTAAAAAAAATTCCAGATAAGAATTGATATAATATATATTTTTATTTTATTAAAATTATTTAAATTGTGAAACATGGTTGACATTTTTTTATACATATACTCGTATGCAGGAATTTTAATTTTAAATTAAATTATTAACTATAAATTTTAAATTTTTATAAAAAATTTTTATTTTTTTTTTTATGTTATTCGGTTAGGAATTTCAGTTTTAAGTTTAATTTTTCTTCAGCTGCCATGGCTTCAAATTTAATTTTTTTTTTCTCTTCAATTATTTTTTTGATTTCCTCATCTCTTCGTCTTTTAAGCACTTTTTCTTCATTTTCTTTACTTAGCTTTGATCTTTGTTCTTCAAGACGTCTTTGATAATGAGAATGTGATGATTTGACATACGAGATAACCTTAGGTGTAATTAATATTGATTCTAATCCCGCATTTTTAATATAATCCATTACAATACGCTGTGCCACTAATGAGTCCTCATATAAGTTTTCTACCAATAATGATTTATTTATGGAAAATCCACTTTCTACTGACGCATTTCCAAGAGAAAAAATTAGACAAATCTTTAGAATTTTACATAAGTTTTTATATGATGAATGATTTTCAATTAAAGAAAAATAAAAACTGTCTAATCGAGAATCAGGTTCGAATTCTTTTTTTAAATATTCACGGAAATCATCGTAAAAACTGTTTTTGACTCACAGCAAAGTTTGGAAAATTCTTTTTGTGCTGATTCGGCTTCAGACAAGGTAATTCTATTTGATTCATACAGTGTTTGAAGCAGTTTTTTAAATCTATCTAAATGTATTTGATGATTTTCGAAAACATTGCGTGGGTTAATACTCGATAGTTGCAGAACAACATTTTTTAATATGGGACTACGTTCTAATAATTTGTTAACTGATTTTATTATTATATTACGACAATCAAGTTTAAATTTATCTTCGAATTTTTTACCATTAATTACTTTTTTTAAAAATTTGGAAGTACTAAAACCAATATCAATGTTTTTAATTGGACGAAAATTTTCTGAATTTGTTAAATCAATTGAAATTAATTTGTTTGCGGTATTCGCATTTTCAATAATATTTTTTTTAATAATTTTGGTCAATAGATTACGAATCAATGATACAATTTCCTCATGTAAATAAGGAATCATTGGTTTTTCGGATTGAAAAAGACGCAAAAACGGCTCACACTCGAGGAAAAGAGTACACTCAAAGAAATAATGCAATCAAAACAACAAAAAGTTGCTTCAATTTAAAGTGAGATTTCTTCGCATTGTCCCTACAGAGAATTATTCGATTTGAAAAATAATGGTAGTTCATTTCAAAATCGAAAGCAGAAATTAGCAAGTATCTTTCGAAATGAAAACAAAATAATTCAAGTAAAAATTAGTTAAATTTACGTATAATTTGTATCTTTACAAAAACAAAGTTTATTACCCCAAAACCAAAAACCTTTCAAATTCATCAGCAAAAACACCGCAAATCCAAAAAAGAAAATGCTAGACTCAATTTTTTTTTTATTTATTTATTCTTTTTTTTTTTTTATTATTTTTTTTTTTTTATATTTTTGTTATTTTTTTATTAATATTTTTTTTATTTTATTTAATTTTTATTAATTTTTCTTTTATATTTTTTTTTTATTTTATTTAATTTTTTTTGTTTATTAAATTTTTTTATTTATTTTATTTTTATTTTTTTTTATATTTTTTTTATTTTTTTTTATTTTTTAAATTTTTTTAATAATTTTTTTTATGCCCGCTTGTAGACTCGAACCACTGTCCTAAACATTGCAATCCACCAACTCTGCCACTGAGCTATGAACTGAATTTACGACAATGTGTAAAATGCAAAATATAATAAAATGAATGAAAATAAAACAGGACTTACTTCATTTCAATCTAAAGTTATTCATTTTATGTTATTGCAACTAAAAACATTAATTTGAAAAACATAGTTTCATTAATGCAAGGTAAAATGAAAGCAATAGCAATTCAAATAAAGTAATAATTTTTCTTTTGAAAGCAAATATTTGAAGTTCTAAAATAAGGACAGGTTTTCAGTCTTAAAATTGTCTGTAAAGTTGGTATTTCATTTTGGAACTTCATTTAGGATGTCTTCAAATAAAACAACAGATTTTGACTTCAAAAGTATCAATTACGGACAAAAATTGCTTTCGATTTTGATTGCATTTTTTTTTTGAGTGTACTAAAGAAAGCTAATTTACAATTCATTACGGGATCGTTAATCAGATTTTGAATATTTTGCACTGGTTTCGTGTTTGGTAAACTCTTCACTACATTAAAAAACTTTTTTAAATCTTCAAAAATATCTAGAGCTCGGTTAACACATTTGGAGTTCTCTAACCATCGAACACCGCAATATTTTAATGGAAATTTTACTGATCCGGTAACTGTAGTAAAAAGGCTCCGACGTGCTGGTGAGTTGTTGAAAATGTAATAAATATCTCGCAAAAATAAAGCTACTTCCCAATCAACACTCGTGAAACCAGTTTTGACAGCGCCATGTATAACATGTAAGCCGCATGTCTCAATATCAATAATTTTTTTACCATCAGTATCATTATGTGATTCTTGCAGCTTGTTGAAAAATGACAGATTTACATTAGGTCCATCCATTGAAACCTAAAATTTTTGATCTAATTAAAAATAATTTAAATAAATGAAAAAAAATTATACTATTGCTGTAAATTATAAAACTAACGTTGAAAGTTTTATAACATAAATGTGTCTAGAAAATTACCTGAAGTAAATTCTTTTTGTCCAAAAATCCAATTCCAAGCTAAAAATGTTTCAAAAGGTCATCTGCTTTGGATTTTCCAAAGAACTCGCTGCCAAGATAACGACTGCAAACCATATTTTTCTTATTATCAAAATACCGAACCACGAAATCCATTTGCCCGCGTTAAGATACTTTGTTCAATGCCTCGTCGAAACATATTACGTAATCATCACATAATTTAATTTCCTCAATTAAGACGTCCCAAAAATATTTTGATAATCCATAATTAATAATATACGAACACTTCGTCTTCCCTAATTTAAAATTAGAAGATATCTTACTGTCCGGAAACATTAATTTGAAGATAGTTCCAGAGGCAGAACAAGAATTCAGTGAAAACCGGTTTTTTATTACATATAAACACCAATAAATTTCTGCTTTAGTTACATCAGATTTATCAAAATATCTCGAATTCAAATTAGCTTTAACAATAGTTGATATAGATTGTGGAACTTCAATTATTTTTTCAGGTTCTTTCGGCATAAAAAAATTTCTTGCAGTACATGATCTAATTTTCATGAAATCCTTATGTTTTTTCCCCATTGCATGAGATTTTAAAGCACATTCTCCCATGTTACTCAAATCAAAAGTTTTGGAACAAATTTTGCATTTGGCTTGAGAGCGGTTTCCTTTTAATTGAAAGGAAAAGAATTAATACGGACATTAAAGTAACAATTGTGTCTACTAAAATCAAAACATTACTAATGCTATTTATTAAAAAAAAACAAAGAGTTATATATACACACCTAATTCTGTTTTTACACGGTAGATACGTTCCAGAAAAAACCGTGTAAAAAAAAAACCGTGTAAAAAAAGACATGAAAATTCTAAACAATTACGGTTAATAAAAATATTTTTCGTTAAAATTTCTTTGAAAAGGCTTCTTTTCTAGACCGTGTTAAATCAAAACCGTGTAAAAAAGACCGTGTAAAAACAGAATTGGGTGTATATACAAAAAAAATATTTTCGTCTCAGCTGCATTCAATGTTTTTTTATTATGAAAAATTTTGTCCGAAAACGTCTGAAAGTCGAATCGAATAAATTTTTTTTAAATCAGCAAAGTTTTGGTTTTAATAGACACAGTTAAATATAAAAAAATATAATTATAATATCACATAATATGTATTACGGTATATATATTTAAAAAAAATAATAAAGAAATAAATAAATAAAAAAATTATTAATAGCTTCAAATCATGACATTGCCAACTACGTAAGTAAATTAAGGTGTAAACAGAATTGGGGCGACAGCGATAGCGACTGTCAAAAACCATATATTTGTATGAGAATGAAACAATTGAGGCGACTTTTTTATATGAAAAATCGTTGTCTCCTTCGTTGTCGTCCCAATTCTGTTTACACCATCAAATATAAAAATCACAGTAATGATTCACATCAACTCGTTTTTTAGTATGTATCAACATTATTAATTTAAAAAAAATTCAACCCCGAAAAGGAAATGAACGACGACTTTTTATAGTGCGTTCAAAATAAATTGTTCAATGCACATAAATGCAAAAAACGATTAGAAAAATAACGATAGTTGTTAAAAACTTTTGATCTTTCATGTATTGATTCAAATACAGACATTTTTTATTCGTCATATTTTCATTAGAATTTCTGCTGTTACGTATATTAATAGATTGGTATGTAATTTATACAACAATATTTAATTTTTAATTCAATTTACTTTCTCTACGGTGTCGTGCGTTGCTAATATTTCGTAATTTACCAGATTACTGCCTGAATGTCCGAAATAAATTTAACTTGAAAATACAAACATGTCTTGAAAATAAACTTTAAAAGAATCGTTACAACTTACGAATCTAATAAAAATTATTTTAAACGCTTGTAGGTTATTTTTATTTAAATAAAGTCAATCAGCAAAAAACGTTAAAAATTAAATAATTGCTTTTATTTTTTAATTATGTACAGCGATTATTCCAATTAATAACATATGAAGAATATATAAACAAAATATTCTAAAAGTTAATTAATAAAAATTCACAGAATTATTTTAAGCCAAAAAAAGTTTTGATGTGAATATGACGGATTAATGCGAAATCACTTCTTAAACCCCAAATCACCTTCAACTTCGTTTATCCATTGGCTATTGTTGTACTTTTTGGTACCCTTTCTACCCTTACCTACTTTTTCGTACAGTTGCCACCTAACGCAACTGAATCTAAATTCCATGTCATATAAAATTTAACTTCACGTATACAAAATATGCTAATCGCAACATTTTGTACACGTAAACTTATTCCACGTATTTGCCCATAATATAAGCAGTCTTAAAAACTGCATTTTATTTGAATTTCCGTTCTACGAAATATGTTGAGCTGACATATTTCGTACAACTTATATAGTTGATTCCCTTTTAATTATATGCTAATTATCTCTTAATATACTCTTAATATTAGTACATAATACTTTAATTATGTACTACTTAGTATTCTCTCTCTTAACACTTTCTAATTAAAATAAATTAAACGTTACACATAAGAAAATTGTCATTAAAAAAGTTAAGTTGAAATAAAGAAGTTATCAATTAAAAAGTGTTGTTCTTATTCCACATGGCGATCCTGCCAACCTGTTTTTTTTAAAGTTTTTTTAAATATTAAAGTGACTGATAATTTTTTTTTAATGTTAAAGTAAAAATTAAAGTGAAAATAAGTGAATTGATGATTAAATTAAATAAACATTAAATTAATTTTATTATAAAGTAATAATAAATACAAAAAAAAAAATTTTTAATGTGTTGTTTGAAAAAAAAAAAATTTTTTTATAAAACTTCAAACTTTGAAAATTTTTGAAACATTTTGAAAATATAAACTTATAAGTCGGAGTTGAAAAGAATTTCAATTAATTAAACAATTCTAAAATCAAAAAAAAAAACAAAAACAAAAACAAGTTATAAAAAATAAAAATAATAATAATTTAATTTTAATTAATAACAATAACGCTTCAATGCAAATGTTCTTATAAATTTAATAAACAGTGACAAATGAACAATAATAATTTAAAAACAATAAAATAAAAATTTCAAAAACCCAAAAAAAAAAAAAAAAAAAAAAAACAGATAAAAGTGAAAATTGAATATACAATTTTTTAATGTGATCAAATTTTCTTTATTTTGTAATTAGATCCAAAAAAAAAAATAATTTACAAAATAATTGAGCAAAATAAAATAATAAAGACAACAAAAAAAAAATTTTTTTTATAATAAAAAAAATCCAAATCAACATCGTCTACTGTAATGTGACAGCGAACACAAAAAAAATCATTCAACATCATAATGAAATCATCGTCAACGTAGTAACAAACATCGTCAATGGTAACAAAATAGTCATCAAGTAGTAAGTCAGTGACCTTATATCATCATTTTTATACAAAAAAAAATTATATTAAAAAAAAATAAAAAAAAAAAAAATAATAAATTTTTTCTTGCTTTTATGTCAGTAAATGTAAAATTTTTAAATTGCAAGTTTTGTTCTATAATTGTTTTGAGTATTGGCTCGTAATTTGTTTTTTTTATTATAAAAATCTCGTAATTTGTTCATTAATTTTTTGTTAAAACAAACCATTTTTTCTTTTAACTATGCGTACTAGACAAGAAGTCGCGGTTTTTATTACATGTTTAAGAATTTTCAGTATATCACTATATTAAAGAAATAGCAATTTGAAAATTTTATTATAAATTTAAAAAAAAGAAATATATATATTATATTTTCTACGTATTGTGATAGAAAATAATAATTTTGAAGATATCAGATAAAGAAATTTTGTGGAATCTTATGAAAATAAAAAAAAAAATAAATAAATAAATATTAAAGTAAAATAAATTTTTTTTTATAAAATATAAATATTTTTTTTGAAAAATTATATACAATAAATAATTGTTTTCTACATATAGTAGATCACTAAGATAATTTTCCTAAGTGGTAAAATTTTTTTTCCTCTCAATTAACAACACTATAAAATCCTTTTTATATAAATTTTGACAAAAGACATTTTACTTTTACATGACATGGCATAACAAGTTATAATATAATAAGAAAATATATTGACACATATTGGTTATATAGTATTACGTTACGTCATTATGCAAAAAAAAAAAAAGGAATTCACACTATACAATTTAAAAGTAAATGAGATTTCTTATAACAAATGCACAAATTATTATTACTTAATATAATGACCAAAATCAAACAAGATACGTATCTTTATTATTGCTAAAAAAAAAAAAAAAAAAACATTTCATAACATTAAAGGGCACCACACACGCCTATATAAATTTTACTAAAAAAAAAAAAAAAAAAAACTTCGAAAGCATATAAAATAATCAAAAAGAACCATTAGAAAATTAATTACATATTTTATGGTTCCGTTTTGTTTAAACGAAAATTATATGATTGTTTTTTTGGTCAAACGAAAAATTAAGAAAAATACTCTTGTTTCGAAAGCATTAAGTATTTTATAAACATATATGAAAACATAAAAAGAATTACTTTATGCAAGAAGGGAATATTTTATAAACCTGCATTATTTGAAAATTATATAAACTATCGTGCATTATTTTATAACCAATAACAGACCGACATAACATACTATGTATTAACAGTAAATATTTCTTAAAAGATTAATTTTTTTATATATACGAATACGTATTGAATAAATGAGTGAAACAAATGAATAATTTTTTTTCAGAAAATTTTTTTTTGGTTATTATTAATAAATAATTTAAATAATAAATAACTAGAAAATAAATTATTACTATTACATTTCAATTTATATACAATTTTTTTTTACTTTATGGAAACCGAAAATTCATGATATTTAAAATAAAAAAAAATTTTACGATTTATCCCAAAACTCGAAGAATTATTTGCTTTAAAAATTCACAATTTTTTTTTATAAAACCTCAGGAAGTCACAGACTTACGATAAACTTCTGTTAAAATCAATTAGGTCATTTATTTTTTACGGGTCTTATGTCATTTACGTTAACGTACCAGAATCTTATCAAACCTCACAAGGAAGCTTACAATCAAACCTCACAAGGAAAGTTACAAATGCATTAACATTAGAAAACCTCCAACGAGAACAACTCGAAAATATCACTTGGAAATTTTGATAGGGGAATACAATACTATTGTCCCAATTTTAAAACTTTACGACACAATTTCCTAATAAAATCGAAACTTCTACATTCTACACAAAATTAAACAAAAAAATATTAAACGCATTTAAATTACTAAAGTTACCGTACAACACAGTTTTAGAGCATTTTCAATCTATTTGGATCCCAAACCTTGATATCGTTCACGAAACTTTGTCGGATTTTGACACCGAAAGAGCTAACTCTCCACTACCGAGTCCGTCACCTCAATTAAGTGAATCTGAGGATTCCAATCCACCTAGAAGTGACGAAACTGATAAGGACAAACACCAAACGGACCAATTCAAAAATATCAACCTATTTGACAATATCAAAACACAAAAGCAATCTTCAACAACTACTGCAGATTCAAAAATTGCTACAGACTTTCAAGAAAACGACAACATAAGAGACGAATTCGAAATGGAGGCCCATGAATTTCTATCGCTTGCGTCCAAGCTTATCCCAGCTTTTAATGGTAACCCGTCGAATTTACAATCTTTCATAGACGCAGTTACATTAACAAATCTTCAAGCCGGACAACACGCTAATTTACTTACTGCTCTTATCAAAACTAAACTTGAGGGACATTGTCGAAACCTTATCACAGAAGAAGCGACGGTAGACGCTATAATTGACACACTTCGCACACAAATCAAGGGCGATTCAATCGCTTTTATTACTGCAAGTATTCGGACTTTAAAACAAAATGGGAAATCCGCGAACCAATTTTCAAAAGAAATAATAGATTTAACTAAAAACTTAGAAAGCGCGTACCTTGCGGACGGCATACCGTCTCTAAAAGCCAAAAGTTATTCATTAACAACTGCAATCGATTCGGTAACTAAAAACGCTTCAAACAATGACTTAAAAATTATCATGGAATCAGGAACCTTTAATACAATCGACGAAGCAATGGCAAAATTTGTCAAAGCTAGTGACAACTCTACTAACGGAAATATTAATTACGTTTCCCGTCGAACAAATCAACAATTTAATAACGGACGTAATGCTAATTATAACAATCAACAAAATAATATGCGAAATTACAATAACAACAGACAGAATAATCGACAAAATAATAATTATAGAAATAACAACTTTAACAATAACAGAAACTTTCGTAACAATATTAACAATTTTAATAACAATGACTACCGAAATAACAATAACAATTTAAACAACAACAATAATACTAACTACAGAAACAACAATAACAATTTCAATATAAATCATTACACTCCCAATACTAATAACCGAAATTTCACTAACAATAATAACAATAATAACCAAAGACAACAGGCAAACAACCAACAAGACCAAAGGAACTTTTATAACCGAAACATACGTAATATAAACGCAAATGATTGCGAACAGGGAAACGACGAAGGTCCCCAAAACTAGATGAGGGACCTAGAAAACCAATAATTTTGAAAACAGACGATACTTACAAAAATCTCACATTTTCCATTTAAATCTGACTAGCTATATCAAGCTCAAGACACAAATGACAAACGCATATAACACATATTTAGTTGACAATGGAGCTGACATATCAATAATTAAACAAGATAAAATTACAGACACAACACAAATTAATACTAATAAAATTTCAAAAATAAACGGAATAGGAACTGACACCATACATACTTTAGGAAGGGTAAAAACAGACATAATCTGCAAAGGAAATGACTATCATATCCTTATCGCACATGAGTTCGAATTAGTAGACCAAAATTTTCCCATTCCCGCGGACGGTATTATAGGTATGGATTTCCTAAAAAAATATAATTGCCTTCTAGATTATAATAATGGAAATGATCAACTTATATTACGACCTAAAGACTATCACGAAAACCTTTCCTTCACTTTAATAGATAATCCCAACCCAAATATTCTCTCTTTACCAGCTAGAAACAACCCATACGTCACTGTTCTAAACACAAACTCCGAAAATATTTTTTTAAACAATACTGAAATTAGAACCGAAAAATGATCAGATTACGAATTGAAAAATCCTTTTAACTCTACAACACCCAAAAATACTACTGACCTTGAAACTACTAATCTTTATGATATTCTAAACAAATTATCCCAAAATTTCCCTAAATTTGTTAAAAATAAACTAGAAAAATTGTGTAGTGAATATATAGACATTTTTTCGGCAGAAACAGAAAAAGTTTCTTTCAACAATTTTTACAAACAAAAACTTAGATTAAAAGATGAGACCCCAGTGTATATAAAAAACTATCGTGTCCTACATTTCCATAAAAATATCATTAAAAAATAAATAGACAAACTCCTTGCGAATGATATCATTGAACCTTCTGTTTCGGAATATAATAGCCCCGTGTTATTAGTTCCCAAAAAAGCCCTTCCTGGCAGCGAAGAAAAGCGGTGGAGACTAGTGATAGATTTTCGTCAAGTAAATAAAAAGTTAATAGCCGATAAATACCCGTTACCAAGAATAGACGACATCTTGGACCAATTAGGCCGAGCAAAATTTTTTTCAAGTCTCGATCTCACACAGGGATTCCTTCAAGTCAAACCTGACAAAAACTCCCGAGACATTACTTCCTTTTCATCCGATAACGGATCTTTCAACGAATGATGTCCATGGCTTTTTCAGGCTTAATGCCATCCAAAGCATTTCTTTACATGGACGACCGAATTGTTATTGGTTGCTCTGAGAATCATATGATCGATAATATAAGAGAAGTTTTTGAAATCTGCAGGAAAACAAACTTGAAACTACACCCGGACAAGTGCAAATTCTTTCAGCACGAGACAAGCTTTTTGGGCCATAAATGCACGAATAAAGGTATTTTACCAGACGAATCAAAATACGACAAAATCCTTAATTATCCACAACCAATTGACGCGGACGCGGCTAGAAGGTTCGTAGCCTTCTGTAATTACTATCGCCGTTTTATTCCAAATTTCGCGCAATACTCATACTCTTTAACATATTTAACTAGAAAAAGTGTGCCATTTGTCTGGACAGACGAATGCGATAAATCTACAAATATCTAAAAAACTCGTTACTCAAACCTCCGATCCTCCAATATCCCAATTTTGAAAAACCATTTTGCATCACTACGGATGCCAGCAAAATCTCTTGTGGAGCGATCTTGAGTCAAGAAGCCAATAACTTACAACTACCAATCGCGTACGCTTCAAGAACACTCAGAAAAGGCGAACAAAATAAATCGGTTATCGAGCAAGAATTGACAGCCATTCACTGGGCGTTAAACTTTTTCAAGCCATATATCTATGGAACAAAGTTCTTAGTAAAAACCGATCACCGCCCTTTATCTTATTTGTTTTCGATGAAAAATCCTTCATCAAAGTTAACTAGAATGCGCCTTGATCTGGAAGAGTTTGATTTCGTGGTCGAGTACATAAAAGGCAAAGATAACAATGGAGCAGACGCCTTGTCAAGATTGGATTTTGACGACATTAAAAACATTCAAAAATCAAACATTAATAGAATGACGACGCGAGCTCAATCGCGAAAACAACAAGACATTTCCATTTTAAATACGAAACCTTTAAAAATTGACGACACCTTTAAAGATATAAAAACGTATGAATGCTTATCTCGAGAAGCTAGAAACCTTGTCCGCCTTATTTTCAGTTTAAAAAAGTTTAAACTGTTCTTACGTTATAATAATAAAAATATACTTACAATATGCATGCATAACTACATTGCTAATGGAGAGCTTGATTTAGATCAACTACTGCCAAGGCTAGAAAAAGAGGCCAGCAATTTGAAATTAAATAACCTACAATTGTCATTAAATGACGAAATTTTTTCTATGATTCGGATCCAAAATTTTAAAGAAAAAGCGGACCTTACTCTTAAAAATTTACTTATTGTGTTAACACCAAAATTAATAAAACTTACTCTTGACGAAGAGAAAAATTTAATATTAAAAAAATACCATAGTGACCCCATACTTGGTGCCCACGCGGGAGCTACTAGACTCTTAAGGAAAATTCAACAAAAATACCACTGGAAAAACATGACTAGGGATATTGCAAAGTACGTCAGAAATTGTAAAGATTGCCAATTAAACAAATCGGGTCCTAAAACTATATATGATTTCGACACCAACACCCGCGCGCGCTTTTGACATAGTCATAAGCCCTCTACCGAAAACTGGTAATGGCAATGAATACGCGGTAACTATAATCTGTGACTTAACTAAATATTTAGTGACAATACCGATCCCTAACAAGACAGCTAAATCAGTCGCCAAAGCAATTACAGAAAATTTTATTTTAACATATGGTCCCATGAAAGAGATACGAACTGATATGGGAACGGAATACAAAAATCAGACAATGATCGAAATTTTAAGACTATTGAATATTGAACATAAAACGTCAACAGCTTACCATCATCAATCCCTTGGAACGGTTGAACGTAACCATAGAACGCTTAACGAATATTTAAGAGCTTTTGTCAACACAAACAAAACGGACTGGGACAACTACATAAAATACTATACGTATTGTTTTAACACCACACCTTCCACTATTCATGGATCCTGCCCATTTGAGTTGGTTTTCGGGAAGTCGCCCACAATTTTTGATTTCATAAGACACAACAATAGACCCTCTCTACAATTTAGACTCGTATGAAAAAGAGCTAAAGTATAGACTGCAATTCGCGAATAATAGAGTTCAAGATCTTATCAAAAAATCTAAAGAAGATTCAAAATCAAGGTACGATCAAAAACTTAAATTAATACCTTTAAAAGTAGGAGATCTGGTTTTATTGGACATGACTGACACTAAGTTAGACCCAGTATTCAAGGGTCCGTTCCAGTGGCGTAGCTAGACATTTTGGGCCCTTGTGCAAGAATCTATTTTGGGGCCCACCTAGACCTACAAAATCTTTTCTTATTAAATAAAATATACAAAGAACAACTTATGTGCATTTGTTTTTATTTAAAAAAAATTGCGTCGTTTTTTTCTTGCCTTTTTTTCTTCGAATTTATTTATTATGTCTTTAAGATCCATTTTTGAAGCCTCTGCATATTCAATGGATAGTAGTGCCAGTTGATGCAATCTGCTTTGTCCGATTGAGTTCCTCTGGTAATTTTTTATTATTTTTAATTTGTTGAAAGTCCTTTCCAAACTCGCAACCGTAACCGGCAAGGTAAAAAAAATAAAAGCAATGCCACATATAAATCAGGTAAGTCACTTTCCATAATACTATATTTTGTTGTTAGAACATCTGCAAATTCTTTAATCGCCATGTTTTCTTTCAAATAGAATTTTCATAAGTTAGCGGCTTGTCGTATTAACTGAATTGACAAATTATTGGAAAATACTTCTGAATATTTTTTTTAAAATTTAAAAATTATTTTTTTTTTTTATATATTATGGTTTGACGAATGGGCCCCCACAGCAATGGGCCCTTGTACTTCGCACACACTCGCCATACCTAGCTACGCCACTGGTCCGTTCAAAGTAAAAAGTCTACACGATTCAAACTGTCTTATTATAGACGAAAATAACAAAGAGCAGACTGTACATAAAAATAGGCTGAAACTGTTCAACCATACATAAGTTTTAATAATAATTTAAATTAAAAATTTTTTTTTTTCATAATAATATGTTTTTTATAACCACATCTTGTAAGTATAATATAATTTTTTTTTTTGAGTGAATGACTGCGTGAAATCCGGAATAATGTAAGTTAGTTCGTTAATTAATTTCTATATATCATTTCTAGTTTAATTACTCTAATCTAATCAAATTACAAATCTTTTTTCTATTTTCTTTTTTCTGTTTAACACCAACATTCTTTTATTTTCAAGATTTTATTACCACTTAAGGACAATATACTAATAAATAAATATTACAGAAATATTGAAAAATGTAAATAAGATAGATTTTTGTTTTATCAAATAATTTTTGTAACAATGTAAGTTTTATACAAAATAAAAATAATAAAAGCAAATTAAACTTACCAATTATTAGAAAATGTAACTTTTTTTATAAAATAGAACTTATAGGTATATTAATAAGAAATAAAAAAAATAAATAAAAAGTAAATTACAAACTAAGTATTTTTACTATAAAAAAAAAAAAAAAAAAAAAAAATACAAAAAAAAAATTAAAAAATTAAAAAAAAAAAAAAATTAAATATAAGAAGAAAAAACTATGTTAATTATATTTTTTTTATATATATAAATTAAGAGAGAAAGTATTCAGAGTTCTTTTTAAAATGCCCTTTCGGCCATTTTTTTTTTTTAGGGGGAAGGTGTTGTACATTTTGGTACCCTTTCTACCCTTACCTACTTTTTCGTACAGTTGCCACCTAACGCAACTGAATCTAAATTCCATGTCATATAAAATTTAACTTCACGTATACAAAATATGCTTATCGCAACATTTTGTACACGTAAACTTATTCCACGTATTTGCCCATAATAGTCTTAAAAACTGCATTTTATTTGAATTTCCGTTCTACGAAATATGTTGAGCTAACATATTTCGTACAACTTATATAGTTGATTCCCTTTTAATTATATGCTAATTATCTCTTAATATACTCTTAATATTAGTACATAATACTTTAATTATGTACTACTTAGTATTCTCTCTCTTAACACTTTCTAATTAAAATAAATTAAACGTTACACATAAGAAAATTGTCATTAAAAAAGTTAAGTTGAAATAAAGAAGTTATCAATTAAAAAGTGTTTTTCTTATTCCACACTATAATCTGGATACAGATCATTATCTAACCACAATTTGTTAAATTTAGTATGTTTAGACATATTCTTGAAATTTTAACGAATGCTAAATAGTTACATGCCATATTTACATGAAAAAGATTTTAAAAATTATTAGAATGAAAAACAATTAACATATACAAATATTGAATTAAAATATTACTGAAACAAATACAAAGCTATATTACAGCAACGATTATTTTAATCTTAAAATTGTTGAATCTCTTTTTACACGAGTAGAAGAAAATGATATAAGAAAAAACATTAAGGAACGAAAATCTTCCATTTTTTTCTTTGTGTAGGTTAAATAAATATCAGGCAACCTTAAGATTAAAATATCCGCTTTTGAAATTAATAAAATTGCATACTCATAATCAGAGACCGGAAGTTCATGCAAATACATGTTTTTTTCTGATAACTTTAAACTAAAATGAAGTAAATATCTGTGCGAATCAAAAATTTTTACGAAAAATGGCATCGATTTGTTAGAGCATATATTTGCATTTTTTGCCAATAAATGCATATAATTGCATATTTGCCTTATAAATGCATGTATTTGATTTTTTCGACAATTTTCGAAAAAAAAATAAAAAATTAAGGATTTCTTCATGTCAACATTTTTTCAAAAGTGTGTGGCATCGATTTGTTAGAGCATATATTTACTTATTTCTCCAATAAATGTATATAATTGCATATTTACCTTATAAATGCATGTACATATTTGCATTTTTTGTACAATTAAAAAAAAAAAAAAATTGAGGATTTCTTCATGTTAACATTTTTTTAAAAGAATGTTTGCCTACACCTTTTTCTAATAGATGCTTTTACAAATTTTCACTGATCGGAGAATGAATTTCAAAGAAGAAAATATATAATTGTTTCTAATTGCAATTTATCAGATAAATAATGTATTATAGCACATTTAAGAGCATATTTGTTAGGTTTTAAGAGCATAAGAGCATGCATATTTTAACGTTTTTAAGAGCATGAACTTCCGGTCTCTGCTCATAATAAATGTAAATGAGAGGTACTTACAATTTTTGAATTTTTTCCTGATTTTGAGACTCTTTCAATAATTTGAATATTTTTCAATTCAAGTTTCGATTTAATTCAAGTTTTAAAAAAAAAAATTGTTTGCAGGTTATTTCTTAAAAAAAAAATTTATTTAAACACAACACGTGCACGATTTCTTTCTAGTTTAGTTTTTATTTTATATTTCAATTCAATTTTCGATTTAATTAAGGCAATTTAACTTTAAAAAAAATGTTTATTTAAACACAAGGATTTTATTCAACAGTTTAATTTTTATAATGTATTTTTCAATTGAGTTTCGATTAAATTAAAAATTTTTTTTTTCATTTTTTTAATTCTTTTTTTTGCAGTTTATTTTTTAAAAAAATTTCACCATATCATTCTCCAGAGTTAATTTATTTTTCAATTAAGTTTCGATTTAATTAAAAAAAAATTTTTAAATTTTTATTTTTGCAGTTTATTTTTTAAAAAAAAATTACGATATCATTGTCCAGTCGTGGAAAAATCATATTCTCAAATTCTTGGTAATGAAATTCAGTTGGAATGAATTACTATGTAGTTTCACTCGATTTTGAGACTTTCAATAATTTAATTTTTTTTCAATTCAAATTTCGATTTAATTCAAGTTTTTTAAAAATATTTGTTTGCTGTTTATCTCTAAAAAAATTTATTTAAACACAACACGTGCACGATTTCATTCTAGTTTAGTTTTTATTTTCTATTTCAATTCAATTTTTTTTTTTAATTTTTTTTAGTTCTTTCAATATATGTATAACTTTGTAAATCCTTTATTTTTCATCAATTAAGTAAGATTCGATTTAATAAATTCAAATTTTCGTTAAATTTTTTCATTTTTTTTTTTTTATTTTTTATAACACAACACATGCACGATAGTCGATAGCAATGTAATAAAGTTAAAACGTAAAATCGGCACGCCGCTTTGTTACTCAACTGCGCATGCCTATTGAATTGTATTATAGGCGCAGTGCATATAAACAGCATACTTTAAAATGCGATAATTTAGTTAAATAGTATGTATATAAGAAACAGAAATTAATAAGAATTTTTCCAGTTTAATTTCCAAATTCAATGACTTTCCCGGTTTTCCATGACCATATTTTTTTCCCATGACTTTCAAGGTTTTACCATGACTTTCCAGATAGTGGCAACGCTGTACAAGGATAGCGTCCCAGTTTTTCGTTTCTATCTGCAGGTGTCTAAGCCGCGAACATAATTTGTTAGTTTTATCGTATAAACTTTTAATTTCATTTGCATTTTCGGTTATTATAGTAGGTATATTTAAAAAACCTTTTAACTCGCGTATTGTTGAACCTCTCATTCAACATTTTTCAAGCGCTAAGATAATCTCCGTCGGATACCGTATAATCGGCTAAGAGATCGGCTGCCGAGTCACTTAACAAGGACTTTAAGGTCCACAATTTACTAGCGTTGCTCATGGAAGTTTAATGAACGCTTGCGTTAAATAAATCGCGAAATGTTAACCAGGAGTCGTAGTATCCTTTAAATTTCGGAATTTGAATCTTTTGCAGTTTGAAGTCATGCAACTGCGAGGTGCCAGGATTTGCTGGTTGATTAAGCGTTGAATTAAGAATCACGGGAGAAGGAGGTCTTTCTGATATTAGTGGAAATTTCTGAACATACTCTTCCTGAATTGTGTCGTAATATTGAAATTAGATTTAAGCTCAGAAAATTGATTTTTTATAATCTTCTTTGTTCAAATTCTCTTCATCTTCAAATAAAACTTTTAAACGATCGGCATGTACCGATTTCATTTTATTGAAATGTTCTTCCAGGGTTTTTAACCGTTTTTCGAAATAAGTTCTGGTCTGCGCTGTCTTTTTTGTAGTTTCGATAGAAATTATTCAACACGGTTTGATTTTGCTATTGCAAGAAAATAAGGCTTTCATAATTCATTTTTAATCCCCTTTTCTTTAAAATTTAATAAGATGAAATTAAATAAATTCTAGTTGAAAAAGATTTAAAAGTTCAATGTCAAAAATAATTGAAATAACCTCAAACTTAGCGAATGTAAATACCGTATTGAATATGTTGAACTGTAGTAAAATAAATTTAAATTAATCAAATTTAATGAATTTGAAAATTTAATTTCGATAGAAAATATTGCCAATATCAAACTCAATTTCAGCCGAATGGAAAAATTCCCAATTATTTTGTAAATGTGTAGCACTTTATCAAGTTCGAATTAAAATTCAATAATTGTGACAATAAAAAAAAATTTTTTTTTTTGTTTTTTAATTCAATACGCTACGTTTAACAACTTTTTATTGAATGAAGGAATTGAAGGAATTTAAATTGAAAGTCAATTCAAAAAATTTTTTTTTATCAGATTAAAATTGAAAATAATGTAAATTAGTTCAAAAGCATTCCGAATGAATGTTCAAGATCCAAAATTTCAAATCAAAAAATGACTTACCGAATTTTGATTGCCTTCTAATATCAAAAAGGTTCAACAAAAAAAAATCAATTAAATGCTGTATCTTTGCTTCCTTGGCTCAGCGAACACTAGCTGCTTGAAGATTACCTTTGTGGGTTGCTCGTTCCCCGCAATAATACCAATTTAATTTTTTATTTATTTTTTTTTCTCAAAATTTTTTATTCAAATAATTTTTTATTTCTTTTTTTTTTTTTGCTTTTGGATAAATTTTATTTTTAAAATTAACTTGTTAAATTTTATTTTTTTTTTTATTTTCAAAATTTTGTTCTTTAAAATTTTTTCTTCAATTCAAAATTTTTGGTTTTGTTTTTTATTGAAATTTTTAATCAAAAATTTTTTATTTTGTTTTTAAATTTTTATACAAAATTTTTCGTTTTTCACTTTGAAATCCTTCTTCAAAATTTTTTGTTCTTTAAATTTTTTAAATTCAAAAATTTTTGTTTTTGAAATACTTCTTCAAGATTTTTTGTTCTTTAAATTTTTTTTTTAAATTCAAAAATTTTTGTTCTTCAAAATTTTTTGATCGAACAATTTTTATTTTTAAGTTAGAATAACTGATTGTTGTATTATGAGAATAATATTCTGAAGAGCTACGGCAGCCTCACCGTAGCAGTTGATTTAAGTGGCTTGTTATCTTCAGAATTGGATTCTCAAGGTTTGGTTTAAAATTTCCGTAGGAATTGTTTAGTCTTTTTCCCTTTACTTCGAATCCGGTTCGAAGGACCAATGTTTGCGAACGATGTGCAATAATAGAAAAAAAAGGGAGTTGTGAAGTAAAACAAAAAAAAACCAAAGATATTTTATTTTGTATTTTTATATTTATTTTTTTTAAGAACACTAAAAAAAAATAATAACTATAAAAGAAAATTTGCGAATTAAAACACCGAACGGTTTGACTATATTTACAACAATGATTTATTTCTTTCTTTTTTTTAATACAAATTTATATTTAAGAGATAATTTCTAATTAACAATTTTTAAAGAGAACAAAAGTAAAATAAAAAAGATCTTTAAAAATAAAATAAAGAGATACTTAAATTCAGCTACGTTAAAATTACACATTGAAAAATTATTTTATTATTTTAAAAATATTTTAAATTGACAATAAATTTATACAAAGAAAAAATAAAATTGAAATTAGATATTAAGTTTCCTGTTAATGCAAAATATATTTGAATAAAATTAAAAAGATAAGACCTAAAATTTTTAAAAAAGCTGATTTTACAAAATACAAAATTATTTTAGTTTGAAGCGCTATTTAAAGGTAGTACACAGACCGGGTAAAAATTTAATAGAAAAATAGGTGGAAAAATAAAGGACAAACATTTTATTTTCGAAAAAAATCATATGATAATTGTTTAATCTGTCAATATTCAAAATAATTGACAAAAAAAAAATTATTTATTTACCACATTTTATAAAAAAATTTTAAATTTTAGCTTTTGATGCTGATTCAAATTTTTTTTATATTATTTTTTCATTTGAATTTTTTTTTCCTTTGATTTTACTGCCTAGGTAGATAAATTGTAGGAAAAATTTCGAAATATCTACAAAGCAGAAGTTTTAAATTCTGTTATGTATTCGAAATATCTGTAAAAACTTTTTACATGCCAGACTTTTTCCCAGATCTGTGTACTTAATTATGTACTAATGAACAAAAATTGAATAAAATATTTTACTTAGCATTTTTCTCCGAAAAATTTTATATGGAAAAACCTATTTTACCCGATCTGTGTACTACCTTTAAATAGCGGTTGAAATTAAAATTGAAAATTTATTGAAACTAAAATCGTTTTGTAAAAACTAAAAGAAACTAAGAACGTTATTTAAGAATGTGTAACCGTTTCGAAGATTTTAAAAAACTTGATAATGTAGTTTTATTTATGAGTTTTCCATTTGATAGGAATACTAAAGCAGAAACAATTCCAGAAAACCTTTCAACTATTTTTGATATGGATAACATTACACTTGAAGCAGAAATTATTACATTGCAAAATGATATTTATATTAAAGCAAGAGCTTTCGAAGATTAATTCTGGAAATATTTAGCCACGTTGGGAAACACTGATCTAAATAAACGTTAAATAAAAATTGATATGTTCTAATTTTTAGGTTAATTTTTTTAAAGTATTAAACAATTAAAATCAATTACCTAATATAAATGATCGAGCAGGTGTATCGCAAACGAAACTATCAAAGTCCCTTTATATTTCTCGTTGTTGAATTTTTTAACTGCTTCGTTAATTTTTTCAACTTCATCAACAAAATATTGCATATAAAAGTCTGCATTAGAGGTTTTTTTTATCCGTGATAAGCTCCAATAATAAAAACATTGTTATACGACACAATATTTCCTAAAATTGGCCAAAGTTGGTTGGTTGGTTGGTTATTGTGGTGGAGCCCTCCTACCCAAAGAGCTCCCAATTAGCGCTTTCGCACCATTTTGCTACCACTTCCCTCGTTAACCAAAGCCTAACGGCGTTAAGACAAGCTAAATCCACCCCGTGGTGTTTAAAAATTTCAGCACATCTCTGGGTTTGGCTAGGGCTAGCACATCTACATCCTCAAGGACAAATCCCCCTAGTGTGCTATTTCTCAGGCTTGCAAGCGCCGGGCATTTGCAGATAAAATGGACTAATGTCTCTTTTTCGTTCTCAATACCACAACTACGGCATGACCGATTGAAGGGGGATACCTAATCTGGCAGCGTGTACTCCAACTGCCCAGTTCCCGTAAAACCACCGTTATTCTGGAAATATCTTTGCGAGACATTTTCAGAATTTCCTGTGTTTTTTTGAAGTTTATACTTCTTTAGCGGCGTTGGAAGAAATTTGGTAGAGGGTAAAAATCCATTTTCATATAGAATTTTTCTGAGAATCGTCATCATTTTTCTGAGAATCATCCGTCATCATTTTTCAAATATTAAAAAAAAAAAAAAACCATAATTGGGTTCGAACCTGGCACCTTCAGACTTATTAGTCTGGTGTTCTATCCACTAAGCCATACGGCCATATAATTTTTGCTTTCTAAAATCATATAAAGAGTCTTCTAAATAATATAAAAATTCAAGTTCTTTAAGGTTCATGAATACGGTTAGTGGAATGAAATAAACGAGTTCATGAATACGATTAGTGGAATGAAATAAGAGAGAAATTTTTAAAATAAATTCCAGGGATTTTAATTATTAAAGAAGAAAGCTGAAATCATAAGGGCAATATGGCTGAGTGGATAGAATATCGGATTACAATTCTGAAGGTGCCAAGTTCGATCCCCCGATACTGAGAATTTTATGAAATTTTTTTTTTTTTAATTTTTATTAACATAATAATGTAGTTACGCCAAATACAAAGAGGGAGAGATAATAAATTGGTCAATTAATTTTTGCAGATTGATCTAATTAATTTTCGTCATAATTTTTAAAGTTAAAATTTTTCTCTTAATTTAAGTATCTGTACTTCGTTTTGGTAAAAAAAAAAAAAAACACACGAAGCAGTCATAAAACTGCCTACAGAAGTTTATACTTAAGATTTAAACTATGAAATAACAGTGGCTACAAATAATGGACTTCTTTTGGACTGATGGACTGATTTTTATTTTAATTTACATTTTGTACTGAGCAGCCCATCATTTGTAGCCACTGTTATTCATAGTTTTTAAATCTTTTTTCATAATAATTAGTTTTTTTGAGATATTTAAACAAACCAAAATGTTTTTATCAGCCACTAATTTATTATTTTTTATACATATTCTATTTTTGAAGCAAAACACAGAGCTAAGTAAAATTGTAGCAAATTTGGTACAGATCTTGGTGGTAGTAGCAAATAATCGAATGCAAATTAGGCGCTCTTTGATTTTTTATTTTAATTTATATAAATGGAAAAAACTTTTAATTAATAAATAGTGTTTTATAATTTTATAATACATATTATAAAATTAAAATGTAGCTAAAAACTTATTTGAGAACTTAGTTGAAAACTGTATAATTTCATATATGAATTAATGCAATTGAATATTGCTATAAAATGGATGTAAAAAATATTGGAAACGTTGACAGATGCATAAATTTAAGTATCGAGATGCTATTTCTTTTTAAAAATTTAATTGTGAAAAAAAAAACTATCCTATTCAGAAATCAGTTTTTTAATAGCGAGTTGAATGAACTATTTTTCAATATTGTGGGCAGCGTTCTGCAATATTCACAGCTTTTTCGTGCAATCTTATTTTCACAATAGAATTAACATAATCTTGTGATCATTCATAAAAAATTTAGACACCGGATAATAGGTATATCACTAAAGTCTCAACTAATTTTCAAACATGTTTTACCACTTACTATGACAAGACAGTTATATGTATATATGTATTTAAACAAGCATTTGTTAATCCTGTTGTAGTTAATAAGATAATAAACGCTAAAAAAAGTACGAATTTCCCGGGAGAAAAATAAGTAAGAAAAGTGATCACATTTCATTTCATGTTTCATGTTTTTGTTTTATTTTTTTTACAGAGATCATGTAACCACTAAAGTTATAAACATTATATCCTATAAAACAAATTTATAATATTGGACGCACTAAACTCGTTACAAATAATTTTATTAAAGCCTTGAGAAACAACATAGGTATATTTTGGCATTGATAGTATAGATATCGATCAAGTAATTTATCATTATAGGTTTTCCCGGCTCAAAATATGCAAAAAAAAAATTTTTCAAAATAGGTAGCTCTGGTGAAATAAAGATTACCAGACCAAAAATTTTGGGTAGGAATTCATAATTATCGTACACTTTTTTAATTTCAAATATATGTATATATAGGGCCCAATATTACAAGCAAAAAAATTACATATTCTACCAATAAAAAAATTATCTTCAAATAATTAAAAATTATTATGTTCAAAAAAATTAAAAAAAAAATGTATTCATTGGGGGGAATCGAACCTGACACCTTCACTCTTATACTCCGATGTTCTAGCCACCAAGCCATATAGCCCATATGATTTTGGATTTCTAAAATATAATAAAAAAATTCTAATAAACCATTCATTTTTTTTTTTTTATTTATTTGGAACAAGAAAAACTATTAATTTTCTCCATCTGTCAGTACCAATAAATTTTAGGGATGGGGGGGAGTAAGGGGACCCCCGCTCGCCCTCGTCTTTTAGGTCATACCAGTACCCACTAACAAAAAACAATTTTTGTCTTATTACTTGTAGAAATCATTTTATTATGTAAAAAAAATTTCAAATATTAAAAAAAAAACAAATCATAATTGGGTTCGAACCTGGCACCTTCAGACTTTTTTTTTTCAAAAATTAAATATTCTAAAATAATTATAATTTCTTGATATATTTAGAAAAATAATAATTCCATACAATGTTACACTTTGTTGCTCAAATAAATATTAGTTTTTGGTCAGTTTTCTCAAAATAACCAACTTATCAATGTCATTGAAGGAAAACTGGATGATTTAATAATAAAGTCATTGAAATATAAGTAAAATAAATATGTGGAAAAAAAATTAATTATTTTGCATTTGCCCACATCTTAAATTTTTACACAAAATTTATACTTAGATTTTAAAATTGTTTTTAAGAAAATCTATATTCAAATAAGGAAATTTAGAATATAAGTTTTGTGTATTAATGCAATTATTTTATTAAAGCCATATATATATATGTAATATCAATATTTTTTAGTAAGTACCTAATTATAGGCGCAATGCCAATGTTAAAAAAAAATTTTTTAATAAAATTTAATTTTTAATACTATTAAGATTAAAAAAATGTTCAAAAATCATAATTTTATTATAATTTATAATGTTAAATACGGTGTAAATATTTTTTTAATTAATTATTAGCTAATAATTCCAAAATCATAACGAATAATGAATTAAATATTAAAGTTGTATATATTAAGTAATTAAATTTGAATAAAACCTATAACGATTCAAGAATAATTTATAGTTTTAAAAAAAAGTGCACAATTCGAAAGGCTTCAAAAATTCTGCTTTGTTCTTTAAAGTTCATGAATACGGTTAGTGGAATGAAATAAACGGGTTCATGAATACGATTAGTGGAATGAAATAAGAGAGAAATTTTTAAAATAAATTCCAGGGATTTTAATTATTAAAGAAGACAAGTGCTCTTTTATGTTATTTTAGAAAGCTGAAATCATAAGGGCAATATGGCTAAGTGGATAGAATATCGGATTACAATTCTGAAGATGCCAAGTTCGATCCCCCGATACTGAGAATTTTATGAAAAATTTTTTTTTTTTAATTTTTTTAACATAATAATGTAGTTACGCCAAATACAAAATACCAAAGAGGGAGAGATAATAAATTGGTCAATTAATTTTTGCAGATTGATCTAATTAATTTCCGTAAAGCGTCATAATTTTTAAAGTTAAAATTTTTCTCTTAATTTAAGTATCTGTACTTCGTTTTGGTAAAAAAAAATTACTTAATATATACAACTTTAATATTTAATTCATTATTCGTTATGATTTTGGAATTATTAGCTAATAATTAATTAAAAAAATATTTACACCGTATTTAACATTATAAATTATAATAAAATTATGATTTTTGAACATTTTTTTAATCTTAATAGTATTAAAAATTAAATTTTATTAAAAAAAAAATTTTTTGACATTGGCATTGCGCCTATAATTACTTACTAAAAAATATTGATATTACATATATATGTTTTAATAAAATAATTGCATTAATACACAAAACTTATATTCTAAATTTCCTTATTTGAATATAGATTTTCTTAAAAACAATTTTAAAATCTAAGTATAAATTTTGTGTAAAAATTTAAGATGTGGGCAAATGCAAAATAATTAATTTTTTTTCCACATATTTATTTTACTTATATTTCAATGACTTTATTATTAAATCATCCAGTTTTCCTTCAATGACATTGATAAGTTGGTTATTTTGAGAAAACTGACCAAAAACTAATATTTATTTGAGCAACAAAGTGTAACATTGTATGGAATTATTATTTTTCTAAATATATATCAAGAAATTATAATTATTTTAGAATATTTAATTTTTGAAAAAAAAAAGTCTGAAGGTGCCAGGTTCGAACCCAATTATGATTTGTTTTTTTTTTAATATTTGAAATTTTTTTTACATAATAAAATGATTTCTACAAGTAATAAGACAAAAATTGTTTTTTTTGTTAGGGTGTACTGGTATGACCTAAAAGACGAGGGCGAGCGGGGGTCCCCTTACTCCTCCCCCGTCCCTAAAATTTATTGGTACTGACAGATGGAGAAAATTAATAGTTTTTCTTGTTCCAAATAAATAAAAAAAAAAAAAAAATGAATGGTTTATTAGAATTTTTTTATTATATTTTAGAAATCCAAAATCATATGGGCTATATGGCTTGGTGGCTAGAACATCGGAGTATAAGAGTGAAGGTGTCAGGTTCGATTCCCCCCAATGAATACATTTTTTTTTTTAATTTTTTTGAACATAATAATTTTTAATTTTTTTGAACATAATTTTTTTATTGGTAGAATATGTAATTTTTTTGCTTGTAATATTGGGCCCTATATATACATATATTTGAAATTAAAAAAGTGTACGATAATTATGAATTCCTACCCAAAATTTTTGGTCTGGTAATCTTTATTTCACCAGAGCTACCTATTTTAAAAAATTTTTTTTTTGCATATTTTGAGCCGGGAAAACCTATAATGATAAATTACTTGATCGATATCTATACTATCAATGCCAAAATATACCTATGTTGTTTCTCAAGGCTTTAATAAAATTATTTGTAACGAGTTTAGTGCGTCCAATATTATAAATTTGTTTTATAGGATATAATGTTTATAACTTTAGTGGTTACATGATCTCTGTAAAAAAAATAAAACAAAAACATGAAACATGAAATGAAATGTGATCACTTTTCTTACTTATTTTTCTCCCGGGAAATTCGTACTTTTTTTAACGTTTATTATCTTATTAACTACAACAGGATTAACAAATGCTTGTTTAAATACATATATACATATAACTGTCTTGTCATAGTAAGTGGTAAAACATGTTTGAAAATTAGTTGGGACTTTAGTGATATACCTATTATCCGGTGTCTAAATTTTTTATGAATGATCACAAGATTATGTTAATTCTATTGTGAAAATAAGATTGCACGAAAAAGCTGTGAATATTGCAGAACGCTGCCCACAATATTGAAAAATAGTTCATTCAACTCGTTATTAAAAAACTGATTTCTAAATAGGATAGTTTTTTTTTTCACAATTAAATTTTTAAAAAGAAATAGCATCTCGATACTTAAATTTATGCATCTGTCAACGTTTCCAATATTTTTTACATCCATTTTATAGCAATATTCAATTGCATTAATTCATATATGAAATTATACAGATTTCAACTAAGTTCTCAAATAAGTTTTTAGCTATATTTTAATTTAATAATATGTATTATAAAATTATAAAACACTATTTAATAATTAAAAGTTTTTTCCATTTATATAAATTAAAATAAAAAATCAAAGAGCGCCTAATTTGCAAATTTTTTTGAACCAAATTTGCTACAATTTAACTTAGCTCTGTGTTTTGCTTCAAAAATAGAATATGTATAAAAAATAATAAATTAGTGGCTGATAAAAACATTTTGGTTTGTTTAAATATCTCAAAAAAACTAATTATTATGAAAAAAGATTTAAAAACTATGAATAACAGTGGCTACAAATGATGGGCTGCTCAGTACAAAATGTAAATTAAAATAAAAATCAGTCCATCAGTCCAAAAGAAGTCCATTATTTGTAGCCACTGTTATTTCATAGTTTAAATCTTAAGTATAAACTTCTGTAGGCAGTTCTATGACTGCTTCGTGTGTTTTTTTTCATAACTCGGCCATGCTTTCTTGGCCGTGTTGCAGGTAGGTAGCGCCCTCCACCTACTATTAGCTAGGGATAAGAAATACTGGTAAATATCTCTTTTTACCGTACTTAAAGCTGGATGAACCGTCTCAGACATGGATTCGTCCTACTTTGAACCCTCCTTTGCCAGTTCATACGCTCGTTCGTTGCCCTAGATATCACTATGTCCAGGGACCCAATGGAGGTAAACTTCGTATCTCTCAGCTAGCTGGCAAAGCTCCTCTGAGCATTTCCTTACCAGCTTGGAGAATACGACTGATAAGTCAAGAGCCATAATAGCAGCTTGACTGTCAGACACAATTGACACCTTGTGGGCGTTAGGTCCTATGTCCCCTACTAAGCAGCATGCCTTCCAAATCGCCAGTATTTCCGCCTGGAAAATGCTTGATCTGTTTGGAAGCCTATAACTTTTAGCTACGTTAATTGCCTCGGAATAAACACCTGCCCCCACGCCACAGTCCATCTTTGAACCATCCGTGAAGATTGCCAAGTCGATTCCCTCTAGAATATTATTAACCCTCCATTCCCTTCTCGTAGGTATTATTTTAATACTTTCTCGAGCTCGATCCTGGGAATGGAATAGTCTGTTTGGGTTTAAGCCATTTTCATAGCAATGTCACCAAGGATTCTGCTGTGGCCATACTGTTTCGTTAGCCAGTCAGTTTCCACTTTCTTGGAGTCTGACTGCACTACATTAAGCTAAATATTTGACATAAATGTCAAGAAGCAGAAGATTCAAAAATACATTGAGTGCATCTGTAGGCGCTGATCTGAGCGCCCCTGTGATGCTCACAGATGCACTGCGCTGAAGTCTGCCTAGTTTCGTTTGGACATACGCCCTATCCAGCGATCCATACGTAAGAATAGGACGCCCCAGACCAGCGATCCATACGTAAGAATAGGACGTACTACTGTTGAGTACATCCACACGACAATGTTGGGTTTTAGACCCCACTTTTTCCCGATCATACGCTTGCAAGAGTGAAAGGCCACACATGCCTTTTTAACCCTCTCTTCTATGCTAAATTTCCAGTTGAGTTTAGGATCTAGTACCATTCCCAAGTACTTGACCCTAGTGGCTAAATTTAGTGTTTTACCTTCCAGCTTGGGTAAGGTAAAACAAGGTATTTTAGTTCTGGTTGTGAACAACATCAGCTCTGTTTTGCTAGGATTTACGTTCAGGCCACACCCTTTGGCCCACCTCGTAACTATTCCAAGAGCCCGTTCCATTAATTCACTGATTGTGGGTAGCAACTTCCCAGAGATAAGAATCTCTAGGTCGACCGCGTACGCAACTGCTAGTATGCCCTCCTCCTGGAGTTTGACTAGCACTACATTCATCACCAGTAACCACAGTAGCGGTGACAACACTCCTCCCTGAGGTGTGCCTCTCCCCACTATTCTGATTACATGGCAGCTGCAAAAATCTGCATGAACTTCCCTTGTTCTAAGCATATTACCGATCCAGTAATTGAGTGCTCCTACATTAGCTTGATTTAGTGACTCTTGGATCGACTTAACACTAACATTATTAAAGGCCCCTTCTATGTCCAGAAACGCGGCCATCGCATATTCCTTGTACTGAATTGACTCCTCCATTTTACGGACCACTTCATGTAGTGCCGTTTCCGTGGATTTGCCCTTGCAGTACGCATGCTGGGAGGGACAAAGTGGATTACCTTCCAACTTTTTCCTGATATCGTACTCGATAATCCTTTCCAAGGTTATAAGTACGAACGACGATAGACTGATTGGCCTATAGTCCTTAGCCACTTCATGACCTCGCTTTCCCGCTTTAGGTATAAAAACAACCCTTACCTTCCTCCACAACTGTGGAATGTAACCGAGAGTAAGGCTGCCTCTAAAAAGAAGAACAAGCCAAGGAATGACTGTTTCTTTTACTTCTTGCAGCGTTTTCGGTATAATACCATCCATGCCTGCAGATTTATAAGGAGAGAAACCTTCTATTGCCCAGGCAACTTTTTCTCTTGTTATGAGTCTTTGAACCCGTTCCAACAGATCTGTTTCATTCTGTTGGATGCCAGTCAAGCCACCTTCGTCAGTGCTTTCTTCGCACTTAGGAAAGTGGGTATCGATTAGTAGGTTAAGTGTTTCTTCCGATGTCTTAAGGAAGGATGGACTAGAGTGTTCCTTTGATAAAATTCTGCTCAGTCTTGCAGATTCACTAACGTTATGTATTGATTCGCAATAGTCAGTCCAACTTTTCTTTTTGGCTCGCTTGATTGCGTTTTTATATTCCCTAAGCCTAACCTTATAGAGTTCCCATGATCCCTGCTGCTGGCAGATATTATAGGAGTCTCTGGAAGCTTTTCTTAAGATTGCTAGATCATTGCATCATTTCTTAAGATTGCTAGAGATTTCTTGCTACGCTTTATTGGACAAGATACTTTAAAAGCCATATCTATGGATTTCGAAAACTTCTCTGTTTTTCTTTCCAGCTCTTGCTCTGACTCAATTCTAGGATCTGAGTCGTTTATATTTTTCAGTTTTTTGTGCAGGACCTTTTTAAATCTATTCCAATCCGTTCTCTGCGGATTTCGCTAAGGTTTTGGAATTTCTGTTCCGAAGTTGATATCGAAGAGTATCCAACTGTGGTCCGAAAAGTACATTTTGTCAGATACTCGCCAATTATCTACCTTAAAAGATTCGGTACTGCTCTTACAAGTTATATATATAACACCTTCCTAGCCAGGAAATCTGTCCAAGCTGGGGAATTTAAAAATAGGGGTACTTCTCCTGTTACATACTACTAGGCTATGTTCAAGAATAAAGTAAAAAAGTGACTCACCTCTCTCATTTATTTCGGAGCTGCACCACAGGGTGTGCCGGGTATTCGCATCACCACCTATCAGCAGTCTCTCTCCACATGCTTCAACCACCGCCATGAGTTCTGGTTGACTATTAGAACTTTTAGACAGAGGTACACCGTCAATTCCCACATCAATCATTATCTCTTTCCGCGAATGTTTAGGATTTTCTAAAAATTTAAGTACATTTTTTTCAGCCCAATATGAGTATAAGTCCCTTCATTCATTTCTACTATGTCGTGGCACTCAGGCGAAACTTTATTTTAGGTTCTTATGTTATTTGGTAGTTGCGTATGGTATTTACTTAAAATTTTCAACAGGGCATTTCCACAATTCCGTGTAATGTTATATTCAACGCACCAATTCCCTATATCTCGACAAATATCAAATTCATCATCATTTGTATCTTCATCAGCATCTTCATCACCATCATTATCGTTTTCTTCAGCATAATTATCATCATTATCAATTTCTTCAGCATAATTATCATCATCATCATTCTCCATCAGCAACATTATCACCATCATCTTCAGAATTATTATGAATATCTTCATCGCGATCATTTTCTTCATCAGCAATATCTTCATCAAGATTTCTATAAAATGTGTTGTGACAATTTGGAGACAATGTTTTTATTTCTCTACGAATTTCGTAGTATTTTCTTTTATTCATTCATTTTTTTTCCCAACCTATCAATTACATTTTTATTAATTACATAAATTATTTTAATTGTTGAACGACGATGAATAATTGAAGTTCGAAGCAAACGGAGGCAAATAATTTGTAAAAACAAATAATTAAAAACATTTTTCTGAGAAAATGATACTATTTTTCATTTTCTAACAACATTAATATACCTCATACTGTATTTTATAACTCTTTTAAAAATAATTCACAAACATGTCACCAAAAAGATGCGTCAGATCATTTCTCTAAAAAGTTAGAGAATCATGATAACAAAGTATACCTGATTTAAAGCTAGTTACATTATTTAAGTAGGTATGAAGCAAGGACGAATCCTTCATATATTGAACGTATTGAGTGCTTCCGTAGAAATAATTTTAATATTTAACAAAAAAGAATAGGTTAAAATTTAAATAATGGATTCAGAATGAGCATTCAATAGGACCTATATATTTTTTTTATTTACAATACATCTTTCTATACGCTTTCTAATATTAAGAATGCAAAAATTTAATTCATTATTATGATCACAAAAATGTCCCATTCAAAGAGAATTTCAGTATTGATTTTATTGATCAGATGTCGCTTTTCAATACTGAAATTCTGTACTAATGGAAAAATTTTTGAAATCATTATTTTTGGTATGGAAATTTTATTAACGGGTACATTTCATAGCAGGCGTTAAACTAAATTTCAATGTAGCGATTTTTAATGGGCATGTGGTCGGTATGTTGTATTTAGTACTACATATAGAATTTAGATCGCTAAATGGAATATTATATGCGTCAATACACATGCAATCATTTAGATGCATCAGCGTGAATAATGAAATCATTTAGATGCATCTGCGTGAATAATGAAATCATTTAGATGCATCAGCGTAAATAATGAAATCATTTAGATGTTCTCACAATATTTCACAATACAGACAAATACCAACAAAAAATTTAAAAAAAAATGTGTATATCAACTTTTGTTTTTTTTTTTTCATTGTAAATGTATAGACTGCAACTACCTTACCAGAGTTGTGAATATTCAAATACTTTGGTACTGAATACTAGTACTGAATACAAAGTAATTGTATTTGAAAAGTACTGAATTCTTTTTTCGAAAAGTAATTGGATTTGAAAAAGTACTGAATACAAAGTAATTGTATTTGAAAAGTACTGAATACTTTTTTCCAAAAGTAATTGGATTTGATAAAGTACTGAATAAAAAGTAATTGTATTTGAAAAGTACTGAATACTTTTTTCTGAAAGTAATTGGATTTGAAAAAGTACTGAATAAAAAGTAATTGTATTTGAAAAGTACTGAAATATACATACATAAACGAGTTTTTAAATTACGAGAGAAGGTGTTAAGTATTTCAAAATATGGGTTTTTTTCATTTAAAAATAAACATTTTTTTAAAAAATTCTTATAAAGATTAAAACATTTAAATGTATAACACACACCAATCTGATGATATAACAATGGTGTTTATAGTACACCCTTTATTTTATTTTAATTTTTACTACAGGTATAAATTTAATATTTTTATTAAAATGTAATATAATGTATATATTATTTATATTATATATACATATATTTAGAAATAGTAAAAAAATGTTCACATTGTAAAGGATAGGGTAACCAAAAAGCACATTTATATTTATTAATCTTTTTCCTCTTAGTTTGCATCCTCACTTTTTCTAAATTTAATAATTTTATTCATTTGATAATTGTACCTACTATTCTATAATCACATGGAAGATAATGTTTATTTTATCTATTTTTTTTTTACCGAATTTACCTGCAGCGATAAGGAAAAATAATTATACATAATAATACTTGTAAGTAAGTGATAGTTGTATAACTCGTAAGACGCGTCCGTCAGTAAAAGTTTGAAAATGTAGACTTTGGAAAATATTTTTTTCATTATAATTTTCTAGACAATATTTTCTTATAATGGGATATAACAAACAAGAGACATAGTTCATTTGGTGAACGAAAAACTAAATTCACAAAGAAAAATAATGAAAGTCAACTGGCAACTAAATCATCAAATTTATCAAACTTGTAATTAATTTAAGTTTTTTCTATAAGATTTTTCCAGGCTTGTATTCTTTCTTTTTTGCAGAAGCATTTCATGCATTAATTTATTTTAAGCTTTCCAAAAATTAATTTTTAAAAAAATGAATAAATTATGAAGTTATTTAATTCTCTTCTCAAAATTATTTTATCGTTTTCCTTTAGATGAAATTGGTAGCCCTATTTTTATTTTTTTTAATTTTTTGTATTGTTTAGTATAATAAGAGAATTATTATCAAATTAATTTATTAAATTATTTCGAAGTGATGTTTTGAATTGTTTAGTAATATCAGTGTAAATTATTAAATTAATTCATTAAATAATTACAAAGTGAATTTCAACTAATTTCAAAAATTATTCTAATTTCAAAAATAATTAAAAAATTTTAAGTAATTCAAAAACTAAAATTTTTTTTTTTTTTAATTCCAAAAATATAATCTGGGAGAATAATTTTTAAAAAGGTAAGTTTGAATTGAAGAAACGAAAAGTTAAACCACCAGATATGTATGTGTGTTCAAAATTTATATAAGCAATATGTCAAATACTTTTAAACCAGGCTTATGAGTACATACATTATGTTTTACCTACAATTAAGATTTTTGTTGGTTCGATTCCGTTTTTCATAGTAAATAGAATCTTGAAAAACTTATTTGTTAATAAATATAATTTCTACTTAGTAAGTGAATAATTTTAAAAATTAAAAAAAATCGCAGAATTCTAGTTTTTGGCATATTCCTATAATGTAATTTTTCAATACTTATGTTATTGTATTTTTATAATGTTTTGTTATCACATTCGTATAGGAAAAATGTCCAATTATTTTTCTTCCGATGGCGATGATTCTATTGCAGATCCAGATTTTCAACTTTTAAAATCTGGAGTAAAAAGAAAATTGTGTGAAGAATCCTCTTCAGAATCCTGCAATTCTACTAAAAAATCGAAGTTTGAAAACCTACGGAAAAGAAAGTCTACAGATTTGTTGGATAAAAATCAACCTTCTTCATCTAAAAAATTTAAAAACTCAGCTTATATAATGGAATTGGAAGCCAAAAGACCGCTATTTTCTAAAAATCTGTTTAAAATTTTATCGTTTGTAAGTAAAAATGCTATGAATGGACATGTACATATTGTGTTTCAAAATTAATTTAATATTTTCTTAGGACGAAAAAAAGGATTCGTTGTCTACTGTTTGCCAAATATGTAAGTCTGTCATCAAAGGATCAACCAAAGTAACATCGAACTTTGTTAAACATTTGAAAAAAAAACATCCCGCGGATTTTTTAAATTATTCTGGCAGTAAAATGAGATCAAATATTCCGAACAAAAACGTAACTAGTCAACAACAATTTGATTTTAATGTTATGAATTTCATTATAGATAACATGCTACCAACATCCATAGTAGAAAAAAACTCGTTCAGGAATATGTTTCTATTTAATAACCCTAAGCTCAACATAATGAGTAGACTGACCATGGTTAAACTCATTGATTCTGCTCAAAATAAATTAATCGATAATATTAAAACATGTTTGTCAAAAATTAATTACGTTTGCACCACCGCAGATATTTGGTCTGCAACAAAAAGAAGTTTTTTTGGGTACACATGCCATTGGATAGACGAAAATTTTAAGCGTCATTCGGCTACCTTGTCATGCGTTCGATTTGCAGGCAGTCATACGTATGACAAGATCAATGAAATGATGTATGATGCGAATTCTTTGTTTGAATTAGATGCCCGAAAAATTGTTGCTACCGTCACAGACAATGGAAGCAATTTTGTGAAAGCATTTAAAGAATTTGGGGCGACTTCTGTGACAAATTTCGAAAAAGATGATTATTCCGATGACACCGTTTGTTCTGATGATGATGAAGATAGTTTCCTAAAATATTTACCAAAACATCTTAGATGTGCTAGCCATACATTAAATTTACTAGCCTCAACGGATTTAATTAAAATTGTTAAAATGGATTCAAAACAATATGATGTGCACAAAAAGGTATTATATAATTATAACTAGTTTATAAAATCGAAAAATATATCATTTATAAATTAAAAGACAAATTTAAAAATTATATTAAATTATAGTATTCGATTGTTTTCATTTCATTAATTTTTCCTAAAACATAAAGGCATAATAAATGAATTTGAAATACTGAATTTCAAATTTCTAATGTATTTTGCAGTTGTAAATTTCAAATAAACGTACCAGAGCGTTTAATTCAATTATCATTACTGTCAAATTTCACATTCTTTTATGGTGAAGCCCTATAGTTCTAAATGTGGGACTTTCTTTAATAATTTTTAATTACTTTTTGTTTTACTTTAAAATGCTTAAAAATAATTGAATACTATAAAAAGTAGTTTACAAAATGAATAATTTTGAAGCTAATTTACACGAAGAAAGTTTACTGTCAGCAATAATATTTCTGCCACTAATTCGAATAAGCTGGTATATTTTGTATGAAAAGTTCTTAATGGTATATTTTGTATGAAAGACACAACTATTTCATAAATACTGCCATAATGTTGCTATAATGTTTTGGATAAACTATAAAAAATACTCGAAGTAATATGAGATTATGATAAAAAAAAACAAAATTTTCCAATAGGAAAATTTTGATTTTTGGTATCATATTTTTTTTTTTTTTTTTTAAAAATCTGTGTTTTAGATTTATACCGTAGTTATAAAGAAAATTATATTTATAGAAAAAAAGTCAAAACTGAAACCCAAATGAAAGAAGACTGAAAGATAATTAGTTACGACTGACTCGCTTGTAAATTTCACATTTCATTTAATGGTTTTAATTTTGTTTAATTATTTCATTTTTGAACAGAACAAAAATAAAAATCTAGGAGACACCTTAAAATCTTGGGTAGGTATCTATTTTTCAAATTGAAAATTATTTATTCGAAATTTTCAATTATTAAAAATTAAATTATTATTTTTTTAAAATATTATAAGTCAAAAATATTGATTCATTTTTATAAATGTCAAAGTTATTTGACTATAAAACATTTCATCTGCCTCTATCTAAAAATTAACTATCCCACTTTTTACGGCAGTAAATATTTCTACTCCACTAAATTTTCTTCGTGTAAATTAGCCTTTAGAAAAGAAAACCGATCTTTATTAAATAAGTTCTTAAAAATTACCTAAAAAATTATATTACCCCAAATTATGTTTGAAGAACAAATTTCAATTTGATAAAATATTTTTCATTTACTGATTAAACTTTAATAATAAGAACATAAAATATAATAAGAATTTAAAATTTTTTAAAAATATTTTTAAAAATATTTTTAGTCATTTGCAAAGTGTAATAATATATGGAATAAAGCAAACCGCCCGAAATTATCAGAAATTATTTCAAGCGTCTTGGGTTCGTCTGTTAGTTATCCGGTGATAACTAGATGGAACTCTCTTTATGACTCAACAAAGAAATTAATGTCCAAAAAAGATCAGTTGTTTGATCTCTGTAATAAACTTTCAGTACCAAAGTTTACTGAATCAGAGTTAGAATATTTGGAGGAATATTTGCTTCTCATGGGGCCAGTCGCAGAAACAATTGATTTCATACAGGGTGAAAATAATATGTTTTATGGTTTTCTATTGCCCTCGCTAATAACATTGTTTAATAAAATCCAAAAATTAATTACAACTAACAAACTTATCAAAATGAAAAATATAGCTGAAAAAATCAAAGAACAATTATTAAATCGTTTTGAAACAATTTTCAATGACTCTGACATATCAAATACTGCCATTATTGCAGCAATAACATGTCCAATGATAAAAACGAAATGGTTCAATATTTACAAAACTTTAATTAAACCTGATATAACGTTGGACGGTATATTAGAAAAAGTTGTAGTAGCGATGAATGAGTGTGACGTCGTTCCTGGAAATGTGTCACAAATTAAACTCCCCAAAGAAAATGATAGTAACGATTCATTTTTTGACTTCAGTGAAAAAGGTATTTTAATTTATAATTTTTATTTTATTTGCACACATATGCCCTATTTTTTTTGATAAAAATGCAATTTCTATATAATTATAAAAGTTTGAATACATTTCAGATTGTCGTTACAACTCCATTGATAATGAAACACCACATCAAAAGGAGTTAAATATCTTTTTGCAAGATATGGATGCTTCTTTTGATTCATTAAAGAAGTATCCAACTGTGAGGGAAATTTTTTTTAAATCGAATACAGCCTTACCATCATCTGCTCCAGTCGAAAGACTTTTTTCTTTCGCTGGAATGATAAATACGCCAAAAAGGAACAATCTCTCTGACAAAAATTTTTCAGATTTAGTTCTTTTAAAATCAAATTTCGAAATTCTTAAAAAACTAATTTAAAAAATATAATTTTAATTTGAATATAACAATGTTTTATTTTATTTAAACAGTGGATCAATTAATCATTTAAATATTTTTATATTATTAGTACTGTTAAACGCTTATAGAAAAATAAATTATTTTATTTTACTGATTTTTATTTTAAATATTGTTTTCCTTGACATCATAAGATTTTAAAATTATAAAAGAATGAAAAACTTACCAAAAGATATTAAAAATACAGAATACATTGTAAATTACTATAACTATAAGAATTAAGTGCAGCATATTTAAGTACTTTTCAAATACAATTACTTTTTATTCAGTACTTTTTCAAATCCAATTACTTTCAGAAAAAAGTATTCAGTACTTTTCAAATACAATTACTTTTTATTCAGTACTTTTTCAAATCCAATTACTTTTAGAAAAAAGTATTCAGTACTTTTCAAATACAATTACTTTGTATTCAGTACTTTATCAAATCCAATTACTTTTTTAAAAAAGAATTCAGTACTTTTCAAATACAATTACTTTGTATTTGGTACTGGGAATTATTTGAAATGTTACAACTCTGCAAATAAGTAACTTGCTAAATCAGAAACTATTTGAAGTTAAGAAAAATGCAATTATTGTATTCATATAAATAATAATAAAAATATAATTTGGGAATCTAAAATTAGAACAGTAATAAGAACAGTTCTCAACAAATTTTCATCACAAAATCAATTACCTTCGTGAATATATGGAGTGCTCTTTTTTTTAACAATTGCTGGAGCTGAAAAAGAAAATTAATTAATTTTTTTAAACTAGTAAAATCTAAATGTAAAGTAGTAAACTGTAACAAAATCGTTTTAAAACTAAATTCGCATATTCAAGATTTTTTCAATTGCTATATATTTAAAATAAGATAAGGCCTCGCATGATAAGGGTCAATGTACTTGTTCTCATACCGTTAATGAAGCTCGTGAGTCTGGGTGTTGCTTTTATCATTTTTTTTTCTATTTCTTGAGTTAATAGTTGAGGAGCTCTTCGTTTTAGATTGTGGCATTGAATATATATTTCTGAAAATATAAAAAAAAATACAATTTTTGATTAATTATTTATAAAAAGAAAAGGATTGAAAGCAAATTAATTAAATTTTTAAATTGATTAAAAATACTTTCTTTTGAAATTAACACTATACTATATTTATATTATATAAGAAAAATATTGATTTTAGAACTTTGTTTAGATCTGGGAATTACTTGCTGCAATTACTTAGGTTTAGTTGGGGAAATTTACTTGCTTTGTGTGTTTACATCTAACATTTTTGCTTTTACATTTGAACCAGGAAGTACTTGTAACAAGTATCGGCAAATAATTACTTACTAATTTTTTTTATCATTGTCTTAACATTGCCAAGAAAACACATCTGACATTGGCACTAAAGAATGTTTTTTTAGGAAGTGGCTACAGTTACGGTAAACGTAACTTTTTTTTTTTAACTTATTTTTTTTTTAAGTTACGGCAACCGTAACTATTAGCTAATGCTTAAAGTTTCGGCAATTTTTTTTTTTTTTTGTCGAAATAAAAAAAAAAATTTAATTAAATTTTTATTTTCTTTTTTTTTCTTTTTCTTCTTTTTCTTCTTTTTTTTTGTCTTAACCCTTTCTTCGGGATTCGAACCTCGTTCTTTAGCATTTCATTCTACCACTCTACCTAAACGTGTACAAAATAGAAAATATAAATTAGGTGTACATGTGAAAGACAAGTAAAAACCTTACATACAAAAAATGCAAGAATAGTAAAACCTTACATCGTTATACAAAAATACAAAAATAGTTTTAAAAGCGCGAAGCGCCAAAGCAAAATAAAAAAGCATAACAACTTTTTATTTAAAAAAAAAGTCATAATGCTCAAAAAAAACTTTGCCGTAACCACTAAAAAAAAAAAAGTTACCTTCACCGTAACTTTAGACAATTTTCTACAGGATTACGGTTGCCGTAACTCTTAAAAAAAAAAAAGAGTTACGTTTGCCGTAACTTTAGTCAATTTTCAACAGGATTACGGTAACTCTCAAAAAAAAAAAAAAGAGAGACGTTTGCCGTAACTGTAGTCTCTCCCTTTTTTTTATTAATAAAATAAAACATACAGTTTAGAAATTTTTCTAATTACCGTATAAAAAAAATTGTTAATTTTAAATGTAAATAATTTTTGTAGGTACTTGTCAGCGAGTAATTTAATTGATTGTAGTCGTAAATGCAAATAAATTCATTGGAGCAAATGATATCGCAAATAAAATCTATTTATAATACTCGAAAATTTACTTACTAGCCCGATTTATGTACTTGTCAGATCTAAGCAAACCTTAAGAGCAGTACAAGTATTACCAAATTATAATTACCTTCATCACCCATGCCGAATAATAAAAAATTAAAAAAGTGTTAAGTTAAAAAAAATTATAAATGTTAATAATTTATATTAAAAAATTAATTTTAATTCTAATTCAATGAATAGGCAGAAGCTCTAAAAAAAATAAAGATGACAAAATATGATGAAAAATGTCAGGCAAAAATAAATTAAATGAAGAAATATAACGAAATATAATTGTAACTTTTAAGAAATTAAAACAAGAAATTAAAATAAAATACATATTTATCAAGAAAAAAATACTAAAAATGTTTAAAGAATTTGTTATTAATCAAGTAATGAAATCTTTTTAGATTCATGCAACATCGGAATTAAAATAAACATATTTTTTGAAGTATCCAATGGCAACCGACAAAATTTTGAAATAATGGCAGAAGTAGGAAATTCCTTTAAATCATTTTCAAGCTTTTCTACTACCATTATGCCGAGCCCAGTTTTGGAATCTAAGGGACTATTAAAATAGGGTTGTGGGTTTTTAAATCTTCTTCCTCTCATCAATTGCATGTTATCAACGAAATCTAATTGCTCAATAAAAAAAGGAATTTCTTGATTATTTAGTTTTATTGAGCAATAGCAATCCACAGTATTACATTGAAATGTGAATGAACCATAAATATAAGATTTGTAACGATTTGAATTGGAAAATTGTTCACATTTTAGTTTATTTTTGTCAACTAAAATATTAAGATAATTAATTTCATTAAATTTGTTAAAAAGCTGTAAAAATCGTTTGACAAGTTTTTTAATTTCTTGAAGGTAATTTTCAAATTTATATCCCGAAAAACAATCAATGGGTCCGTATAACTTAACATAATTTGGTATATGAAGAAGACTGTGAATATTGTAGGAAATGTATTTAAGGCCATAAATTTGTACAAAATATTTAACAAAATCGTTTAAGAAATTTTGCGAAATATCAATGGTATCAGAATCTGTAAATTCATGTGAAAGAAGACGAACACTAGAAGAAAGAAGGAGGAAATGATAAAATACGTTATCATCGACAAAATTCTTGATGAGAGGAAGAGAACCGTATAACAAAAAAAAACGGAACTCAGTCGCCTTCCATCTAGGAAGTTCCACAAAACTCCGAGTTTTTCTAGAAAATTCCGTTGGCATATAATTTGCGTAACTACAATAAATTTCCGACATTTCTACTTGGGCAGCAGGAGTCAATCTAGAAAGAATCAAATTTAAAGTTTTTTTACATACTCCTAAATCTAATAGATGCATGGGGTCTAAGGGAAATTGAGACACCATTTTCATTCCACTTCTTTCCAGTATATTAGGAGACCCTTCTTGATGGTGATCAGGATTTTGCCTTAAGGCAAAAACTCGTCTGTTCTCAACTCACGACAATGAATATCATAAACATTTGTTCTCTGATAATGAAAACCCGTTTGGCAGCACTCATGGCAACCGTTTTTTGAGTTGTGGTAACGAACAGATTTACAGAAAGATTTAGCTGGAGCATCGCAAGTGAAACACCTTAACACAAACTCCTTTGTTGATGAGTTTTTTAATACTTTGATACCGTTTTTTTTAAGGTTAATAATTTCTTTTGAAAAGTCTTCAAAAAACTCATCAACAGAGTGTCCTTCACCAGCCCTTCACCAGCCCAAGCGCCGACTAAAAATGGGGGTATAGACTTTTCATTTGAGAAAGCTCCTAGAATTGGCCAAATTGTTTGCCGAGAGCAAAGAGGTAATCCATCAACATTAAAGTCGCAAACAATTTGATCCAAGGAATTTATAAAATCTGAGCTATATCTATTTATTGCCTTCTCTATCCCAAGATGACAATATTGCCCCTCCCCTACATTTCGCGAAACAAATTGTTCATTGTTACCGAGATCGCGCATAAGTGTTTTTTTTGTTTTCGGAAGTTGAATTCCAAAACTTCTTAAAATATTCAACAAACCATTTACTGAATTTGTGGAAATGTTGTGCTGAATAATCCATTTTATTAAATGTATTTTTAGTAATTTAGTTTTAGGAATTTCGGCTCTATCTTCTTCCACTATTTCATCAATTTCTTCTTCGGAGTCATCAGATTCAATAAAGGATTCAAAGAAAAAATTATTTGATTCATCGGTTTCGTTCAAACACGAAACCGAACTGGCGAAGGAAATGTCAGGTTCATTACCAGAACCAAGGCTATGAAGAGAATCAGGTTCGCCAGATTTAAAATTTTCAATATATTTTCGAAGGCTAAGCTGCCCTTCTATTTAAATGAGCGTTCTTCGTAGTTTTTGACATAATATTTTAAATAAAAATGAATTTGATTTATAAAAAATCAAAATTTTATTTACTTTTTTGAAATTTGAAAAAAAAAAAATTTTTATTTGAAAATACATTTTTTTTTTTTAAATCCACTTTTTTTATTTAAAAATCAAATTTTTTTTTTGTTATTTTTTTTTAATTTGTTAAGTTGTTAACTAGTTTAATTAAAAATAAAATTTTTTTTATAAACTTTTTCAAAATTTTTAATTTTTTATTTAAAAAACAATTTTTTTATTTTTTGATTTAAACTTTTTAACAAGAACACGCGTTCATTAAAATTTCAAAGGAACTGATAAGATTTGAACAAAATTTAAAATTTTTTTTGTTTTTATTGTGGAATGATGATAATGGGAAACAAATATATAGACAAACCCAGTAAAAACGGGCAAATCACAACCGATTAAATATCCTGGTAATATTACCCTGTGAACAAATATTTACTGGGTTGTTATTTATAAAAACAAAATAATTTGGCGCGAAAAATTTAAATTGAAATTAATTTTAAAAATCTTTCGTTTACAAATTATTTAAAACTAAATATTTTTTTTCAAAATAGGTAGCTCCGGTGAAATTAATATTAACTTAAAAATTAATTTTTCGGTGGGGAGCTACGGTTAAGTCGTGCCGGAGCAAAATATACGAAAATTTTTTTTTTTTTCAAAATAGGTAGCTCCGATGAAATTAATATTACCTGAAAAAAAATTTTTGGGTGGGGAGCTGCGGTTAGGTCGTGCCGGAGCAAAATATACGAAAATATTTTTTTTTTAAATAGGTAGCTCCGATGAAATTAATATTACCTTAAAAAAAAATTTTGGGCAGGGAGGTACGGTTAGGTCGTGCCGCCGCAAAATGCACGAAAATTTTTTTTTTTTCAAAATAGGTAGCCCCGGTGAAATTAATATTACCTGAAAAAAAAACACGAAGCAGTCATAGAACTGCCGACAGATGTTTATACTTAAAAGAATTATTAAACTATGAAATAATAACAGTGGGTACAAATGATGGGCTGCTCAATACAAAATGTAAATTAAAATAAAAATATTTTAATTTACATTTTGTACTGAGCAGCCCATCATTTGTAGTTACTGTTATTATTTCATAGTTTAATAAATCTTTTAAGTATAAACTTCTGTCGGCAGTTCTATGACTGCTTTGTGTTTTTTTCTTCATATTCCTCTTTATTAAAGTTTTGTCTCATTAACATTTTATTTTTTATCTTATTATCAGTTACTATTATTTGTGTTTTATGTTTATTAACGATTTCTTCTTTTATTTTTATCTGACCTGATAAATTTTCTTCCACATAATGTACCTTAACTATATCTACGTTCTCTCTTTCATCTTCTACATTAAATAACCCTTTTAGTTGTACTTTTGAATTTGAAGTACTGGTTAATTTGTTTTCCTCTTTAGAAACTGAACTACTAACTGATTTAACTAGTTTATTTATTTCTAAAATATCATCATTCTTTAGATCAGGCCTGGGCAGACTTTTGGAGCTTAGGAGCTACTCCGAATTTTTACAGAATCCAGCGATCTACCACATTATTTTAACTAGTATATTAAACCTAACAATATAAATACCTTAAAATACTCATATAGTGGGAAATATATGAAAAACAAAAGTTACATAATCTTAATATAACAAAAATATTTTTTATTTTTTCTTCAAAAAATAGCATATACAAAATTCATATCATGGAAATCATTAGGTGGCCTCAACTAATTTTGAAAATTTCGGTGTGTAGTTGCTAACTGCCAGTCGTAAACATGCACATAAGTGTTCATCTGTGAGGGAAGTACGATATTTTGACTTAACTATATTCATCGTCGAGAATGTAGACTCACACAAATAAGTTGAGCCAAAAAAGCATGTCAAATACAACGTAACCTTTCTTAAATTAGGATATTTTTCATTACTTATCAAATTCCAGAAATCCTTTTCATTGCTATGTGCTTTTAAGTTTAAGTCGCTTTGTATAAGAAGGGCCTCATCTTCAATATCCAATGAAAATAAAGTATTTATTCGGTTTACAACTTCTTTGATATCAAAAATTCCAAATGGATTGCACATAAATGTAACGACAGATTCTAGTTCGGTAAACTCTTGAAATCGATTTTCAAATTCAGAGGAAAGAGATAATATATTCTCACAATACTTGTTTTTGTCAATTGCTTTTCCAGTTTTCAGAACTTCATCTGACAGATTTCCAAAATTTTTCAAATTATTCTCCATTATCTGAGATGAAAATAGCTTCAATTTATTTTTAAAATAATTAATATACCCAATCATTTCAATTATTGATTTGTTTTTTCCTTGCAAATTTAAGTTTAACTCGTTGACGTGCTTAGTTATATCCACAACGAAAGCTAGATCTATCAACCAGTTATGATCACTAAGTTCAGCATAAACGTCACCTCTTGATTTCAAAAACTCTTTAACTTCATCCAATAGGTCTCTGAATCTTTGCAAAAATATAGCTCTACTTAGCCAACGCACATCTGCATAATATAAAAGTTCTCCATACTCAGAATCAGTAGTTTCTAATTGTGATTTAAACATTCTTCTCTGGAGACTTTTTCCTCGAATAGAATTCACAATTTTCATACAAATATCCATAATATGGTTCATTTTCGAGATTTTACAACAAAGGGCCTGTTGGTGAATAATACAGTGGTATTGTAGAAATTTTGGAAATTTGTCATCATTTATGCAAAGTGCAATAAATCCTTTGTTTTTTCCAGTCATAGATGGCGCTCCATCAGTAGTAATTGATACAAGCTTGTAGATAGGTATTGTTTTCTCCTCTATATATTTTTTAAAAATATTATAAACATCTTCACCTCGAGTTCTCTCTTTCAAAGGCAATATTGTCAATATATCTTCTTTTGCACTCATATCTTTAAACACCATTCTTATAAAAATACAAAGCTGAGAAATATCAACAATGTCTGTTGATTCATCGAATTGGAGTGAAAAAAAGACACATTCATCGATATCCTGAGTTAGTTGGTCAATTAAATTGAAGTTTAACACTTCGATGCGACGCGTGACAGTTCTCCGAGAAAGAGGCATATCTTTGATTGCAGAAATTATTTCACTCTTATTTTTAAAAGATTGAAACAATGCATCGCTTCCATCCAGAAATGCTTCTTTTATCATCTCTCCATCCGTAAAAGGTTTCTTATGTTTTGCTAATACATGCGTAATTCGATACGATGCCTCAATTGCCGCCTTAGATTGAAGGATGGGTTTTGTAAAAAACGACTGTTGTTCAGCTAGTTGTGACTTCAATGATTCTAGTTTTCGTTTGCGAATTTCACTCTTCAAAGGATAATCAGTGTCATAACTACCATGCATGGTTTTAAAATGTCTGTTATTGATTTATTTGGAGAAATAATTGAAATGTAGTTATAACAAATTTGTGACACCATGTTGTGCCATTTGTTACAGAACTATTAGGAGAGTTAAAAACAAACTTCTGGTATTGGGTACCATCCATTTGTTAGGTAACGAAATTAGGGTTGTGTAAAAGTATTTAGTTCAAAAAAAGAACCACCGAGATCTTAACATAGAAATTTATGCCAAGTGAAATTTGCTATAGTAAAGATTAATAAAATAACTTTACCAGCTAAAATATATCTGGTGCCGAGTCCACTGTCTAAGACATCCTGTTCACAGGCCGGGTCTAAGCTCGTCGTTGGGTGGGTACGCGACAGTGAACACCAGAGTGTCCATAACAAAATTTTAGGATGTCATGTTTGGAAGAAGGTAAAATTTGAGATAGAAAAAGAAAGATATTTCAAGAAACCCCGACCAAGTCTAAAAAAAAAATTACACCTAAATGACTACGACGTCATTCTTCAGCTTGTGGCTATGGCCACCTATTGCTGGACCTTACATCAGCATTTCTTTTTTCCGCTAGGACCTATGAGAAAGATTTAATGAAACATAATTTTTTTTTACTTTAAAATTACATAGTATTTATTTATAAAAAAATAATTTTTAGAAATTTAAAAGTACCCTACGATTGTGAAAATTTATAAAAACTAATCTAATTATTTTTGACATATAAAGAATTTTTCTTACAATTATAATTATTTGTCTTTATATTTAAACATAAATGTCTTATAGGATAAAGAAATTTTAAAATTTTTCTGTTAGGTTTGCATATTTTTTTTTTGCTAGATGCTTTGATGATCAAATTTTGAACTGTCTTCCGTGTCTTCTTGTTTTCAAATCTTTCAGTTTTTCAATCAATAAAACATCTTTCAGTTTTTCAATCATAAAACATCTTTCAGTTTTTCAATCAGTATCAAATTTTTTAAAGAAAAATAAAAATATATAAAAAAAAAAATTTATTAAAACCAATTCTTTAAGTTTTGAAGAAGTGAAAATATTTTTTTTTTTTTTTAGTTTTTAGTTGCAGAGATATAGCTTGATTTCCCTCTACTAGCCTAGGATTGCCAGATGTACTTCTTTGGGAAGCACTGTACTACGTTTTTATTCATAAATGTTTGTTTTGCATATTTTTTTAAAGTCATATTAGTTATAAAATGAAATTTATTTTTATTTTAAAAAAATTATGAATCTTTGTTCGTTTAATTTTGGTTTTTAAACTTAAGATATTAGCTTTTCTCGCAAAGTTTGTAGAATCGCAATTTCTGCATGTGTCACATCATTAGCTTCACACCAATTTAAATTGAACAGCTTCAGTGTATTTTATTGCGCCTACTTAGCTTTGTTTAAGTTTTAACCAGAAAAGAATAAAAATTTGTTATGTCGGATGCTAAAATTTCTATACATTCGCTATTAATATAAAAAATTTCATTGTATGTTATATGGAATATTCGCAGGGTTGCCAAATGAAGTTTGTTAAATTTCCCAAAAGAAAATTAAAAATGCTCAAATTCGAGATAAAATACTCAAAAAAAATTGTTTTGTTGAAAAATTTAAAACTTTAATTATCCACAATTTTGCTTCTGATTGTTGACTTTTTTTTTTTTTTTTTTTTTTTTTTTTTTTTTTTTTTTTTATCTGGCAAGCCTAATCATTATTATTAAAAAAAAACTAATTCCTATCTATGGCTATTGAGGTAAGCCAAGCTATATTTATATGGACATATAAATTTTTGGATTGCAGCAGATGCCTAGTGACATCTCCTGACCGACCGGATGGAGCATTATTGATCAGTTTTACTCGAAGCTTATCTCAACCGGGTACCGCACGGTTTGGTTGAGATAAGGAACGATCAATAACGTCCGTCCACTTATGACTGTGCGGTTTGGTTGAGATAAGGAACGATCAATAACGTCCGTCCACTTATGACTGTGCTCCTCTGTCACTGTCAATGGATACAAAATCATGATTGCTCAGTGATTTTGCCTCCACGCCAGTGGCAGGTGAGCCAGTCATAAAACCACAACGTAGTATGGATCCTCCCGTAGGAGCATCCATGTGGTAATCGGTATATCTTAGCTTCGGATTCTTGGATAGGCCCAAGAATCCTCCACTAAGATTGGGATTTTGGTTGTTATTAGAGCTAGCATTAAATTGCTCCGCTCTAATAACAATCCACTACAGTTGTTGTCCTTGGCCAGTAAAATAAATTTACTTGGTCTCGGACGCACAACTGCAGTACCTAAAGAAAACAAGGAAGAGTTATCCTCAGTTGTTCTGTCTTGGCTGATGTTGTACATCCTGCCAAAACTGAACAACCGAAGCAAAGAATGAGTTTTCTCTATTTCTTTTACCTTTCAGTTTTTCAATCAGTATGAAATTGCTATTGGAAATGCATTTCTTTTTATATGTTTTTTAAAAAAAACAGTCCAACAACAACTTCACACAAAACAAAGAAAAACCCAGAATTGGAATTAGTAACGATTTCTAATGGTTTTAATATTATCAAAAAACAATATTATCAAAAAACAATTAAAATTTGATCCTTTCTTTTTTTTTTTTCTTTTTTTTTTTTTCCAAAATATGTTAGTCATATTATGCATGTTTTTTTTTTTTCTTTTTATTTATTACAAAAACATAAAATGATACTGTATTTAATATAATATAAACGTTACTGTACTTAATATAATATAAAAGATACTGTACTTAACATAATATAAAAGATAAAGCACTTAATTAAGGTAAAGAAATTTTAAACATTTGAAAAAAAAAAACTAATTTTAGTTTATTAGGGGTCTTTAAAGGATTTAAGGTCATAAAAAAAATTCATAAGTAAATTTTTTTTCTTTTTTTTTTTTTTTGAAAAATATTAAAAAATGTGAAAAGAATTTGTTCAGTTATAAAACGCTCTTCAAACTTCACGGTAACAAAATAGGTTCAATTACACCCGTCGAAGGCGGTGAATTGAAGCTAGAAAACCAGTGAAGTAAGGGTCTGAAGTAATAACTGAAAACTAGAAATATTTTCAGTTGGGGCTTGAAGCCGATCCTGAGATAAAGAGTCTCATGTTCTATCGACTGAGTTAGCCGGGCAAACAGATCAAATTTCGTGTTATTATGTATATATATCTGTATATGTTATGGATGTATTACTTATCAATTTACTAATTTTGATTTTCTTACAAAAATTTTGTATCATTGTGAATTATAATTTTTAATCTTAAAACTAAACATATTCACCAATATTATTATTATAATTTTTTTTTTTTTTTTTTTTTTTATGCATTTTTTTTTTTTTTTTTTTTTTTTTTTTTTATATAAAATTTTTATAAAATCTTAAAACTATATATTGAATTTTTTTTTTTTTTTTATATTTTTTTTTTTTTTTATATTTATTAATTTTTCTAATAATAAAATTGTAATATTTCATAAGCATATTTTTATAAAATATAGTAGCAATTTTGTATAAAAAAAAATTCTGTTCATTACATAATTTGTATATTAATTAAAACATATATATATATATTTTCTCTTTAAGAACAAGAAAAATAAATTTTTTTGTTTTGTTTTATTATTTTGAAATTTTTCTTTCTCAGCTATCAGATTTCCTTTTCTTTCCTAAAATCAAACTTTCAGATCTTTGGCGTGATATCTACCTATAGAGTTTTTACCTGCTAAGTCTTTTACTTCATATATGCTATTTCCAATTATTTTTAATACTATACATGGAATGAACTTCTTTCCCAACTTAGCATTGAAGTGTTTGCTAAAATCGCTTTGAGCAAAATTTCTCCTGTAGACTGTTTGACCTATTTTATATTTCACGTTTTTGCACTTTCTATTATATAACTTTCTGCCTTTCTCTTTAGCTTTCTCTAAATTATTCCGCACTATCTCTTTTATGATTTGGAACGATCCGGGCGGGGGTAGTATTTCTACATCTTCTCCATCTATCATATGCATTTTCCTGAGTAATTTAAAGGAGCTACCATGTGTGATCATTTGTTGTCCGAATAGAACGTAGTATGGTGACATTCCAGTTGATTCGTGTACTGTAGCCCTAAGAGCAGTGCTTATACTATCTAAGTCACCATCCCAGTTATACTGTTGATCATCTATATATGCTCTTATTGCGTTTAAGATTGACCCATTTACCCTTTCACTTGCATTTGCTTGTGGTGCGTAGAAAGCAGTTAATTTATGTTCGATGCCGTAATTTTTTAGATATGCTTCGAAATCTTTTGCAACTAACGGTGTCCCATTGTCACTCAAAATGCTTTCTGGACATCCAAATAAGCTAATGGCTTCATCCAGTACTTTAATTGCGTTCGCTGTAGTGGCTTTGCGTAATGGGCGAATAATAACGTATTTAGAGAATGAATCGAGTATTATAAAAATGCAAGTATTTCCAGATCTAGACCTTGGATATGGGCCTAAAAAGTCTATTTATAGATTTTGGAATGGGCGTGATGGTATTGGTTTATTTCCCATGGGGGGTCTAAGGATCTGATTACTAGGTTTTGTTTCTTTACAAATGTTGCAGCTTTGAATGTATCTCTTTACATCTGAAAACATTTGAGGCCAGTAATATTTTGTTCTAATTTTATAGAGGGTTTTTCCAAGTCCGCCATGTGCTGAGTGTGGAGGGTCATGATTATTTTTAATCACCTCATTTACTAGCTCTTCCGGAATCCAAAGTCTCCATAGGTTGCATTCTGATACTTCTTGGTCTTTTCTAAATTCCACTCTTTTGAATACTTTATTTTCAACTATTTGAAGATCCGGAAGCCTGTCTTTATTATCTATTACTGCTTCACGAATTTCTTTATATTTATCTGATTCAAAGGCTTCTGATTCTAAATCTAAGTCTGGACACCTTAAAGCAATTTCTTCCATTCCAAAAGATCGTGAAAGTGAATCTGCTACTACATTCTTTTTCCCTGATCTGTGTTGAATGTCGAATTCAAACGCTTGTAGCTTTAGTGACCACCCAAAAAGCTTTCCGTGGTGATCTTTACAAGTCATTAGCCACTTGAGTGCTGCACAATCAGTTAATACTGTGAATTTGACGCCTTCTACATACATTCGAAACTTCCTTATCGCTTCGACAACTGCAAAACATTCTTGTTCTGTAGCTGCCCACCGAGCTTGCGTTTCGTTGAATTTTTTCGACATGTATGCTACAGGGTGTTCGTTTTTTTCTGAATCTAATTGGAAAATCACTGCTCCAATGCCGGATTGGCTGGCATCGGTTTGTATAAAGAAAGGCTTGTCGTAATTAGGGGGAGCTAACACGGGTTCCGAAATTAAGATTTCCTTAATTTTCGTGAAAGCTTCTCTTGCCCGTTCAGTGAAAATGAATTTATTACCGCTGTTTTTAATTTGTAAGCAATCTGTAATAGGTGAAACTATTGTGGAATAACCTTGTATTAAACGTTGAAACCATCCTGTCATTCCTAAGAAACGTCTGGTTTGTTTCAAAGATTTTGGTTCAGGATATTCAGAAATTGCAGTTATTTTTCCTGGATCTGGCTTCGTACCATTTGCGCCTATGACATATCCCAAGTATTTGATTTCTTTCATGAAAAATTTTGATTTTTCAACATTTATGGTCAGGTTGGCTTTTCTCAGAGCAATTGCAACTTCTTTTAAGAGTTGGAAGTGACGTTCTTTAGTCTCAGTTGCTACCATTAAGTCATCTAAGTAGACTTTTATTTCCTCCTTTAAGTGTTGCGGAATTACCTTGTCCATTAATCTGCACATTCGCTGAGATGCATTACAGAGTCCGAACGGCATGCGGGTGTATTGATATAGAGGTCTACCGGGGATAGCGAAAGTAGTTTTCTCTCGAGACTCCTTTTCAAGCGGAATCTGCCAAAATGCATCTTTTAAATCTATGCTGCTGATATATTTCGTTTTGTCAATTCGTGCTAGAAGTCCTTGTATATTCGGCAGAGGATACGCATCTTTCTTTGTCAGATCATTCACTTTTCTTGAATCTAAACACAGACGGTTTTTTCCTGGTTTCCTTACAAGTACTACTGGTGATGTCCATGCACTGTTGCTTTCTTCGATCACGCCCATTTCTAACATTCTGTCTACTTCAGCATACATTAGCTTTTGAATGGCAGGGGAGATTGGATAATGTGTTTGCTTCACTGGCTCACTGTCTCCTGTGTCTATTATGTGTTGTTCCAAACTTGTGCACCCTAATCCTTCTACTGTGTATGAAGGAAACATTCTTTTAATTGCTTCAAGTTCTAATTGTTCATTAGAGTCTAATTTGTGAATGTTCAGGTCTATTTCTGAGATTTCGGACACTAGATTAAAAATTTGGGGTGCTAGTTTGAAGTTGGTCCAGAAGTTGACTCCAAGATAAAGTTCTTGGGATAGTTTAGGTACCACGTGAATTTTCAAAACTTTTGAAATCTTATTAAAGAGTATGGGTACTAAAATATATCCTATTATTTCTGTTTTAGTACCCGAAGCAGTTATGACTGATTCTTTTATTCTATGTATTTTGAAATCAGTATTTTCTCTTATCCATTTTTGATCTTTTCCTAAACACGAAATAGATGCACCAGAATCCAATAATCCCTTTAATGATTTTTGTCCAATTTTGATTTTCACATAAGGTCTATTGTCGTTAGGAAGTTTTATAACTGATGACAGAATTTTTCTCTTATCTTCCTTCACTCCTCTATAATATTGATTTTCTCTTATAGATTTCTCTTTACGTTTTTTTGATTGTATTATTTTATTAACGTTTAGCCTCATCTCGCTGACATTTTTAAACGTAATAATTTCAGATCTCTTCCTATCATATCTTTGTTTTCTGATATGATAGGGAGGCCAATGTTTTTTTTCTTTTACTGGAGTCTCTATTTCTTCAGTCCTTTTTAATATTTGAACTACTATTATTTCTTTGTTTTCTTGTGTACAAGACTCTTCTAATAATTTTTCGTTTGTTTCTTGTTTGGGTCTATTTGTCAAATCCGGTTTATTATGAATAACGTCTTCTGTTACTTCTAACTTTTGGCCTATTTCAAAATCTGCAGATGGCCTCGCTACAGATTGCGAATCTAGTTTCCCGATTGGAAACGAACTGTTTTGTGGCAGTTTTTGCATGTTGGAGCCACTTCTTTGCGCATCCCGCATTTATAACAGAAAATTCTTCTAAAATCTGCTGGGCAATCCATGAATGCATGGCCTGGTTCTTCGCAGTTCCAACAGCGTAAATTATTTTCGGGTGTTGCAGATCTTGATTGCTGTTGCTTTGGTTTAGATGGTTCTTCGTACCTTTTCTTGGCATTGCCAGACATAAAGTAAGGCTGTTTATTAGTATTTTGCACAGCTTCAGTTTCATAATATCCATTATAATCGTCGTAATACTCATGGTCGTTGTTATGTACTTTATACCTGTTACGGTCGGAACCTGGTCTTGAGTAATTAAAGTCTTCGTAATCTGACCGATTTGGTGGTTTAGATTCTTTGCTGTTGTCAAGCATCCTGAACTTGGATCTTAATGTGGTAAGATCTCTTATCTCTACTGCTCGGAGTGGCTCTTTGTACTCTCTCTTGGCATTTTGTTTAATCCTGTTAGTTAAACGCATCTCATTCAATGGCTCTTCTAGTTTTTGATTCAACGCTGTCATGGCTTGTATATATTCCCGCCAAGTTTCTCCCAATTTCTGTTTCCTATTGAGGAGCTCAGTTATTTTGAAATCTTCTTCAAGAGCTTCAGCGTACTCATTTATAAGAGCTGTACTAAATGTTCTCCAGGTCGTAGTTTGTTTGTCTTGTGACCTGAAATACGAGAAATACCATTTTTTTATTGTTGGGTCCAGAAGTTGGTGGAAATTGTTGATTAGAATTTTGTCAGATATGTTATGGTCAACTCGCTGAATATCCACGTCTTTGACGAAATTCTCAACTTCGTTTCCGTTAAAGAAAAGTCCAAATCTTTTCTTAAGATCGAGTTCTCTAGTGTATCTTGGTTGTCCATGGTCATAATCGCATCTTTCTCTTTGTTTATGTTGGTAATTCGGTCTGCGTTCGGTATATCTGTTTGATGGAGTGGAGTCTCGTGCTCTAGTGCTTGAGCGGACTGGTCTTGACTGTTCTCTTTCAACGGAACTCTCTGAGGTTGTAAAACAAGAACTTCCGCTATCAGAGTTTACTACTTCTTTCTGTCTTGACTGACGTTCGGTAACGAGCGGCTCTATTTTTTTGTCCAATTTATCTATCATGGCTAGTAAGCTAGCCATTGCGTTCTTATCTTCTTTTTCAGGTTTTCCATTTGCCGTATTCCCTGGTTGATTCTGCTGTGCGGGGAATCTTAAATTTCTTTCGGTTTCGCTGGTTTTCTCTTTACATGCTTTTGAGGGTGGATTTGGTCCTTTGTTGATGTGGCCGACCTTGTGGTTCATTTTAATTCCCTGTATTCCTAATCCTTCTATTTCTAAGGTATTCTTTCGACTTCTCGGAGGGAAACTGCTTTTCGAGAATCCTGTTACTCCTTGTTCTATCTGTGCCTGTTCTCTGTGTGCCCATTTTTCTCTAAATCTTCTTAAATCTTCTAGTTCTTTATATGATTCTAGGTCTGAAAAGGGAATCTTATTTCTGTTGTATTCGTATTCGTATTCACTTATTTCTAAGTGATCTTGCGCTATATATAAGTTTTTATCTGTCATGCTTTCTATTTCTTAATTTTCTTGTTCCTAACGAGAAATTGTGTTTATATACATTTTAAAAAAATAAAATCGAAATAACTTATAATTAGTTAAATAAGTTGTTAATTGAATAAATTAAAAATAAAATGAAATAAAATATAAATAGAATATATATGTTTCATAAAAAAAAATTTTTTTTAAGAATATGCTGTTAACAAATCATAGTTTGTTTTGTTATTTGTGTTTTTTTTTTTTTACATTGAATTTGGTCCTTTTGGTCAACAGAAATGCTTGATGTAAAGTAAATATAAAATGAATAGATAGAAAAAAATTAGAGAAGAAGAAAAAAAAATCTTAGTTAGCTCTATTTTTAGTAAAAGGTGGATAGTTTATAAACAGAACATTTTTGTTTTATTTCGCCTGTTCACCCCAGCATGTACAGTGTAGCCCATGACTACATTTTCTACTGCACTCACACTGCAAGGTGAAAAGACGAAACGCCACTGTACTTGTGGAACAAGTACTGAAAATCAAAATCGCAGCATGTACAGTGTAGACTGTGCCTGCATTTTAAACTGCACTCACACTGTACGATGTTGATCTTCTTTTATGAAGAAAAAGATTGTTACAATTATCCTAAAACTATTTCCCAGCATGTACAGTGTAGCCCGTGACTACATTTTATACTGCACTCACACTGCAAGAAAAGTTAAAGGAGAACTGTATTATGTTAGAATTAATAAAAAAAAGTTTGATAGTTTAGAGTACAGATAATAAATATTTTCAGAAAATTTCACCTCAGCATGTACAATGTAGACTGTGCCTACTTTTCTACTGCACTCACACTGTAAGGTGAGAAGTTTCTTCAAATATTATAAGGAAAATATTTTTATAGAGCTAATATTTTGACTTGGGGTTTCTAAAATATGTAGTGTAAAAATTACTAAAATTACTAAAATGCTATATTTTTTCTCTTTTTTTTTTTTTTAAAACATAGTTTAAAAAAAAATCATTGTGTAAGGTCTTCACCTTACAAGTTTTCAAAGAGCAGAGACTCGAAAGTCTTGCTACTCTTTGTTAGGGTAGGACTCATAGTCTTACCACGTTGGGCGCCATTTGTTATTGATTTATTTGGAGAAATAATTGAAATGTAGTTATAACAAATTTGTGACACCATGTTGTGCCATTTGTTACAGAACTATTAGGAGAGTTAAAAACAAACTTCTGGTATTGGGTACCATCCATTTGTTAGGTAACGAAATTAGGGTTGTGTAAAAGTATTTAGTTCAAAAAAAGAACCACCGAGATCTTAACATAGAAATTTATGCCAAGTGAAATTTGCTATAGTAAAGATTAATAAAATAACTTTACCAGCTAAAATATATCTGGTGCCGAGTCCACTGTCTAAGACATCCTGTTCACAGGCCGGGTCTAAGCTCGTCGTTGGGTGGGTACGCGACAGTGAACACCAGAGTGTCCATAACAAAATTTTAGGATGTCATGTTTGGAAGAAGGTAAAATTTGAGATAGAAAAAGAAAGATATTTCAAGAAACCCCGACCAAGTCTAAAAAAAAAATTACACCTAAATGACTACGACGTCATTCTTCAGCTTGTGGCTATGGCCACCTATTGCTGGACCTTACATCAGCATTTCTTTTTTCCGCTAGGACCTATGAGAAAGATTTAATGAAACATAATTTTTTTTTACTTTAAAATTACATAGTATTTATTTATAAAAAAATAATTTTTAGAAATTTAAAAGTACCCTACGATTGTGAAAATTTATAAAAACTAATCTAATTATTTTTGACATATAAAGAATTTTTCTTACAATTATAATTATTTGTCTTTATATTTAAACATAAATGTCTTATAGGATAAAGAAATTTTAAAATTTTTCTGTTAGGTTTGCATATTTTTTTTTTGCTAGATGCTTTGATGATCAAATTTTGAACTGTCTTCCGTGTCTTCTTGTTTTCAAATCTTTCAGTTTTTCAATCAATAAAACATCTTTCAGTTTTTCAATCATAAAACATCTTTCAGTTTTTCAATCAGTATCAAATTTTTTAAAGAAAAATAAAAATATATAAAAAAAAAAATTTATTAAAACCAATTCTTTAAGTTTTGAAGAAGTGAAAATATTTTTTTTTTTTTTTAGTTTTTAGTTGCAGAGATATAGCTTGATTTCCCTCTACTAGCCTAGGATTGCCAGATGTACTTCTTTGGGAAGCACTGTACTACGTTTTTATTCATAAATGTTTGTTTTGCATATTTTTTTAAAGTCATATTAGTTATAAAATGAAATTTATTTTTATTTTAAAAAAATTATGAATCTTTGTTCGTTTAATTTTGGTTTTTAAACTTAAGATATTAGCTTTTCTCGCAAAGTTTGTAGAATCGCAATTTCTGCATGTGTCACATCATTAGCTTCACACCAATTTAAATTGAACAGCTTCAGTGTATTTTATTGCGCCTACTTAGCTTTGTTTAAGTTTTAACCAGAAAAGAATAAAAATTTGTTATGTCGGATGCTAAAATTTCTATACATTCGCTATTAATATAAAAAATTTCATTGTATGTTATATGGAATATTCGCAGGGTTGCCAAATGAAGTTTGTTAAATTTCCCAAAAGAAAATTAAAAATGCTCAAATTCGAGATAAAATACTCAAAAAAAATTGTTTTGTTGAAAAATTTAAAACTTTAATTATCCACAATTTTGCTTCTGATTGTTGACTTTTTTTTTTTTTTTTTTTTTTTTTTTTTTTTTTTTTTTTTATCTGGCAAGCCTAATCATTATTATTAAAAAAAAACTAATTCCTATCTATGGCTATTGAGGTAAGCCAAGCTATATTTATATGGACATATAAATTTTTGGATTGCAGCAGATGCCTAGTGACATCTCCTGACCGACCGGATGGAGCATTATTGATCAGTTTTACTCGAAGCTTATCTCAACCGGGTACCGCACGGTTTGGTTGAGATAAGGAACGATCAATAACGTCCGTCCACTTATGACTGTGCGGTTTGGTTGAGATAAGGAACGATCAATAACGTCCGTCCACTTATGACTGTGCTCCTCTGTCACTGTCAATGGATACAAAATCATGATTGCTCAGTGATTTTGCCTCCACGCCAGTGGCAGGTGAGCCAGTCATAAAACCACAACGTAGTATGGATCCTCCCGTAGGAGCATCCATGTGGTAATCGGTATATCTTAGCTTCGGATTCTTGGATAGGCCCAAGAATCCTCCACTAAGATTGGGATTTTGGTTGTTATTAGAGCTAGCATTAAATTGCTCCGCTCTAATAACAATCCACTACAGTTGTTGTCCTTGGCCAGTAAAATAAATTTACTTGGTCTCGGACGCACAACTGCAGTACCTAAAGAAAACAAGGAAGAGTTATCCTCAGTTGTTCTGTCTTGGCTGATGTTGTACATCCTGCCAAAACTGAACAACCGAAGCAAAGAATGAGTTTTCTCTATTTCTTTTACCTTTCAGTTTTTCAATCAGTATGAAATTGCTATTGGAAATGCATTTCTTTTTATATGTTTTTTAAAAAAAACAGTCCAACAACAACTTCACACAAAACAAAGAAAAACCCAGAATTGGAATTAGTAACGATTTCTAATGGTTTTAATATTATCAAAAAACAATATTATCAAAAAACAATTAAAATTTGATCCTTTCTTTTTTTTTTTTCTTTTTTTTTTTTTCCAAAATATGTTAGTCATATTATGCATGTTTTTTTTTTTTCTTTTTATTTATTACAAAAACATAAAATGATACTGTATTTAATATAATATAAACGTTACTGTACTTAATATAATATAAAAGATACTGTACTTAACATAATATAAAAGATAAAGCACTTAATTAAGGTAAAGAAATTTTAAACATTTGAAAAAAAAAAACTAATTTTAGTTTATTAGGGGTCTTTAAAGGATTTAAGGTCATAAAAAAAATTCATAAGTAAATTTTTTTTCTTTTTTTTTTTTTTTGAAAAATATTAAAAAATGTGAAAAGAATTTGTTCAGTTATAAAACGCTCTTCAAACTTCACGGTAACAAAATAGGTTCAATTACACCCGTCGAAGGCGGTGAATTGAAGCTAGAAAACCAGTGAAGTAAGGGTCTGAAGTAATAACTGAAAACTAGAAATATTTTCAGTTGGGGCTTGAAGCCGATCCTGAGATAAAGAGTCTCATGTTCTATCGACTGAGTTAGCCGGGCAAACAGATCAAATTTCGTGTTATTATGTATATATATCTGTATATGTTATGGATGTATTACTTATCAATTTACTAATTTTGATTTTCTTACAAAAATTTTGTATCATTGTGAATTATAATTTTTAATCTTAAAACTAAACATATTCACCAATATTATTATTATAATTTTTTTTTTTTTTTTTTTTTTTATGCATTTTTTTTTTTTTTTTTTTTTTTTTTTTTTATATAAAATTTTTATAAAATCTTAAAACTATATATTGAATTTTTTTTTTTTTTTTATATTTTTTTTTTTTTTTATATTTATTAATTTTTCTAATAATAAAATTGTAATATTTCATAAGCATATTTTTATAAAATATAGTAGCAATTTTGTATAAAAAAAAATTCTGTTCATTACATAATTTGTATATTAATTAAAACATATATATATATATTTTCTCTTTAAGAACAAGAAAAATAAATTTTTTTGTTTTGTTTTATTATTTTGAAATTTTTCTTTCTCAGCTATCAGATTTCCTTTTCTTTCCTAAAATCAAACTTTCAGATCTTTGGCGTGATATCTACCTATAGAGTTTTTACCTGCTAAGTCTTTTACTTCATATATGCTATTTCCAATTATTTTTAATACTATACATGGAATGAACTTCTTTCCCAACTTAGCATTGAAGTGTTTGCTAAAATCGCTTTGAGCAAAATTTCTCCTGTAGACTGTTTGACCTATTTTATATTTCACGTTTTTGCACTTTCTATTATATAACTTTCTGCCTTTCTCTTTAGCTTTCTCTAAATTATTCCGCACTATCTCTTTTATGATTTGGAACGATCCGGGCGGGGGTAGTATTTCTACATCTTCTCCATCTATCATATGCATTTTCCTGAGTAATTTAAAGGAGCTACCATGTGTGATCATTTGTTGTCCGAATAGAACGTAGTATGGTGACATTCCAGTTGATTCGTGTACTGTAGCCCTAAGAGCAGTGCTTATACTATCTAAGTCACCATCCCAGTTATACTGTTGATCATCTATATATGCTCTTATTGCGTTTAAGATTGACCCATTTACCCTTTCACTTGCATTTGCTTGTGGTGCGTAGAAAGCAGTTAATTTATGTTCGATGCCGTAATTTTTTAGATATGCTTCGAAATCTTTTGCAACTAACGGTGTCCCATTGTCACTCAAAATGCTTTCTGGACATCCAAATAAGCTAATGGCTTCATCCAGTACTTTAATTGCGTTCGCTGTAGTGGCTTTGCGTAATGGGCGAATAATAACGTATTTAGAGAATGAATCGAGTATTATAAAAATGCAAGTATTTCCAGATCTAGACCTTGGATATGGGCCTAAAAAGTCTATTTATAGATTTTGGAATGGGCGTGATGGTATTGGTTTATTTCCCATGGGGGGTCTAAGGATCTGATTACTAGGTTTTGTTTCTTTACAAATGTTGCAGCTTTGAATGTATCTCTTTACATCTGAAAACATTTGAGGCCAGTAATATTTTGTTCTAATTTTATAGAGGGTTTTTCCAAGTCCGCCATGTGCTGAGTGTGGAGGGTCATGATTATTTTTAATCACCTCATTTACTAGCTCTTCCGGAATCCAAAGTCTCCATAGGTTGCATTCTGATACTTCTTGGTCTTTTCTAAATTCCACTCTTTTGAATACTTTATTTTCAACTATTTGAAGATCCGGAAGCCTGTCTTTATTATCTATTACTGCTTCACGAATTTCTTTATATTTATCTGATTCAAAGGCTTCTGATTCTAAATCTAAGTCTGGACACCTTAAAGCAATTTCTTCCATTCCAAAAGATCGTGAAAGTGAATCTGCTACTACATTCTTTTTCCCTGATCTGTGTTGAATGTCGAATTCAAACGCTTGTAGCTTTAGTGACCACCCAAAAAGCTTTCCGTGGTGATCTTTACAAGTCATTAGCCACTTGAGTGCTGCACAATCAGTTAATACTGTGAATTTGACGCCTTCTACATACATTCGAAACTTCCTTATCGCTTCGACAACTGCAAAACATTCTTGTTCTGTAGCTGCCCACCGAGCTTGCGTTTCGTTGAATTTTTTCGACATGTATGCTACAGGGTGTTCGTTTTTTTCTGAATCTAATTGGAAAATCACTGCTCCAATGCCGGATTGGCTGGCATCGGTTTGTATAAAGAAAGGCTTGTCGTAATTAGGGGGAGCTAACACGGGTTCCGAAATTAAGATTTCCTTAATTTTCGTGAAAGCTTCTCTTGCCCGTTCAGTGAAAATGAATTTATTACCGCTGTTTTTAATTTGTAAGCAATCTGTAATAGGTGAAACTATTGTGGAATAACCTTGTATTAAACGTTGAAACCATCCTGTCATTCCTAAGAAACGTCTGGTTTGTTTCAAAGATTTTGGTTCAGGATATTCAGAAATTGCAGTTATTTTTCCTGGATCTGGCTTCGTACCATTTGCGCCTATGACATATCCCAAGTATTTGATTTCTTTCATGAAAAATTTTGATTTTTCAACATTTATGGTCAGGTTGGCTTTTCTCAGAGCAATTGCAACTTCTTTTAAGAGTTGGAAGTGACGTTCTTTAGTCTCAGTTGCTACCATTAAGTCATCTAAGTAGACTTTTATTTCCTCCTTTAAGTGTTGCGGAATTACCTTGTCCATTAATCTGCACATTCGCTGAGATGCATTACAGAGTCCGAACGGCATGCGGGTGTATTGATATAGAGGTCTACCGGGGATAGCGAAAGTAGTTTTCTCTCGAGACTCCTTTTCAAGCGGAATCTGCCAAAATGCATCTTTTAAATCTATGCTGCTGATATATTTCGTTTTGTCAATTCGTGCTAGAAGTCCTTGTATATTCGGCAGAGGATACGCATCTTTCTTTGTCAGATCATTCACTTTTCTTGAATCTAAACACAGACGGTTTTTTCCTGGTTTCCTTACAAGTACTACTGGTGATGTCCATGCACTGTTGCTTTCTTCGATCACGCCCATTTCTAACATTCTGTCTACTTCAGCATACATTAGCTTTTGAATGGCAGGGGAGATTGGATAATGTGTTTGCTTCACTGGCTCACTGTCTCCTGTGTCTATTATGTGTTGTTCCAAACTTGTGCACCCTAATCCTTCTACTGTGTATGAAGGAAACATTCTTTTAATTGCTTCAAGTTCTAATTGTTCATTAGAGTCTAATTTGTGAATGTTCAGGTCTATTTCTGAGATTTCGGACACTAGATTAAAAATTTGGGGTGCTAGTTTGAAGTTGGTCCAGAAGTTGACTCCAAGATAAAGTTCTTGGGATAGTTTAGGTACCACGTGAATTTTCAAAACTTTTGAAATCTTATTAAAGAGTATGGGTACTAAAATATATCCTATTATTTCTGTTTTAGTACCCGAAGCAGTTATGACTGATTCTTTTATTCTATGTATTTTGAAATCAGTATTTTCTCTTATCCATTTTTGATCTTTTCCTAAACACGAAATAGATGCACCAGAATCCAATAATCCCTTTAATGATTTTTGTCCAATTTTGATTTTCACATAAGGTCTATTGTCGTTAGGAAGTTTTATAACTGATGACAGAATTTTTCTCTTATCTTCCTTCACTCCTCTATAATATTGATTTTCTCTTATAGATTTCTCTTTACGTTTTTTTGATTGTATTATTTTATTAACGTTTAGCCTCATCTCGCTGACATTTTTAAACGTAATAATTTCAGATCTCTTCCTATCATATCTTTGTTTTCTGATATGATAGGGAGGCCAATGTTTTTTTTCTTTTACTGGAGTCTCTATTTCTTCAGTCCTTTTTAATATTTGAACTACTATTATTTCTTTGTTTTCTTGTGTACAAGACTCTTCTAATAATTTTTCGTTTGTTTCTTGTTTGGGTCTATTTGTCAAATCCGGTTTATTATGAATAACGTCTTCTGTTACTTCTAACTTTTGGCCTATTTCAAAATCTGCAGATGGCCTCGCTACAGATTGCGAATCTAGTTTCCCGATTGGAAACGAACTGTTTTGTGGCAGTTTTTGCATGTTGGAGCCACTTCTTTGCGCATCCCGCATTTATAACAGAAAATTCTTCTAAAATCTGCTGGGCAATCCATGAATGCATGGCCTGGTTCTTCGCAGTTCCAACAGCGTAAATTATTTTCGGGTGTTGCAGATCTTGATTGCTGTTGCTTTGGTTTAGATGGTTCTTCGTACCTTTTCTTGGCATTGCCAGACATAAAGTAAGGCTGTTTATTAGTATTTTGCACAGCTTCAGTTTCATAATATCCATTATAATCGTCGTAATACTCATGGTCGTTGTTATGTACTTTATACCTGTTACGGTCGGAACCTGGTCTTGAGTAATTAAAGTCTTCGTAATCTGACCGATTTGGTGGTTTAGATTCTTTGCTGTTGTCAAGCATCCTGAACTTGGATCTTAATGTGGTAAGATCTCTTATCTCTACTGCTCGGAGTGGCTCTTTGTACTCTCTCTTGGCATTTTGTTTAATCCTGTTAGTTAAACGCATCTCATTCAATGGCTCTTCTAGTTTTTGATTCAACGCTGTCATGGCTTGTATATATTCCCGCCAAGTTTCTCCCAATTTCTGTTTCCTATTGAGGAGCTCAGTTATTTTGAAATCTTCTTCAAGAGCTTCAGCGTACTCATTTATAAGAGCTGTACTAAATGTTCTCCAGGTCGTAGTTTGTTTGTCTTGTGACCTGAAATACGAGAAATACCATTTTTTTATTGTTGGGTCCAGAAGTTGGTGGAAATTGTTGATTAGAATTTTGTCAGATATGTTATGGTCAACTCGCTGAATATCCACGTCTTTGACGAAATTCTCAACTTCGTTTCCGTTAAAGAAAAGTCCAAATCTTTTCTTAAGATCGAGTTCTCTAGTGTATCTTGGTTGTCCATGGTCATAATCGCATCTTTCTCTTTGTTTATGTTGGTAATTCGGTCTGCGTTCGGTATATCTGTTTGATGGAGTGGAGTCTCGTGCTCTAGTGCTTGAGCGGACTGGTCTTGACTGTTCTCTTTCAACGGAACTCTCTGAGGTTGTAAAACAAGAACTTCCGCTATCAGAGTTTACTACTTCTTTCTGTCTTGACTGACGTTCGGTAACGAGCGGCTCTATTTTTTTGTCCAATTTATCTATCATGGCTAGTAAGCTAGCCATTGCGTTCTTATCTTCTTTTTCAGGTTTTCCATTTGCCGTATTCCCTGGTTGATTCTGCTGTGCGGGGAATCTTAAATTTCTTTCGGTTTCGCTGGTTTTCTCTTTACATGCTTTTGAGGGTGGATTTGGTCCTTTGTTGATGTGGCCGACCTTGTGGTTCATTTTAATTCCCTGTATTCCTAATCCTTCTATTTCTAAGGTATTCTTTCGACTTCTCGGAGGGAAACTGCTTTTCGAGAATCCTGTTACTCCTTGTTCTATCTGTGCCTGTTCTCTGTGTGCCCATTTTTCTCTAAATCTTCTTAAATCTTCTAGTTCTTTATATGATTCTAGGTCTGAAAAGGGAATCTTATTTCTGTTGTATTCGTATTCGTATTCACTTATTTCTAAGTGATCTTGCGCTATATATAAGTTTTTATCTGTCATGCTTTCTATTTCTTAATTTTCTTGTTCCTAACGAGAAATTGTGTTTATATACATTTTAAAAAAATAAAATCGAAATAACTTATAATTAGTTAAATAAGTTGTTAATTGAATAAATTAAAAATAAAATGAAATAAAATATAAATAGAATATATATGTTTCATAAAAAAAAATTTTTTTTAAGAATATGCTGTTAACAAATCATAGTTTGTTTTGTTATTTGTGTTTTTTTTTTTTTACATTGAATTTGGTCCTTTTGGTCAACAGAAATGCTTGATGTAAAGTAAATATAAAATGAATAGATAGAAAAAAATTAGAGAAGAAGAAAAAAAAATCTTAGTTAGCTCTATTTTTAGTAAAAGGTGGATAGTTTATAAACAGAACATTTTTGTTTTATTTCGCCTGTTCACCCCAGCATGTACAGTGTAGCCCATGACTACATTTTCTACTGCACTCACACTGCAAGGTGAAAAGACGAAACGCCACTGTACTTGTGGAACAAGTACTGAAAATCAAAATCGCAGCATGTACAGTGTAGACTGTGCCTGCATTTTAAACTGCACTCACACTGTACGATGTTGATCTTCTTTTATGAAGAAAAAGATTGTTACAATTATCCTAAAACTATTTCCCAGCATGTACAGTGTAGCCCGTGACTACATTTTATACTGCACTCACACTGCAAGAAAAGTTAAAGGAGAACTGTATTATGTTAGAATTAATAAAAAAAAGTTTGATAGTTTAGAGTACAGATAATAAATATTTTCAGAAAATTTCACCTCAGCATGTACAATGTAGACTGTGCCTACTTTTCTACTGCACTCACACTGTAAGGTGAGAAGTTTCTTCAAATATTATAAGGAAAATATTTTTATAGAGCTAATATTTTGACTTGGGGTTTCTAAAATATGTAGTGTAAAAATTACTAAAATTACTAAAATGCTATATTTTTTCTCTTTTTTTTTTTTTTAAAACATAGTTTAAAAAAAAATCATTGTGTAAGGTCTTCACCTTACAAGTTTTCAAAGAGCAGAGACTCGAAAGTCTTGCTACTCTTTGTTAGGGTAGGACTCATAGTCTTACCACGTTGGGCGCCATTTGTTATTGATTTATTTGGAGAAATAATTGAAATGTAGTTATAACAAATTTGTGACACCATGTTGTGCCATTTGTTACAGAACTATTAGGAGAGTTAAAAACAAACTTCTGGTATTGGGTACCATCCATTTGTTAGGTAACGAAATTAGGGTTGTGTAAAAGTATTTAGTTCAAAAAAAGAACCACCGAGATCTTAACATAGAAATTTATGCCAAGTGAAATTTGCTATAGTAAAGATTAATAAAATAACTTTACCAGCTAAAATATATCTGGTGCCGAGTCCACTGTCTAAGACATCCTGTTCACAGGCCGGGTCTAAGCTCGTCGTTGGGTGGGTACGCGACAGTGAACACCAGAGTGTCCATAACAAAATTTTAGGATGTCATGTTTGGAAGAAGGTAAAATTTGAGATAGAAAAAGAAAGATATTTCAAGAAACCCCGACCAAGTCTAAAAAAAAAATTACACCTAAATGACTACGACGTCATTCTTCAGCTTGTGGCTATGGCCACCTATTGCTGGACCTTACATCAGCATTTCTTTTTTCCGCTAGGACCTATGAGAAAGATTTAATGAAACATAATTTTTTTTTACTTTAAAATTACATAGTATTTATTTATAAAAAAATAATTTTTAGAAATTTAAAAGTACCCTACGATTGTGAAAATTTATAAAAACTAATCTAATTATTTTTGACATATAAAGAATTTTTCTTACAATTATAATTATTTGTCTTTATATTTAAACATAAATGTCTTATAGGATAAAGAAATTTTAAAATTTTTCTGTTAGGTTTGCATATTTTTTTTTTGCTAGATGCTTTGATGATCAAATTTTGAACTGTCTTCCGTGTCTTCTTGTTTTCAAATCTTTCAGTTTTTCAATCAATAAAACATCTTTCAGTTTTTCAATCAGTAAAACATCTTTCAGTTTTTCAATCAGTATCAAATTTTTTAAAGAAAAATAAAAATATATAAAAAAAAAAATTTATTAAAACCAATTCTTTAAGTTTTGAAGAAGTGAAAATATTTTTTTTTTTTTTTAGTTTTTAGTTGCAGAGATATAGCTTGATTTCCCTCTACTAGCCTAGGATTGCCAGATGTACTTCTTTGGGAAGCACTGTACTACGTTTTTATTCATAAATGTTTGTTTTGCATATTTTTTTAAAGTCATATTAGTTATAAAATGAAATTTATTTTTATTTTAAAAAAATTATGAATCTTTGTTCGTTTAATTTTGGTTTTTAAACTTAAGATATTAGCTTTTCTCGCAAAGTTTGTAGAATCGCAATTTCTGCATGTGTCACATCATTAGCTTCACACCAATTTAAATTGAACAGCTTCAGTGTATTTTATTGCGCCTACTTAGCTTTGTTTAAGTTTTAACCAGAAAAGAATAAAAATTTGTTATGTCGGATGCTAAAATTTCTATACATTCGCTATTAATATAAAAAATTTCATTGTATGTTATATGGAATATTCGCAGGGTTGCCAAATGAAGTTTGTTAAATTTCCCAAAAGAAAATTAAAAATGCTCAAATTCGAGATAAAATACTCAAAAAAAATTGTTTTGTTGAAAAATTTAAAACTTTAATTATCCACAATTTTGCTTCTGATTGTTGACTTTTTTTTTTTTTTTTTTTTTTTTTTATCTGGCAAGCCTAATCATTATTATTAAAAAAAAACTAATTCCTATCTATGGCTATTGAGGTAAGCCAAGCTATATTTATATGGACATATAAATTTTTGGATTGCAGCAGATGCCTAGTGACATCTCCTGACCGACCGGATGGAGCATTATTGATCAGTTTTACTCGAAGCTTATCTCAACCGGGTACCGCACGGTTTGGTTGAGATAAGGAACGATCAATAACGTCCGTCCATTTATGACTGTGCTCCTCTGTCACTGTCAATGGATACAAAATCATGATTGCTCAGTGATTTTGCCTCCACGCCAGTGGCAGGTGAGCCAGTCATAAAACCACAACGTAGTATGGATCCTCCCGTAGGAGCATCCATGTGGTAATCGGTATATCTTAGCTTCGGATTCTTGGATAGGCCCAAGAATCCTCCACTAAGATTGGGATTTTGGTTGTTATTAGAGCTAGCATTAAATTGCTCCGCTCTAATAACAATCCACTACAGTTGTTGTCCTTGGCCAGTAAAATAAATTTACTTGGTCTCGGACGCACAACTGCAGTACCTAAAGAAAACAAGGAAGAGTTATCCTCAGTTGTTCTGTCTTGGCTGATGTTGTACATCCTGCCAAAACTGAACAACCGAAGCAAAGAATGAGTTTTCTCTATTTCTTTTACCTTTCAGTTTTTCAATCAGTATGAAATTGCTATTGGAAATGCATTTCTTTTTATATGTTTTTTAAAAAAAACAGTCCAACAACAACTTCACACAAAACAAAGAAAAACCCAGAATTGGAATTAGTAACGATTTCTAATGGTTTTAATATTATCAAAAAACAATATTATCAAAAAACAATTAAAATTTGATCCTTTCTTTTTTTTTTTTCTTTTTTTTTTTTTCCAAAATATGTTAGTCATATTATGCATGTTTTTTTTTTTTCTTTTTATTTATTACAAAAACATAAAATGATACTGTATTTAATATAATATAAACGTTACTGTACTTAATATAATATAAAAGATACTGTACTTAACATAATATAAAAGATAAAGCACTTAATTAAGGTAAAGAAATTTTAAACATTTGGAAAAAAAAAACTAATTTTAGTTTATTAGGGGTCTTTAAAGGATTTAAGGTCATAAAAAAAATTCATAAGTAAATTTTTTTTTCTTTTTTTTTTTTTTTGAAAAATATTAAAAAATGTGAAAAGAATTTGTTCAGTTATAAAACGCTCTTCAAACTTCACGGTAACATGTCTTTCAACATTTGTTCTTTTTGAAAGCGCAACACTCGCGTGACATATGATGCACATGCATTTGGATTTCATCATTACAAAGAAAAACTCTTCTTCCCAATGCGAATTGAAGTGGTAAACTTTTTTCTTTTTTAAGCTTCTTTCACCATCACCCATTTTAAATAAAAATATAACTGAACCGTTCACTTTTGAATTAAATACTGAACATCAAAAACTAAAACATTCAACGTGCAAATTATAAAATTTCATGGCAATCTACATAGTATTTTTAAAAAGAAAATTTCAAATTTTTTTCCTAGAAAATTTTTTTTCATAGAAAATTTTTTTTTTTAGAAAATTTTTTCTGAACGTTGATTTTCTGAACGGTCTACTCGAAATAGCTTCGCGGTCCACCAGTGGACCGCGATCGACGAGATGCCCAGGCCTGCTTTAGATGCTTTATATCTAATTTCTTGACCTCTTCCTCTTATTCAATTGTTTCTAACGCACCTATCTCATTAAATAAAAACGTATTATTTAAAAATCTATTCTTTTTTCCTTGAAATTCTATAAAACCCTCTTTTAAATTGATAGTAGTATTTAAATTTTTTATTATATCCATTCCTATTATAAATTGATAATTTCTATTATAAGCGAGCTCCACTTTCACTAAAGGTTAGTTCTTTAACTTACCTTTAATAAATGCGTCCACACTATATTAATTTACGCTAGTTAAAAACAATTGTAAACAAACAAAAATATTTAAAATTTAATTTTAAAAACAATAACAAAAACTACATTTATTTGAATTTGAAGAAAAATATTTAATAATTAGAAAAAAAATTAATAATAAATCTTAAAATAACAATGAAAATCGAAAAAAAAAAATAATAAAAAAAAATTATTGTATGGAATTATTTTAGATTTTTTTTATTATTGGTTTTTATTTTGTTTGTTTACTTTTTTTGACCAAAAAAAACTATGCAATACCTCTGAATTAAAAAAAAACTCACTCAAACAACAAAAAACAACAATGTCAGATACCTCTAAATACAAAAAATTCGCACCCAACCCTGAGTATGAACTAGCTAGCTAGTTGTAAAAGCTAGTTATTTTTTTCGTTTTTTTTTGTATAGAACACGTTAGTTTATAGGTTAGTGCATAGGTCAGTTCGAGCTAAATGTTAGTTTAAAGGTCTAAGTGGAGCTCCCTTATTACTTAATTTTTTTATCTGCCATCTAACAAGTCCTCCCGGAGGTGCATTCATTTCCTCCGCTGCAGGTGTATGTATTTCCTCATAAATTGCATCCCATCCAATTATCGTTCTAAAATTTATTGGCTCTATTTTTTTTCTTTTAAATCCCGTTATTCTATCGTCTACTATACTTAATGTTGATCCCGTATCAACTAACGCAAAAAATTTTCTTTTATTTATTGTTAAAATTATTATTGTTAATTGTTCCGAGGCTGGTTTATAAAAAACTCTACATGATTTGAATATTCCTCGTTCCTATCTTCGTTATCTCTATTCTCTTCTTGGTCTACCGATTTTTGTCTAGTTCTGTCATATTCGTGGCAATTTTGGCCCTGACTATACCTAGATTTTTCCTGCTCTTTGGTATCCTCTGTTATTTAAACTTTCAATGTTATCTACTTCCATATCTTCAGCTTTTCTAGCATTAAAATTGTGTTGTTGGCAATATTGGCCCGAATTATTATTACTAAAATTTCTCTGATTCCCTGAATTATTACTTCTAAAATTTCCTGAATCTCTTTGATTTCCTGCATATCTAAAATTTCCTGAGTTTCCATAATTATTATTTCTAAAATTTCCCCAATTTCCATTATTTCTAAAGTTTCCTGAATTTCCATTATTTCTAAAGTTTCCTGAATTTCCATTATTATTATTTTTAAAATTTCCCCAATTTTCATTTCTAACGTTTCCTACATTTCCGTAATTATTATTTTTAAAATTTCCGGAATTTTCATTATTCTTTGCATTTAGATAATTATTATTTCCAAAATTTTGATTTCTTTGCATATTATTAAAATTTTTATTTTTATCATTGTTTTTAAATTTATAATTATTCTGTTCTGTATTCTTGTCTTATACAAATCTTCTACTTCTCATAATGCTTACAATTTTCCCTAAATTATTTTCTTCGTATATTTTATCCAGTAAGATTCCTTGTACTCTATCTTTTATTATATTAACTAATAGACTATCAACATTGCTTAAATTAACACTTTTATTATCCTTATGAGAAATACTTATTTCATTTGATTATCTTGTATTTCAAAAACCAAATCAGTCACTTTGTTTGCTCCTAAATTGTAAATTCTTCTGCAGATGTCTGCTGGTTCCTATCTTCGTCGCATCTGGTCTGTATCTCATTTTCAATAACGTTTTGATTTCATTCCAATCATCTGGATTCTGCATGTTGATTATTGTATTTTTGGCTTCTCCTTGTATCTTTTCGTTGAATATTGTTCTTACCAAACTTCTCATTACTTCTAGATCTGTTACTGTGGACATGTAATATTCCATACTTGTTATAAATGCGTTGATTGTTATATCTCCTGTTCCCGTGAATGTTGACATATACCTGATTTCTCTTAACATTCTTTCTCTGTTATCTTGATGTTGCCTTTGTCCATTCCCTTCTTGTTGTTGTATTAGTATTAAATTTCGTTGTTGTTCTTGCAGTAATGCTGAATTCAATTGTTGGACCTCTTGAGTTTTGATCAATAAAGTTGCTTTGAATTGTTCTTCTGTTGCCATTTTAATTTTTTCTTTTTATTCACTTTTTATTTAATTTATTAATTATTTTTATTTTTTAACCCTCTTGTATCTGCGGTTATATTTACTTCGTTGTCCAAGGTGTTAACAATTTTATTTTATTTTTTTTTTATTAATTCTTTTGTGTCTGCGGAAAAATTAATTTTCCTTCGTTGCCAAGATCTTAATATTTAATTTGAATTTATCGTTATATAAAAAAAATTTTTAACTTTTTATAAAATAATTTATTTATTTAATTAATATTTTTTTTATTTAAGAATGATTCGTTTCGCTGGACTGCCTTCAGAAAGTGCAATCCTACCGACTGCGCCAATTATATTTTTATTTAGATAAAGATTTAAAAAAAAATAAAAGATTTTTATTTTTCTTTATTATAAAACACTTTATTAAACTTGTTTAAAAAATATAAAATTGAATATAAAAATATTATTAAAAATAGTGAATTTATTTAGTATTTAAAAAAAATGGACTTAACACTTTAAACTCTAATCAAGAACTAAATTTCAATCTTAAAAATATATTTCCATCTGTACTTAGTTTCTACTTTCTTTGTTCCCTTTCCTATTAGTATTTTCTAATGTTATTAAAATAATCCTTTTTTTATTATTTTATAAGGATCTTCTTTCTTTTGTTTTACGATCCTGAAAACATGAATAATCTTGTTCAATCATTTATTTATTTTGAACCCTAATATTCATGGCGTCTAAAATATCTGATTAATGATTACTAATTATCTTTTTATCAACTGTACCTAAGTTATTACTCATTACTGTATTAATATGTTGGGAATTTTGTGATTCATGGATTTTATTTGGTACGGGAATATATATAACTACCGTGAATTACGTTCACCATATATCTAGTATTAAAAAAAAAAAGTTTTTTGCATACATATCCTAGACGGAATCGACTTGGCAATCTTCACGGATGGTTCAAAGATGGACTGTGGCGTGGGGGCAGGTGTGTATTCCGAGGCAATTAACGTAGCTAAAAGTTATAGGCTTCCAGACAGATCAAGCATTTTCCAGGCGGAAATACTGGCGATTTGGAAGGCATGCTGCTTAGTAGGGGACATAGGACCTAACGTCCACAAGGTGTCAATTGTCTCTGACAGTCAAGCTGCTATTATGGCTCTTGACTCACCAGTCGTTTTCTCCAAGCTGGTAAGGAAATGCTCAGTGGAGCTTTGCCAGCTAGCTGGGAGATACGAAGTTTACCTCCATTGGGTCCCTGGACATAGTGATATCCAGGGCAACGAACGAGCGGATGAACTGGCAAAGGAGGGTTCAAAGTTGGACGAATCCATGTCTGAGATGGTTCATCCGGCTTTAAGTACGGTAAAAAGAGATATTTACCAGTATTTCTTATCCCTAGCTAATAGTAGGTGGAGGGCGCTACCTACCTGCAACACGGCCAAGAAAACATGGCCGAGTTATGACAAAAAAAGAACGCAGGAAATTCTGAAAATGTCTCGCAAAAATATTTCCAGAATAACAGCGGTTTATACGGGACACTGAGCAGTTGGAGTACAAGCTGCCAGATTAGGTATCCCTTTCAATCGGTCATGCCGCAGTTGTGGTATTGAGAACGAAAAAGAGACATTAGTCCATTTTATCTGCAAATGCCCGGCACTTGCAAGCCTGAGAAATAGCACACTAGGGGGATTTGTAAGTGGTAGCAAAATGATGCGAAAGCGCTAATTGGGTGATCTTCGGGTAGGGGGGCTCCGCCACTATAACCAACCAACCAACATACGGCAAGTATAAAAAAGTTAAATAATTTTTTTAATTTTTTTTAATTTTTTAGAATTATGGCAGAAATTATTTTGAAATGCAGTTTTCAAAAATTAATTTTGATTCAAGATTATCATCATGGAAGAAGGGTAAACAATTATATTCCCATGTTATGAACGTCGAAAAAAAAAATTTAGTGGATCCTATTTATCTGAAATAACTGCTGTGGTTATCCCACGAATGAAAATTACTGCTCCAGCGTACAAAATAAAATTGAAATAACTGCTGTGGTTATCCCACGAATGAAAATTACTGCTCCAGCGTACAAAATTAAAATTGAAGTAAGTTCTATATTAATTTTTTTTTTCAATTCGTTTATTATATATACTTTAGCTTTCGCGTATAATCTCGATTTGTATGAAACTTTGTTGGAAAGGTAGAGTGGTTTATACGGATATCCCGAAATGCATGGTGGCTTATAGGAATAATATCGTTTGGGATAAATGACAGGCTGGCGGGCAAAAGCACTTAAATCATTTTAGCAACTTTTCAGCAGAAGGTTTTTTTTAAATTCTGGATTCCATTCGATTTAAATGAACATTATTAGTTTCTGTATTACAATTAAAAAAAAAAAAAAATTTCTGGTTGGTTAACAAAAGTTAAATATTTATTACACAATTTATAATACAATTTTAAATGTTGTCGATGCTTCCTGTGAGTGCATTGGCAAAGAAAGTAGAAAATGCAAGCATGTTTGTGCGTGACTAATTTCATTAATCAAAATGAAATTATTTCAAAAACCACAGTTCCTTGCAGTTGGAGCTCAAAAAATCCACGAAAATTCAGTAGGGAAAAATATTCTACCCCTAGAAAAATTCAAGATCTCTTCCCTAAAAAAAAAAATTCTAAAATAAATGTAGAACCATTTGGTAGTAAAAAGTTGAAATAGTATAACTCTGATTTTGGTAAAATGATTTTCATGAAGTTATCATCATAATCAATTTTAACAATAAAACTTACTTTAGGGGAATAAATAAACAAATCACATTTCCTAATTCCACTACAAAATAATTGCACTTGAATTTGGGTATAAAATGGATGATTTTTTTTTAGCTCTGTATTATTATTTTCATTTTTAAAAATATATTGTACATTAAATTTATTATTTGTTTTGTCGAATATAGGAATTGTTGAACATGATATCGGACACTTGATTTCTAAAATTTTTTTAATTTTAAAATTTTTCATAATTATACCATCTGGGCTGCAGCGGCGTATCTACCTATAAGCGAGGTAATGCAAAACATGAGGGCCCATCAGTAACTGGCAAAACAGGAGAGCCAAAAAAATTTCTACAAATTCATATTTATTGATATGATTGATATAACTATGGAAATTTTTATGCAAAATTTCCAAAATCTCTCATGCTATATTATGTCAGTGGTTTATTTAACAAAATTAAAAATTCTAACAAATAATTCCTTAGTAGGCTATGCAACTCTTTGGAGATTAATATTTTGAAATATAAAATACAGAATTATTTGTGTTTACTAGTTCTTTGTGTAACTTACAAATTTCTAAAAAAAAATTAAGATTTGAAGGAGTTTTTATTAGAATTTTGTTTTCAAGAAATAAATTCGTAGAGAATCTGTATAATTGAAAAATAAGTTTTTTATATCTTGAATATTATTAAATAAATGTATTGTATGGGAATAACTATTATACAAACAATATTGTACACTTATTTAGTTTGTTTTATATTAGATTCACTATTACATGATATATTTTTATTAAATACAGTTTCTGAATTACAATGGAGGGTTGAAAGAAAGCTATGAGTGGTGTACAAAAAAGAAAACTTAAAAAACAAAAAGAAGATTTAAAAAAAAGTTTAAAACTTGATAGTTTTTTTTTTTCAAAAAGTTCCAAAATGACTGTAGATTCAGAGAACATAATTGAAATTTAGAGCTCGCAAACAACTACTACTAAAAATATTATCGCTAATAAAAATTCTAAAAATGATATAAATCAAACAATAAATAAAAATTCATTAAATTTGGAACAAACTTCAAAAAAAAATCGGTCGTATTGAAACCAGTGATATGGGCCAATACATAAATAGCAATATTTTTGATGATGATCAAATAAAACGTTTTATTATAAGTCTTAACCCTCACCGGCCTAAAGAACCTTTTCCTAAAGTGAGAATCAAGGTTATAGAAGTTTCAGCGAAAGCTATTAATTCGAAATCAATATACGGTCCAGTTCCACGTTTATGGCTTTGTTATTCTACAATTTTAGATTCAACTTATTGTTTCGAATGTCAATAATTCATGTCGTTCTGGATTTAGAGATTGGACAAATTTATCAATGAGCATTAAAATCCATAGTTTATCACAAAAGCATATTGAAGCTTGCGCGATTGACCAATTATGGGAGAAAAATAAAACCATTGATATAATTTCTGAAGAAGAAGTACCTGCTAAAGCATCTTTTTGGAAAATGGTTCGAATAACGCTTATGCTCGCTAAAAATCTTTAGGTTTTCGTGGACATCGGGAAGGATTTTCTGAAACTTTTTATCACAAGTTCAATTATTGGCAAATTATGATAATGTTATGCAGCAGATTATTAACTTACCACCTCGTTCAACTAACTATCTAAGTCCGCAAATAAAAAATGAAATGATGCAGTGCTTGGGAGAAACGCTGCTAAAAAATTGATAACCACAATTAATACTTCTCCTTTTTATTCACTTTTGTTAGATAAAACACATGATATTAGCAAATTAGATCAGTTAAGTATTATTATTCGATACGTACATGTGTTACGTGATGAAAATGAACACCTAGTAAAACTTGATATTAAGGAAACATTTCGGGGTTTTTATGAAATAAAAGATCATTCAGCAAAAGGAATGGTGGATCAAGTAATGCAAATTTTGAAAGAACTTAATATTCCAATTGAAAAGTGCTACGGCCAAGGTTATGATGGCGCTAGTGTTATGTCTGGCGTATACAACGGTGTATAGAGCAGGATAAAACAAATTCAAAAAAATGCTGAATACATACATTGTCATAGTCATAATTTAAATCAAGTTGTTAATGATGGTGTAAGTTCTTGTCAAGCTGTATCCTCATTTTATACCACGCTTCAAAATATTTACTTATTTTTTGGAAATAGAGTAAAATAGTGGGATCTTCTTTCCTCATATAGCGGAGAGTCAGAAGTTACATTAAAAAACTTAACCTAACAAGCTGGTCAGGCAGAATACAGTCTATAATTGCGGTAAAAGTACGTTTTGTGGACATCTTAAAAGCATTAACTGAAATTAATCTAAAAAGCAATAAATTAGAAGACAGAGAAAAAGCATTGCAGATCAAAAAAAATATTACTACATTTGATTTTGTATTTATGAGCGTATTTTTATTTAAAATTATGTCGGAAGTCAATTTTGCTTCAAAATGTTTGCAGAAACAAGATACTGATCTCTATGAAGCAACTAGAGTATTAAGTCGTGTTTTGAAAGAAAGAGATTCATTTCCACAAATAAAGTCTATAGCTGAAGAACAAGCTAAGAAATGGGGAATTGTAACTAGTTTCCAATCAAAACGTCAGAGGCTTGTTAAAAGACATTTTGATGAATTATCAATGGACCATATATTTGAGAATAGAGAGTCCCATTTTAAAATTAATGTTTTCAATTATGTTATTGACTAAATGAGCTCTCAAATAAGAACCCGTTTTGCTGGCATGCAATTAGTACACAATTATTTCGGATTGTTACTGCCTAAAAGACTTCTGATAATGAAAGAAGCTGACATTTTAAATGAATGTACTAATTTAGTAAAAAAATATGAAGAAGTAATATCTCCAAGTTTTTCTAACCAATTTGTGTATTTGGTTTCAATGATAAAAAACGATCTTAGAGAAGATATGTCAATAAGAAAATTTTTAGATTTAATGTCTAGAAAGCGTATTGACTGAAGTATATATTGTTTTTATATTATTTTTTACGTTGCCAGTAACTGCTGCTAGTGTTGAGCGTACTTTTACCAATCTGTAAATAATAAAAGAACATAAAAGAAATGCAATCGGTCAAAACAAGCTTAAAGATCTTGCTTTGCTAGCTATTGAGTCAAAAGAAGCTGCAAAAATGGACATAAGCGATTTAATTGACAATTTTGCTAACGCAAAAGCACGAAAAAAATTTCTTATTTGTTACACTTATTTTAATTGAAAAGAATTAACGTATTAAAATTAAAAATATGAATTTTTAATCATAAATAATTTAATAGGGGGCCCAATTTTTGTTGGTTGCATTAGGGCCCAAAAATCTTAGCTACGCCACTGCTGGGCTGGCACAAATCCAATTTTTATTTTTATGAATTATCAGCCCACTCTGAAAAATTTTAATACCGGTAATTTTTTCGAATGTTTTTATTGCAATTCTTTCCATATTCAAAATTTTTTTAAAGTCGCATTATAATTAATTTTAGCCTGACAAACTAGATTATCAAACCTATCCTTTCTTGTTTTTATAGAGTGAGCTCTGATACTAGCTGATATTCTCAAATATCTTTCCATAAGTCAGACAAAGATTGTGTTATAGTGTTTTTAAAAATATCTTCAATTTGTTGTTCAGTTTTATAAATTTTTTCAAAATAAAAAGTACCACAATCATGAGACTTAAACATAAAATTTTCTTCAAAGGAATCAGCCAAAGGAATATTGTTTAAAATTAATTTAACACTTTTTATATAATTTTGAACATCTAAATTTTGTTCAATTTTATCAAAAATATCATTCAAAAATTTTTTTGTTAAATATTCATTTGAAACCGAATTTATCATTAATTTTAATGGACATTCAATATGCTCAATATCTTCGAGCTTAATTCGAAATGGTTCTACATTTATTTTAGAATTTTTTTTTTTTTTAGGGAAGAGATCTTGAATTTTTCTAGGAGTAGAATATTTTTCCCTACTGAATTTTCGTGGATTTTTTGAGTTCCAACTGCAAGGAACTGTGGTTTTTGAAATAATTTCATTTTGATTAATGAAATTAGTCACGGCACAAACATGCTTGCATTTTCTACTTTCTTTGCCAATGCACTCACAGGAAGCATCGACAACATTTAAAATTGTATTATAAATTGTGTAATAAATATTTAACTTTTGTTAACCAACCAGAAATTTTTTTTTTTTTTTTTAATTGTAATACAGAAACTAATAATGTTCATTTAAATCGAATGGAATCCAGAATTTAAAAAAAACCTTCCGCTGAAAAGTTGCTAAAATAATTTAAGTGCTTTTGCCCGCCAGCCTGTCATTTATCCCAAACGATATTATTCCTATAAGCCACCATGCATTTCGGGATATCCGTATAAACCACTCTACCTTTCCAACAAAGTTTCATACAAATCGAGATTATACGCGAAAGCTAAAGTATATATAATAAACGAATTTAAAAAAAAAATTAATATAGAACTTACAATTTTAATTTTGTACGCTGGAGCAGTAATTTTCATTCGTGGGATAACCACAGCAGTTATTTCAGATAAATAGGATCCACTAAATTTTTTTTTTTCGACGTTCATAACATGGGAATATAATTGTTTACCCTTCTTCCATGATGATAATCTTGAATCAAAATTAATTTTTTGAAAACTGCATTTCAAAATAATTTCTGCCATAATTCTAAAAAATTAAAAAAAAATTAAAAAAATTATTTAACTTTTTTATACTTGCCGTATGTTGGTTGGTTGGTTATAGTGGCGGAGCCCCCTACCCGAAGAGCTCCCAATTAGCGCTTTCGCACCATTTTGCTACCACTTCCCTCGTTAACCAAAGCCTACCGGCGTTAAGACAAGCTAGATCCACCCCGTGGTGTTTAAAAATTTCACCACATCTCTGGGTTTGGCTAGGGCTAGCACATCTACATCTTCAAGGACAAATCCCCCTAGTGTGCTATTTCTCAGGCTTGCAAGTGCCGGGCATTTGCAGATAAAATGGACTAATGTCTCTTTTTCGTTCTCAATACCACAACTGCGGCATGAAAGGGATACCTAATCTGGCAGCGTGTACTCCAACTGCCCAGTGTCCCTTATAAACCGCCGTTATTCTGGAAATATTTTTGCGAGACATTTTCAGAATTTCCTGCGTTCTTTTTTTGTCATAACTCGGCCATGTTTTCTTGGCCGTGTTGCAGGTAGGTAGCGCCCTCCACCTACTATTAGCTAGGGATAAGAAATACTGGTAAATATCTCTTTTTACCGTACTTAAAGCCGGATGAACCATCTCAGACATGGATTCGTCCAACTTTGAACCCTCCTTTGCCAGTTCATCCGCTCGTTCGTTGCAATAGAGGTAAACTTCGTATCTCCCAGCTAGCTGGCAAAGCTCCTCTGAGCATTTCCTTACCAGCTTGGAGAAAACGACTGGTGAGTCAAGAGCCATAATAGCAGCTTGACTGTCAGAGACAATTGGCACTTTGCAGCATGCCTTCCAAATCGCCAGTATTTCCGCCTGGAAAATGCTTGATCTGTCTGGAAGCCTATAACTTTTAGCTACGTTAATTGCCTCGGAATACACACCTGCCCCCACGCCACAGTCCATCTTTGAACCATCCGTGAAGATTGCCAAGTCGATTCCCTCTAGGATATGTATGTTAAACCTTTTTTTTTTTTTCTGCAAAAAACTTTTTTTTTTAATACTAGAGATATATGGTGAACGTAATTCACGCTCGTGTACGCAGACGCACGTAAAAAATCAAATTGTATGAAAATATATGAGAGATGTTATAAGCAACGACGTAAAACGTAGCTTACGCACGTAAAAGTTCAAATATTTTAACTTTTCCAGTATTTACGCCGTAGATTGTCAAAACATTTGTATTGTTATTATTTATTTCGTTGCTATGGAAAAAAAATATTATTTTGAACCAAAAAAAAAATAAATAAGTGGATAAATTTTAATTTTGTAATAATTTTGTAAAATATATTTAAATTAAAAAAAAAAAAAATTTTTAAAATAATATTAAATTTCAAATTGATAAAAATATTTAAATTTTGATTTTTTTGATATTTATTTTTCGCGATTGAACGGCGTTGACATAACAGGTAAAAAAAAACAGTTTTTTTACGTGCGAAAATGCGCGTGTACGCACGTGAATTACGTTGACCATATCTCTACTATAAAATTAGATTTTTAATGTTTTAAAAATTATTTTAAGCTTTGAGATTTTTTATCTTCAATATATAAAAATTAAATTATTTATCTTTATTCACAAAAAAAAAATTTTAGAATTAAATACATATGTTTTTATACAAATCAAATTTGTCATTCATTCAAAAATCTAAAACTTTTCTACATACACCCGTTTGACATGATGATACATAAATGTTACGAAAACGAAGAAATGTTTCAAAGAAAACTTCATTTGCGATTCGTTTTTTAGGAACGAAAAAGAAACGAAAATGATTCCATTTCCATATGATAATTAGAATAAATTGCGAAGACTTGTGTATGTGTTGGTAATTCGTTAATTGTTCATTTAAAATTAATTAAAAATGTAGCGTTTTATCGGAATAAAATAGATTTGCAAAAATGAATCAAAAAAGAACTAATTTCTCAGCCTAAAAAACGCTTATAAAAAAATATCAAAAATGAACCAATTTCTCGTACTAATAAAGCATTGTAAAAAAGAATTAAAAATGAACCAAGTTTTTGAACCCATAACTTTAAAAAATTGAAATAAAAGCATTTGTTTAAATTTTTTTTTAAATATATTCTTCATTTTATATTTTCTATATTTTTTATTTTTTATTTCAAAAATTTATTCAAAAATCAATAATATTAAATTAAATTAATCATTTAAAAATTAATAATAAAATTAAAAAACAAATTACTATTACAATGTATGAAACAAATTTAAAAACAAATTTAAATATTTTGAACTATATAAACAAAAGATAAAATTTAAGCGTAAAAAATTATTACATTTTATTTGGAATTTTTTTTTTTTAAACCTATCCTTGGCGTATTGGAACCACTTTTTGAAGACCGTAACAGCATCTACTGTTCTAAAATCCGAATGTTTTTTTATCGACAAATCTAAAATAAAATAAGAATTAATAAATTGAAAGAAAGAGCTATAAATTTTTGTTACCTTTAATATTGGCCATAGTTGTATATGATTCAACTCCAATGTTACCATGTCTACCGTATACCACGAGAAAGCACTAGCTGCTTTATCGGATATTATATTTTTCAAGCAACATCTGATAAATTTTTCTGGATTATTCGCTGGCACATTATTCATTAAACAAATCTGGAATTAAGAAAAAATATGTTTTTTTATTATGTTCTTATTACAAAAAAAAACAATAAATGATCCATAGAAACTGTTCTAAAGATAAAGGATCTTCTTTTAATGTAGCTTCTAATTCAATGAATGATTCTTTCGAAAGTCGAGGTAAATTTAATTTCGGTTTACCTGATGAGTTAAAACCAGTATCACAATTATTTTTTCTGATCATTGCTTTTATTTCTTGAATTTCAGTACGAAGATATTTCACTTCTTTCAGTGTTGCTTTTAATAGTACAGTGGGATCGTTACTGTGAAACAAATCAAATGTATTTGGTGATTGATACTCAGGCGATGATACATTTTGTGTTTTTAATGGTTTTTTAATTGATTTATAACGATTAATCAATAAAGGTGATTTTGGTGAATCTAATGAGTCCTTTTTTCCTTACTCAATGAATTTTCTTTTGATTTATACTGACTCGCAAGTACTGGATTTGGAGGTTTATATTCGAAAATTTCTTCAAATAAGTCGTCATCATAATCGTGATCGTTAGCCATATCTACGAGAATAATATTATTAATGTTGAACAGAAATATAAATATACTTATCACTTAAAGGTTATTTTAAAATTTTACTAGAAATATTCATTATAAAAAAAAAAGAGTTTCAATTGCAAGATTTTCTGGTAGATCACCGCAATAAATTTCTACGTCTGAGGATTTTAAAGGGTATTCGACAAAATTTGCCAAACATTTTACAAAATTTCCTTTAATTATTTCATTGTTGGCAAAAGAAATTTTGAAAATTTGGTTGTTTATAACACATTAATTATTTGGAGAAGATGCTAATACATAAAATGTTGAATGTGGATTATCTGTTAAATTTTTCTTAAGTTCGTTTACTTTATCTAGTGTGTTATTTAACTGTTGTAATATATTTTTATTTGCTCTAATCATTCAGTTTTTTAAGTTTTTGCATAAAATTTTCGAACTTATCAACATTTCCATAAACTTTTACGTCTTCTGCAATATGTAGCAAACTGTGTATATTAAATGAAGTATATTGTTTATCGAATAATATAATAAATTGCTGGACGAATTTCTTAACTAGTTCAGAACAGAAGCACAATCATTGTTGTAAAAACAATCAACCGGGTGACATAATATTCGCATTACACACACCAAAAGTAGAAAGTGATTAGAATAATTTTCTGGCAGTATCCCATGGAATGCGACAATTCCAGTATACAACTAAAATAGCCTAAACTCGGTAGCTTTCCAGTGCTCCAGCTCATGAAAAGTTCTTTGTCGTCTACTGAATCGTTTTGGAATATATTTTTTAAATGTTTTTAATTTTTCGTTTATTGCAATAATTGCATTATTTTTTAATGAACTTTTTTTTTTACTTTAATTAATAAATTAAGCATTTGTCTCGTAACTCCTAGTAAGACACAATGCATATAGTCG